>CM062805.1:48902240-49502240 GCA_031772625.1 Pinus tabuliformis | reverse complement strand
CAGGAGGATTGTATTGAGAGCTAGCTAGCTGTGAGAGCTAAGGCTTTGTATAATCTCTATGTATTTCCACCTTGTATGATAATACAGATAATGGGGTTTTTAGCTGAGCCTTTCCCCTGAGTATTTTCATGTGTATTGTGCATTGATTCTTCTTCTTATGGTTATATGTGTTCAACTCTGATTCAGCTCGATCTTTAAGCTTCCGCAAGTTTGAAAGTAGAAGTAGATTATAGTATTTTGCTACGGTATATTACATTATCGAGTTAATCTATAGTCAGATTTTCTACTTAGATCTCAGAGGTAGATTTGTAGAGAATTTGCAGGAAATTTTACAATTTATATAATCAAACCTAACCGTTCATCTTTTCCTAACGATGAACCACACTAAATGGTTTGAAAAATGTAAACAAAACTCCGATGTGATTTTTAACTAAAGTTTTTACTTTTCACAATATAGATCCCAAAAACCTGAACTCAATAATAAAAATAATTAATTTTACCATATGCTAATAATATTAATAATAAATATCTACTTTTAATTACAAGTTTTTCCTAAAAATTGAAAAAAATGTTTACTTAATTATTTTGTAATAAAAAAATAATGAATTTATATTTATGTTCATGGATTACTAATTTTATTAGAAAAATAATTGTTTCTTATCACCTTGTAACAACGGAAAAAAAGGGATTAAACTCTATACCGGCCTTTAAATCTAGTTCTTTAATTCATGTTCGTGTTCATGAATTATTAATAAATTTAAAAAATGATTATTAATCAAAAAAAATATTAAAATCTATTTATAATGGATTGCACCTTACTTTATAGTCAAAATGTGGAGAAATTTTGTCATGTAATATTACATGACAACATAAAAGTATAAGTATATCTATCTATATATATATATAGCTTGAAGGGATAGTTCAATTGGGCGAGTTCTCGTTGCTAAGTACCTTGCTAATTGGGAGGTCACGCGGTCAAATCTCTTCGACGCTATTGGGGTTAGGTAGGACCAGATAAGCCAGTTGGTAGATCCCTTTGGGTGGATTTCCCTGAATTATTACTCGTGGATGTAGCCACCACTCAATGACTACAACTTAATTAATATACAAAATGATTTTATCTGACAATATAATTTGAAGCAAAATTGTGATTTATTAATATCTAAAATGCACTTTTAACGGATTCAACACCCCAACACCCTAACAAAGACTTAAATCATTTAAATTTTGAAAATTAAATAATTTAAACTTATGTTCTTTTAAAATATTTACATGAAAAAATTATATTTATATATGAATGGATTCAACACCCCCAACACCCTAACAAAGACTTAAATCATTCAAATTTTGAAAATTAAATAATTTAAACTTATGTTCTTTTAAAATATTTACATGAAAAAATTATAATTATATATAATCACCTTTCTTAAATCCAAATTTAAAATAAATTTATATTGATGTAATTGATTTTATTTATATTTGTGATTTCTTATTATCTAAAATGCACTTTTAAATATATGAATGAATTCAACACCCTAACAAAAACATGAATCATTCAAATTTTGAAAATTAAATAATTTAAACTTATATTCTTTTAATATATATATATATATCTATATATATATATATATATATATATACCTTTCTTAAATTTAAATTTAAAATAAATTTATATTGATGTAATTCATTTTATTTATATTTGTGATTCCTTATTATCTAAAATGCACTTTTAAATATATGAATGGATTCAACGCCTTAACAAAAACATGAATCATTCAGATTTTGAAAATTAAATAACTTAAACTTACCTTCTTTTAAAAAATCTACATGATTTTGGGCAAAATTAACACACACACACACACATATATATATATATATATATATATATATATATTTCTTAAATTCAAATTTAAAATAAATTTATATTGATGTAATTCATTTTATTTATATTTGTAATTTCTTATTATCTAAATGCACTTTTAAATATATAAATGGATTCAACACCCTAACAAAAACATGAATCATTCAAATTTTAAAAATTAAATAATTTAAATTTATATTCTTTTAAAAAATTTACATGATTTTGGACAAAATTAACTTATATATATATATATATACCTTTCTTAAACCCATGAAAATTAAATAATTTAAATTTATATTCTTTTAAAAAATTTACATGATTTTGGGCAAAATTAACTTAAATATATATATACCTTTCTTAAATCCAAATTTAAATTTATATTGATGTAATTCATTTTATTTATATCTATGAAATTTAGATATCCATATACCTAATTTAAGAAAATATGGTTTACAATGTATTGTTATTATTATGGATTCAATTATGTTTTGGGTGCTTCCAATCCCTTTTACGCTTTTAATGATCGACAATTCCAGTTCATTACATCTTATCAAGTTTTATAATAGGCTTATATAATAATAATTTTGATGTAATAAATATGGCTTTTCTTAACAACATTGGTATATAAAAATTCTATTTTATAATGGTAGTTATTATATATATAGATATATTAATTTAAATAATAAATAAGAATATTATAATATAACTTTTTTTTGTTTTATTTTTAATTAATAGGTATCATATATAATCAAAAACTAAATTTGTATATTTATGGTTTTTAATATAAGTCTAGAGTTTCGAGTTCACTCATACATTAAATTCCCCCTGTTTTTTAGTGCATATTAAACTGTTTTATTGATGATGATGATGATGATGATGATGGTTAACGTCCGCTGAGACCAAATAATGATCTATCGGACCTAAAAAGACAAATTATTTATTTTGATTTAAGATTTTATTCCTATGCTCAAAAAGTTTGGAGAGAAGCCTCCCGAGTTCACTATAATTTTGGCATTGTAAAAGGCTAGGAAGGTCAGTATTGTAACAAAGGTTGTGAAATTGAGATCTAATGTGGTTGTATGCAGGGCACTCTAAGAGGAAGTGGTTTTCATCCTCGATGCTCCCATTCTCACAAATATGGCAGATTCTCACAAATTGTCCTTAAAATCATAATTATTAGATTTGAATATCTTATATGTCAAATTTTTATTTTTTTATTTTTTTTATTTTTTTTGAAAGTTAGTGCATATTAAATTGTTTTATTGTCTTTAAAATCATAATTATTAGATTTGAATATCTTATATGTCAAAATTATTATTTTTTTACTTTTGAAAGTTATATATATATGATTGGAGAAATAATAATAATAACTTTACAGCGTTAGCTTATTTACTCGATAGGCATTAAGTGTATCTACTATGTATGATTACAACATTTCAGACAACTGAAAAAAATATCTTTTCTTAGCGTTTGACCAACAATAAAAAAAAAACAAAATCATTGTGTTATAGACACCTTGATAATTCAAAAACGAATTTTAAAAGAGAGACTCCATGCTCTTTGTCTAATTCCCATCGTAGAACACATAAACAGGAAAAGTGCTCACATGACATTCCAGAGCTTCTTTTGATAGCTTGTCTACCCTTTAGTTTAACTCCCATAAGATATGAGAGAAGGAAGACCAAACCAACTCTTGAATGAGACTATGGATTTGGTACAACATCGAGGGGAGATGGGTCGTGTCCATCTCAACTTTACCTATTTCCTAATCTATAAGTACTTGGGAGTCCCATAGAACCTGAAGATGGTTGAATCCATACGAGAATGCAAAATGAAGCAACATAAAAAGCACAAAGAAATCTACCTCTCAATTAGACCCATATCCAAGAGTATATCTAATGTAATGATAATGGTTTTGATTTACAAATAGAACAACTTTGGTTCCAAATTTTGCAGGGTGACCTTACTTGGCCCCATTAAAAAATCCTAGGGAGTATCATAGTCCAAAGTTGACATAATAGGAACTCTAACATGTTTCCTCTTTTGATCACTTCTAAATTCCATGGTAAGCTGCTCCATCATCTTGACTATTACTTTAGTTGGAATGATTTTTTCCTAGAAAACAACCATATTGTGCACCCACCAAACAAAATATACAAATTGGCATGGGAAAGAGCTATAGATTCTTAACTCAACATCCATTAGTCAATATTGGCACACTAGTCCAAGCTATAAAAGTTCGATACAAATTTTGAGCTGAATTTCTTTTCCAAAAGGCCCCAAAATTTCCCTAAAAAATAACAAGAGACAAAAGGATGACCTATAGATTTAGCCTTATGTGTACACAACACACACATGTTGGGTCTTGTCCATCCTCTCTTCATCCCATTCGCCTATGTTAAGAGAACTATTTTAGATTTTATTGGTCCATGCAGTTTCTAGATGTGATCTCACCACCACACCTGATGCCCATGCATATCTTCCTCTGTGAGGGCCTCCTAGCCCAATCTAGACATATAGGCTCCAAATTTAGGATTTTTTGACTAGACAAGAAATCTTAGTCCTCTTCATTTAACTTAATATGGATGGAACACAATTTACCAACATAATTGTTCCACTCTGCAACTAGAGCACCTTCCGAATGCAATTGTTTCTCTGATTTCAATGTATCCCTTTCAATCATAATTACACCTTGAGTCCAGGCATCCCACAATGAGAAAATTCCCTATTCATGTAATCAGTCCACTAACTCAAAGGAAAGTTTGAATTAATTATTCAATCCTACCCAAGGATTCTCCCTAAACCTAACTTTCTTCCTATCACCTTCTTTCATACCATCCACCTTCCTACCACATGAATTGCCTCCATCAAGTATGGGTAACGAAACCATTCTTCAAAGGATACACCTTCCATGTATTTGGTCTTTAACATATGCCCCCATAGAGTAGAATTTTGAGTAAGCCTCCGAAGGCTTTTTCTTGTGAGAGCTTGACTAAATCGAATGGGATTTTTGATGTTGTATCCTCTTATGCACTTTGGTTGAGCCAACATCGACCATTTAACTAGAGGGACTCCTCCCTAATCACATCCTCCTAACAATAAGAATTGAAAACACATTTTCCAGATCTTTGTTAGAATACCTTTTAGAACCTTGATAATGGATGTCTAATAACTATGGATGCTTTGTAGGATTGACTTGAGAAGGAAAAGTCTTCCTCCTATATAAAGCCACATGTTAACCCATAAAGATATATGGGTCTCCATTTTCTTATATAACCATAACTAGTCCACAAGTATATAAGAATTTGGCTTGAGATGAAATCCCAAATACTTGAACCCTTCCTCGATACTCTATTTGGGGAAGGTATAACTCTACCTCTAGAGATAGTGATAGGTCCTCCTAAGGGAAAAATAATTGTACACACGACTTGGTCCAATTTATCTCCATCCTCATTGCCTTATAGGGTAAGCCTAATATAGGTCTCATACTTTGAAATTATTGATCTAATCCTGCACCAAAGAGAAACACATCATCAACAAAAAGTAAATGAGAAGTATATTTTGAGGGGGATATCTTTAATCCTGTTAGTTCGCTTTTGTTTTTGGCATTGATCATAACCTTGCTTATCCCTTTGGTTACCATTACGAAAAGGAAGGGGAAAGAGGGAATTCTTGCCTGAGCCCTTGAGATGCACCACTGAAACTAGATGGGGAGTTGTTTATAAGGAAAACAAAGTTTCCTATTGGAAACACACCAATATGCAATTGACAGATGCTAGGATCATGCCCGTTTGGATCAAAACAAGTATGAGAAATTGTTGAATTTAGGCTTTTGTGATCCATATCAATTTTTTTGAGAAGAGTTTTTGGCGGAATCACATCATAATTCATTTGTCGACGTGTTTCGAACCAACAAGTGTGGTCCATCGTCAGGACAAGTTGAAGAACCAGATCATGGTTGCAGGATGAATAGAGAGAGCAGGTTATCTAACAGCTACATTTGACTAGGAACAACTACATTTGACCAGGAAACGACTACATTAGACTGGGTGACTGGACAAGACCAAGGGATATGGAGAGGGACATATAATTAAATAATTAATTATTTAGTTTTATTTCTTTTGCGATTAAATGTAAATTGCTTGCATTCAATTAAGAATAAACTAATAGATTTTTTTATTATTTAAATCTTCAAAGACTAGAAAAATACTTGTATTAATATTATTATATGAAATAATAAGAAGAAATAATAAATGAGTAATAACTAAATAAACTAATTAGTTAGTTAGTTCTTTGACTTAATTCTTAGTTTAATAATTTTTTTCTAACTATATTAGAAATGTAGTAATTTCTATTAGAATATAAATAAAAGTCAATGGAAAAATATAACTATTTTAAATTAGTTAGTGTTGTGGTAAAAACACAACCCCCCCATTATTGATGTGTTCACTTCAAATAATAGGGACCCTTTCTATAAAAATTTTGGCCAAACACTTTTTAGGATTTTTATTTAATTGATTATCCTACGCTTTTGTTAATTTTTTCATTTTCTTTGGATTCTTGTTTTGATTGCTTTGTTAGAATCGATTTTTTATAAGCTTCCCATTGACATTTGTTTCGCCTCATTTGGTCAACTAGTTTGAAAATGGTACTCCTTTGAAATCTCGTCATTTATCTAGCCTGGGTTAAAAATGCATAAAATGTACAATATTGCATTTTGTAAATAAATTAGTTCAATAACGCATTTTTTCAAATATTAACCCCTAGTTAGTTATTACTAACATTTTTCATTTTTCAAGCCAAATCATGAATTATCGGGATTTTAGTAATTTGCTCTAATTTCCCAAATTGATTATTAATCTCGAAAACCCAAAATTTTGAAGTGGCTGTAGTTTATTTTTCATTTATTTTCTAAGTCGCTGTAGTTTAATTTTTATTTTCATTAAAGTGACTGTAGTTTATTTTTCATTTATTTTCTAAGTCGCTGTAGTTTAATTTTTATTTTCATTAAAGTGGTTGTAGTTTAAAAACTAAAATTCATAAAAATAAAACCAAAATAGAAAAATTGTTGTTTAATATTAAATTTTAAATTAATTAATATATAAAATATAATTAATTTAATTAAAATAAAATTTAATACATAATATCTATCTATATATATATAATTTTTTTTTTATTAAATCACATCGGGAAATCGGATAGGATCGCATCGGAGATTTTATATATCGCAAGTTTAACAAAACCCCGATAGCCCTCATTCCCCTGATCCGATTGGCCGATTGCGAAAAGTCAAAAGGCATTGGGGGCATTAACTTAGGTTATCTTTTAAGTTTTGTTTTAAGTTTCAACACTCAAACGTATGAGTGAAAAATGATTAGGTAGTTATAATTTTAATTTTATAATAATTTGATGATGATGATGATGATGGTTAACGTCCGTTGAGACCAAATAATGGTCTATCGGACCTAAAGAAACAAATTATCTATTTTGATTTAAGATTTTATTCCTATGCTCAAAAAGCTTGGAGAGAAGCCTCCAGAGCTCACTATAATTTTGACATTGTAAAAGGCTAGGAAGGTCAGTATTGTAACAAAGATTGTGAAACTGAGATCTAATGTGGTTATACGCGGGGCACTCTAAGAGGAAGTGGTTTTCATCCTCGATGTTCCTATTCTCACATATATGGCAGATCCTTTCCGTCCATGGCGTTTTAGGAACTGCCCAACGACCTGTTTCACTATGAAGCTCATGAGAATTCGTTCTAATCTTTGCTATATTAATTTTCTTCTTTGAGCTAGTTAAAATAGAGAGATACTTTTGATCTTCTAGGGTGGGGTTGATGACCTTCTTATAGTAACTTAATTTTCTTTTAGCCGCTAAATCTTTCTCACACCACATTTTTTCTTTGAACTTAGAAGTAACAATATCTTTAATGTTATTTATGTTTTGCAATGCATCATTTTCGTTGATCTCCCAATAGTTTAACCAGGCCCTTGTGTCTTTATGCCACCCTCGATTGAGCCTTAGGTGGTTTTGGCTAGAATTTAAAGCTAGCTTAGGAAGTCTATGATCGTCTATGTTACTGATTTTGTGCTTGTACAACAGAAACCTAAGCATAGCTAGGCTCTCAATAGGGGAAAGACCTGCTTCTATAAGGATAATAGAATAGGGTGTATTACTTTTAATTTTCAGGTTATAAGTTATAAAACGCTTCTGGATTTGCTCAATCTTTCTCCATGATTCTCTAGAGATGCTGCAACCCCAAACCTCACAGCCATATAAGATAACAGGAGTGACTAAAGTTTCAAAGAGGAACTTCTTTTTATCCCACATTACGAGGTTTGCTATTTTACAATTATTTTCAAGACCAAAGTAAGCTTTCCACCCCCCATTAATCCTTTTCTTAATGCTATGGTTCCAGTTGAGCTTGTGATGAATATCAATTCCTAGGTACTTGTAAGAATACACTTCCTCCAAGTTATTATTGTCATACATAAAATTAGCGTAAGTTTCCTTCTTGGATTTGATAATCATAACTTTTGTTTTGTCAGTGTTAACAGTCATACCCATGGTAGAGCAGAAATCCTTAAGAACCCTGAGTTGCTTATTAAGATCAGATGGGCACCTTCCCAAAAGAACAATATCGTCAGCATAAAGAAGAAGGATGACGACTATCCCAGCTAAGATCGTGCCATCACATCCTGCTTCTTCTAAATAGCCTTCGAGCTTATTGATGTAAATGCCAAATAGGGTAGGGGAGAGGGGGCAACCTTGTTTAACTCTGATGTTACACTTAATATCTTTTGACCATCCTTCATTGCTCTTTAGCTTGGCAATTACATTCTCGTATAACCTTATAGCGGCATCTCTCAACTCGAGAGGAACCTTTAGCTCTTCTAATCTATTCCAAAGGTTGTATTTAGGAACCGTATCGAAAGCCTTTCTAAAGTCCACAAAGTAACAAAATAAATTGGATTTATCATTACGACATTCCTCCGCAATGATCCTAAGCGTAACAAGGTGGTCTGTTGTTGAGTGATGCCTTCTGAAACCTGCTTGGCCTTTAGCCCGCTTACCTTCACTTTCAAGCCATATGCTTAACTTCGTTTCCAAAATACTACCATATAACTTGGCTAAGAGAGGGCTGATCATAATTGTTCGATAATTAGAGGGGTTATTTGTATCCCCACTTTTAAAAATAGGGATAATGAGGCTCTCAGTCTAAGGTTTAGGGAACCCTTGCTTGACTGCTTGATTGAAAAGCTTGTGGATGCGGGGGATGAGGACAGGACCTCCAATTTTTAAGATTTCCACTTGGTAACCTTCAATGTCCTTAGCTTTCCCATTAGCGAAGCGATTAACCCCAAACTTAATGTCTTCTAAAGAGAAAACTTCTTTCGTTGTGAGAAGGGTTTCCAAATTATCCATGACATTTGGAGATTCATAAAGTTTTTTAAGATAGGAATTCCAATCGCGAAGAGCAATTTTATTATTATCCTTAGTCTTCCTAGTTAGAATCTACCTCCAAAATTTCTTAGGAGCTACCTTAGAGAGGTGTAAGAGATTCTCCTGTCTTTGACGAATGTACTGCCTCTTTTTCCTTTTAGTTAGGGCTTTGTATATTTTTATCTTGTCCATTTTAAGAGATTCATCAACAACTTCCTTAATTGCTCTCCTTGCAATTTTACAATCTTTGTCATACCATGGATTGGTTTTGCTATTTATTTTATTATTTGAAACTTCAATTGAAAACTTGTTAATAGAATATGAGAGGGTTGTAGTAAAATTATGATAGAGGTCTTCTATGTTGTCTATATTAGATAAAGGAAGCAAATTAGTTTTTAATTCATTTAGAAAGAGATCATTTTTATTTCTATCAAATATTAAGTTCTTTTGGCTATAAGTATTATTTTCTATGGGAACTCTATGCATGACAAAATTGAGAGTTATAAGTAAAGGCCTATGATCAGAGTCAGGTTCGTGGTCGTTTAAGATATCAAAATTTATTATTTCATTGTATAATGGGAGATCGGAAATAACGTAGTCTACCACGCTGCTACCAAGTCCATGGATGCAGGTCATCTTGCTGGAATTGGGCCACTTCTTTAGACCATTGCAAATTATGAGATCCTGAGCACTACAGAGCTTGACTACCTCCGACCCAAACAAATTTTCCCCGAGATCTTCAAAGCTCCTTTTGTACCTGCTAGCCAGAGTAGGGTCTTCGTTTAACCAAAGAGGATTAGGGTTGGAATGATTGCTTAGAATAATAGCTTGGTTGTTTGAAGTTCGAGCATTAAAGTCACCTATTAAAATGATATTACCGCCATTCCTTAGTCTAGAAATATCATTCTCTAAACCATTGTAAGGGTTTGTTTTATCTAGATTCTTCTTCTTATAGAAGTTAGAATTAATGGGGGGAAAATAACATATTGCTATGTAGGACTTTTTATTATTAATGTCTTTGATCTCTATCCAACTATATTGGTTGTGAGGGTCGTTTTTATAAAACCTAACATGGGGGGAGATGTTCTTCTTAATGTAACAAGCTATTCCCCTAATGCCTCTACGGGAGGATCGCTTGTTCCAGGTAGACCATAGCGTAAAGCCATCTATGTTAGGGACCTTAGATTCTTCGTGCTCCCAAGTTTCAACAAGCAAAATAATATCAACATCATTTGAAATCCAACTTAGCTTGGGGCCTTTGTTCCATGGGAAGCCCTGAAAATTCCAAGAAAGGATCCGGAGCATGTTTAATTGCTATTGATTACTATCTTTTTGGTTTCTATCTCGAATAAAGGCTTTTCTATTTCTGATTATTGCCCATTTTCCTTCCTTTCTAGCTTCTTTTACCTTTTGAACCTCCTTTCTTAATTCTGCTTGATCCTCTGGAATGAGATCTTCATTTATGAATATTCCCGTTCCTTTTAGACTTGAGGTTTTACTAAGTATGTCATGCTTATGATCAGTGGAGCTCACCTTTATGCGGATTAGTCTTCCTTTATTCTCGGTTAATTTCCCCAACCTTGTTGCTTCTGTGAGACACAATGTTTCAATTTGTAATCTATTATGTAGTGCTGTCTGGGCTAAGGCTAAAGTATCCTCATCTACTTCCTCTTTATAATATTTAATGTTTTATTTTATATTAATTAATTAAGTAAAATAAAATTTAATTAATTAAATTAAATAAAATTTAAATATTATTTAGATTAATATTAATTAGTTTATAAATAGTTAATTATGTTAATTAGTTAGATTAACATTAATTAATAATAGTTTATTAAATAATTAGTTTAATTTATGATTAACAATTAAATTAGAATTAATTATTAGTTAAATAGAATTTTAATTTAGGATTTAATTTTTAATTAAAATTCAGATTTTTAGCCCAGCGACAGAAATTCTAGAATTGTGCAAGAATTGACTCACCAACTTTGGAAACTCATAGAATGAGTTTTACTTGGCCAAATGAGGCCCATGACGGCTCATTGGAAAGATAAAATCAAGGAGAACATTTATGAGGAGGTTTCACTAATATATTTGGTCATTTACTGGGTCAAAAATTAGGCAGAAGATCAAGCTCCAAATTTCTAAAACAAAATCAATTTTCTGAGTTATTTTCTGCATTTTCATTTGCCCAAGCCGCTTCTAATTGCAGATTCGTTTGTCAATGATATCCTTGGCCAATTAAACCATCCCAAGCATCAATAGAAAGCTTACACTTTATTTTCAATTATTTATTTAATTGTATTTGATTGGATTTGTTTTAAATCACAACAATAACATTTTGATTTTATTGTTGCATTTTAATTTATTTTGATTTCTTCTTACAGGAAAACAAGGGAAGAAATATGGAGAAAATGATCTCAGTCAATGAGATGCGCCAGCAATTGAAGATTAGAATTTTGGAGCAAATAAAATTGAATTTCGCAGATTTCTCTTCAACAAACTTTCTTCTCAAGAATTCCTTGGCAAATATTATAAATAGAAGATTGCAAAATGTAATAAGGGGCTGCTCTCCTCTGCAATTTTAGACTTCTAAAAGCACTACTGTAATAGGAATTTAGAGTTGTAGGAGGGAGGAGAGAAAATCTCAGATCTGTATCTTGAATTATGTATGAGGGGCAGAGTTTGCACTATTGTGGCTCTAGTTTTGAAGGCAGAAGTTCAAGCAATGTAAAGGACTGTTGGAGATCAAGGTCAGAGAAATGGATGCAATAAATTGGTATTTCTAATACTACTGTTTCAAATATCAGTTTCATTTTTATGGTAACAAGAATGTCTCATTTTATTCATGTTTGTGCACTCTTGTCAATATGGGTAATTTGTCTCAATGTTGTTATTATGTATCTCTAATCTTATGGATTAAATTTTGATTTCTGAGTAACTATTTACTCAGAAATCTACCTTATAAAACTGATTTATTGAATAGTAATGTGTTGTGAACTATTTCCACATATTATTGATTAATTATTGGATTTATTGATTTGATAATCAATATCATTTTTGTGAACTACTTCCTGAGTGTTGTTGGTTTATTATTTCAGTTAATAGGTCTCAATAGGATGTGTTTTGATATCCATAATATCAGTTAATTGAACTACTTCATTAACTTGATATTCATTATAAGCAAGACATGTTTAAATCCCAATATTTTAATTATCTTGCTCTTGGTTGGGTTAGATCTATATCTGCCTAATTAAGATAGGATTTAGATTAGTTTCTTTTGCTTGCATTATAGAATAAGCTTGCATTTAGAGTAATTTCTATATTCTTTTAAGTCCTCTTCTCGAAGAGGCAAAATTTTAGTTGTGGCTTGGCTGAACCCAAATCAGCTTAAGGATCATTCTCTTGCCTGATCAACAAGAAGAAGTGATCTGATATCCCTATCTATTGGTAGTTAAAGATACATCATAAACCAATAGCGATAGGGAGAAGGTAACTGGACCTAGTTAAACCAGTCGGAGCCACCACACCAAATGGAAAAGGAGCTGCTTTAAGGTCCGGACCGGGTGGTTATCCCCCATTGTTGTTGCAACGATTTTCGAGGCATCAACAGTTAGTTAATTCGATTTGTAATTTTATTTATTTATATTTATTTTAATCAAGGTATAACGAGATTAATTGGTTTATCTCATTATAATTCTTTTATCTATGTTTAGGTTTAACATATTTTTATTCATTTATATATTATGCTGAATAATTAAGGCGTAGTTTTTTTTTAGAACCCATTTAAAAACAACTAATAAGATTTTTTTTTAAGATTAAAATGAATAAATAAATTACTAATAAAAAACCAAAGAGAAGAAAGGGAAAAATGGAAAAACAATCCAGAGGACAAGGGGGAAAGGAAAACACAAGGGGAAGGGGTAGGGGCAGGGGCAGGGAGTGGGGGGGGGGGGGTGTGGCTAGGAAGAAAGGGCAAGAATCCAACAATTGCTAATTTTCTAGCCATCATCCCTATTGAGTTTGCTTAGACTTTTTTCAATTTCTATGGATTCCCTAAATTTCCGGTGATGAAAAGGTGCAATCTTGGCAATAACACGAGCCTCCTCAATACATATGTGATGCTTAGTCTTTTCCGTGTGTTCTGCCAGGGCATAAGATCGGGTCCTCCCATGTTTTATGTCGGCTGAGTGCTCATGAATCCTTTGATTAATAGAGTGACCAGTCTCACCAACATAGGGGGTCCCACAGGAACATGGAATAACATAGATACCTTTCATGTCCTTGGGGTCAAGTATGAGAAATGTCTAGCTAACATTATCATATGCTTTGGAAAGATCTAGTTTAAGATTCACAAAAGGAACTTTAAGTGTTTTGACTAAGTATAGAGCTTCTTGGGAAATAGCAAAAACATCATGGATTTTATGTCTAAACAAAAATCCAATTTATTTCTTTGAGATGATATCACTTATAAAAGTCTTGTGTCTATTTGCTATGAATTTGGAAATTGCTTCATAAACCACATTGCAAAAAGAAATAGGCCTAAAGTTGTCAAAGGAAATTGGGTCTTGGTTCTTTGGGATAAGGGCTAGAAACATGGAATTCATAGCTCCATTAATTTGTTGGAAATATTGTTTTCATTGTTGTCAAAGCTAGAGGGAGACTACAAATTTCCAAAATAAATATTGCAAGATGGAGGTTGTTGGAAATATTATCTTTGGTCTTTTGATGCCTAGTTTGGATACCCTATATTTGAAGGACCTTTTACTCTAAAGATATAACTCAAATGGGAGCATATAATATATGGTTGAAAACTTATTCTAATACCTTTCCAATGGTATATGGCACTCCCTCTAATTCCAAAAGGAATGAGGAGACATGCAGGATTTTGTGAGGTCGACCTAGCTAGAAAGTATAGGTCAGTTGAGCTAGTTTTACAAATAGGCATGAATGTAAAAATACTATAAATAAAGGAGAATTGAACACATTTTAAGTGTATACAAGTAAGAATATCAAAGTACAAGTGCACATAAGAGATTTTAGATGCATAAGAGGAGTGGTGCGCAAGAGGAGTCTAAGGAGTTTTCTTGGAGTGTTAAGGGTGTGCAATGATGCTACAAAGAGCATTATTTTTAAGTTGTGATGTTGTGAAGTGCAATAGTTTGGGATTATATTTTGGGAAATGATATTATGAGGTTTTCTAGGGCATGAAGGCTAAATCGGACAAGGGTTTGAAGCTATGTTTAGGGTATGAAGCAAGGAGAGGTGCTAAAGCATGAAAGTTAAAGGTATGATGATGTTGTGAAATGAAAGGAGTATGAAGCATGCAGGTGAAGTTATAAGTACTTTGTGTATGAATACCTTAAGTTGGTTCCATATATATATTTCTAAGTTCATTCTTATCTAAGGAGATTGGTGTCTCTAGTAAGCTATTTCTTACGCAATATCTTGCTATGTTGGTGCTCAACTAAGGAGATTGACGTCTCTAGGAGGTTGGTGCCTCATTAGGGGAATTTTTAGGTCTAAAATGGGCCTCCTAAGGAAATTATAAAATAATAGTGGAAATAATAAAATAATATTAGATTACATCATCAAATTTTAGAGGGAAAAAAGAAAAAACTATTTTTCAACTCGTATTTTCAACTTATCTCCTTATGGGTTTACTCAAATTTCAAGCAGAAACACTCGTTGGATGCAGAATTTGATTCCTCATCTAAGGAGTACCCATGTTGCATACTTTTGATGGGCCCTGCTACATGAAAAATGAGAAATACATGAAAAACGTGAATGCAATCACGTTTTTTCATGTATTTTCTCATTTTTTTGTGTGGAGGAGGGTCTATCGAAAGTATGCAACATGGGTACTCCTTGGATGAGGAATTAAATTTTGCATATAACGAGTACTGCTGATCCAAATTTGAGTAAAACCTTAGGGAGATAAGTTTAAAACACGAGTTGAAAAAGTAGTTTTATTATTATTTTTACTTTTTTACTTCAAAAATGGTGAATCATCCCCCATGGTTGACATCATCATCTTAAATCCTATTTGTTCCTATAAAGTTTATTTTGGTTGTACATTTTTCTTAGGAGGCCCATTTTAGACCTCAAAATTCTCCTAATAAAGGATCACGTGAGAGATAGAAATAGAGGATCTGATAAGATCTCAAAGAGTGATTGTGTGAGTAAAAAAACCAGAAGTTCTCATGGGTTTGTTGATATCAATTACTATTTATTTGATCCCCTAGTTGATTACAATATTGAATTTTATAAGTTGAATAATTGTGGGAACATAGTACATGACTATAAAAGAAACATATCAAAGTAACCTAAACAACACAAGGAAGAAGTTGTTCTTACCAGGCATAGAGAAGAATACACAATTGTGTGGAAAAGGAAGCAAGAATAATAGAAGAAGGGAGAATGTGGACTTGCACAAACAAAGGAAGCTAATGGTACATTGATGGCGGATTTTCAAAACACATGACAAGGGACCAGAACAGTTTTTCCCCCAAAAGAAGAAAATGGAGGCAACGTTACCTTTAGGGATAATGATTTTACAAGGATAGTTGGAAAAGGTACAATTAGTTTTGATGATGGAGAGACTAAAACACATAATGTCTTGTATGTTTTGAAGGTTTAAAACAAAATCTTACAAGTGTCAATTAAATGTGTGATCAAGCTTATAACCTAACATTTTATTCTAAAGGATGTGAGATAAGGAAAGTAGGTTTAGGAAGATTAGTGGAAAATGAAAACCACACCCTGAACAATGTATACAACCTAAATGAAGTTAAAGGAGAAAAATGTTGTATGGCATAAGTAGGTGAAATTTGGTTAGACATAGAGGGATGGTTTATATAAATTTGAAAATCTAGTAAAACTTAGCAAGACACAGGTAGTAAGAGACATGCGAAGGATCTTAAAACCTACAAACACTATTTGCAAGCCATAGCAGCTTGGGAGGCAAATGACAGTTAGTTTCAAAAGGAAAGAGTACTAAATCCATTGGAACTTATAAACATGTACTTCTGCATAACAATAAGAACACAAACTTTAAAAGGTGAGAGTTATTTTATGCTACTTATTGATGATTACACAAGAATGACATCAGTTAAATTTCCTAAAGAAAAATCTAAAGCATATGTGAAGTTTAAAGATTTAAAATCCTAGTTGAAAATGAGATCGATTTAAAATTCAAGTGCTTAGATAAGACATAAGAGTTGAGTTTACCTCTAATGAATTTGATGAATTTTGTGAGAATCATGGAATTAAGAGATAATTTTCAGTAGCAAGGACTCCACAACAAAACACAATTGTAGAAAGGAAGAACATAACTGTCTAGGGAATAGCTATAACAATGGTAAATGAATCCAAACTACTATAAAACTTTTGGAGAGAAACAATTAGCAAAATAATCTACATTCTGAATACAATACAAATTAGAGTGAAAAACAAATAGCCACCTTATGAAGTATGGAAAGGTAGACCAAGTATAGTCAATTAATTCAAAGTATTTGGGATAAAGTGCTACATCAAAATAAACGAAGATAATCTACACAAGTTTAATTCTAGAAAAGATAAAGGTATATTTCTTGGTTATGCATCTAGAATCAAGGCCTACAAATGATACAACAAAAGACTGCGCAAGTTTGTAGAAAGTATTGATTAAGAGTGGATGAAGAAATAACTCAAAAAGAAAAGTCACAAACTAATTAAGAACTAGAGGAGACAATGCATATAAAATAAGAAAAGGAAGAAGACAAGGAAGAAGAAACTAAAGAACAAGAACCTATATAACTTTAATATCTAAAGACACCATCCATATTTGTCCAAAAATGTCATCTAACAAATCATATTTTTGGTGGTATAGATATGGGAGTTAAAACTAGAAGAGGATTGGTAAGTACACTAAAAAAAACCAACTTTTCTTAGCTATCCAAAATAGATCACAAGAGCCCATGGGGCATAGAGCAGACAATGGTAGGGTGTTATGTTAAGGCACTCCATGATGTAAAGGTCACTAGTTCGAAACTCTGTGGGAACAAATACAACCATTCTAAGGGTTGGTGTGGCCCAGGATAGGTGGGATCCCTAGGTGATTTTGATGGCTTAGATGCCCCTAGGCCCAGACTACTCAAGCCACAGGTTAAGAATGTTAATCATCTCATGACTCACATTACCTAGAAAAAAAATAAAAATAGACCCCAAGAAATTTACACAAGCTAGTGAAGATAATCATTGGGTTAATGCTATGGAAGAAGTATTGAATTAGATTGAGACACGGGAACTTAAGCCTAAACCAAAGGACAATATTGTGATTGACACCAAATGGGTATTCAAAAACAAGTTGAATGGATATGGAATAGTAGTAAGAAATAAAGAAAGATTGGTTTGTAAAGGGTATGCTCAAGTTGAGGGTATTGAATTTGAAAAAACCTTTGTTTTAGTTGCAAGATTAGAAGCGGTAATTTTTTTTTTTTTTCGGTATTTACGTCTTTCAAGAACTTCAAATTCTATCAAATGGTTGTCAAGTCAACCTTATTAAATGAAAAGATGGAAGAAGTATATATTGAATAGGCAAAAGGATTTCAATTGTCAGAAAATGAAGATCATGTATGTAGACTGAGGAAAGCACTCTATGAACTAAAGAAAAATCCCAAAGTTTGGTATTCAAGGCTTGAAAAATAGCTACAAAAATAAGGTTTCAGAACATGGGTTGCAGACAACAATATTTACATCGAAATAAAAAACAAAAATATGTTAATCATTGTGTTTTATGGTGATGATATCATTTTAAAAAGTAATGTTAATAGAATGAGCCAAAAGTTTGTAGAAGAAATAAAAAAATGTTGGATTCAAAATTATACTAAGAGGGAAGGTGAATCAATAAAATGTCAATTTTTACTTACTTAAAAATTTTAACATCATAAAATATCAATCTCATAAAATTAACAAGTAAAACAAGATATGCATGGAAACCCTTACAGGAGAAAACCAAAATTGGTGAATGTAGAAGCAACTAACATATATTTTGAAGAAGCAAGCTAACTCAATGAAGTAGTTTGGTGCCTATGAATATATGAAACATTTGGGATTGGTATCTCTATTATGTAACCAGATCACAAAACAAAACAAAAGATAGATCAAAGACTTGAAAATAAGTCACTTTGAGAGGGAAACCTCCTTTTACATCACATAAATGAACAATTTTTGGATGATTCAAATGAGAAGACATCATTGGTATATATAGGAGTCTAGGGGATTAGAATATAATTAGGGTATGCATAACAATAATAATGTAATGGAACATTAATAACAATAGTGGGATTCTATAGGGCACTACAATAACAATATGGGGGCTACACTAGTGTTATAGGGACCTAACAATCTCATGTAGGTTGGTGCTTACAAATTTTGCAACAGTGGGGATTGGTGTATCTTGTAGGTTGGTGCCTATGAAACAACAAAGGGGATTGGTGTCTTCTATAGGTTGGTGCCTATAAAGCAATATGCATTTCCCCACTCTGGTTATCTGACTTTGATATTACCTTAACCTTGATATAGCATTATAGCAGATGCATTATTCTTTGAGGACCTCAGGTTTATTTTACTTTTATTATTAGTGGATGTGATTATAATTGTAATGTGCCAATTTGATGTTATTTTGGTTGTGATAATGGTTGTGATAGACTTATTTGATGATTATGTGTAAACATGATGATGAATTCACTATATGTTGTCTTGTTTACATACTATGAGGACTAGTTTCTTACTTCAATTAATGATTATTTCATAATGATAATTTAGCATGTGCAATTATATCGATGACAAACATTATGAACAAATATTACTAATGATTATTGAGTGTGGTAGGGGCCACCTGGATGCACTTGCATGTGATGAGTCAATGACATATGATTTGATCAATTAGATATTATTGAAATTAGGGCTTCAAGTTAACTTATATTTTTCTATGGTTACTAATGTCATGATATAGGCTATATGCATAGGTCAATTACTTAGCCGAACGAATCACACATGGGTGATGGGTTGTATAGGACATATGGAACTTCATGGGAGGGGTGGGACAACATCCCTAATTTCACCAACTAGTACTCTCCAACTAAGATGCCAACTTCAGAAAAATTTGGGAGTAGTTGGGGGACAAAATCTAAGACCTACCTGTTGACTTAAGTTAAGGAACACAAAATAGGGAGTATAAATTGGGATCAAGGGACAAATATGAGAGGAAATAGGGAAACATGGGCGGGTGAGAGAAAAAGACATTTTTAATAAGAAATGAAGTAAATAATTTTAGAAATCTACTGAGAGGATGACACATGGATAGATGAATAATCAAATTATTTGATTAATGAAAATGATTATTTTTGTATGGAGTGACAAGTGCCATCACTGAAAGTTTCTATAAAAGACGAAGAAAGTTATTAGAAAGGGACTCTCTTCTTTCCTACTGTTGGATGACTATCCTAATTCTCTTGTGTACTTGGAGCGATTATTGAGTTCTCTGGTGAGTTTGGTAGAATTGGAGGCTCTTTGAGTGAGAAAAATCTTTAGTTGGAGTGCTCTCCTCCACCTTCTAGTTTTTTCCTTCTTCCAGAAAACCTCATTACAACTTGGAGGTCTGCAGGGAAGAAGAGTACCCAAGAAAAAGGTTGAGAGGTCAACTAGTGAGTTGATGATGTTGGATTGGCACCTATGATTTTTAGACGTACATGGGGACTACATCAAGAGAGTGCAACAGATCAACGGATACGAGTTTAAGTTCCATCCAATTAGTGCACAATATCATTGGTTTTTAGAAAAGGCTCTCCCATATGTATTATTATTGGATGTAATAAGTTATTGGATTGTAGAGATTAAAGGAATGTTGTAGAGTTGCAAAATCCTTTGATGTTGGCATATGTGCATTGGTTTATTTATATGTAATTTCTTATGTTGGTTGTCATTATTCAATGGATGAAGTAACTTAAAAAGAGAAATTACTGCTTATTATTATAGTTATATGACCTTAGGATGCATAACTTATTTTGCTGACAAAATTTTGCATGGAATAATGTGTATGAATAATCTATTTCCATTTAATAAATAAATAAATTGTGTACTGAGGAAGGTTCTTACACTTGGTATGAGAGCTGAGGTTCAACCTATAGGATGTAGGGGCCTTTCAAGTTAAATGGGGTGGATTAAATATTATTCAAATTCTCATATAAAACTTCAAATTTCTTTGAGTGGATAATATTTTTGATTTTAATATGAGAAATGTGGATACTGCTTCAAGCAAAATCCCTAAACTATAACTTGTACTGAAATTCCATCGAGAACAGAGATCAACGTGATCTCATTTGATTCTCTTTGAATTGAGTAACTACCCAAGATGGGTACAATGTTAAATGAACATTTCTAGTATGATATTTCTCTATCTTCGTCATTTTCACCTCTAATCTCAATTTGAAGCCTCATAAATTTTCCTTGCAAAAACAAAGAAATCGTACTACAACAAGAACACTCCTATTGTTTTCTAAAAAAAAATTTCACAACTTGTGTAATTGGATCCAAGCTACTTCTTTAAATCGTAACAGATACCACTAGGCCTTTACTATCAAAGATTCAACTTCCATGTAATATCCTATTAATATACTTTTGGTAGACCACATATCTATGATGTCCTATGATAACACCTGCTTCTAAGTTCTTAGGACCATCTTTATGGTCATCTCCACCATAATCAGTGGGTAACGCTATGAAGGAAATTGTTTCTTGATTTTCATCAGTGATATGGAAGCTGTCAACAACCTTTGGTATGACCTCCCCCTCACCATCCAATTAATTTCCATGCCTATGGGCAAGCACAATTATTGTCCAATAGCATTATTATAATCACCTTGCCTACATTTTTAGGGTCTTTTTTTCTTCATATTATGATGTAGTATACTATGCAAAGTTCAGATAAATAAAGGTTTCTGTGAAAGGTAGAGCCAAGTGATGAAGGCACAGATTTAATTGAGACAAAGAATAAGGGAATGTAACATTCACTCCTTGGACTAATGTATTTAAAATCAACAATATACCCTCCATATCCTAACTTATCATATCAAATACATATTAAAATCCTTGTTTCAAATTTTTGATGTAAAAAATTTACGAGATCTCTTCTCATTCTCCAATCCCAAGTTTGTGAGATTTATCCTTATTCTCAAATTAAATGTGGTTGTCAAGTGGGTGCCATCGATCCCAAAATTTGTGGGCATAAATCTATCCAAGTCATGAACTCATAGCTCAAAAGATGTAACATTGAATTGCTTGCCCACACTGAGTAGTTTACAGGGCACTACATTCCTGGATTCCAAAAGTTGTTGCATCGTTAGTCTGATTTCACTATTGTTCCAATTCTCGTGTTCAACTAACATTGACCATTTGGATGATCCATGAATCCCAAAACCACTGCCCCTGCCCACTCCTGAAGGGCAAATAAAAACCCATCACGCCACCAAAATATCGCCATGGATACAAGGATATCTCGTTAACTTTAAACCATCTGATCAAATGATGGAATGAAGGAAAGTATGTAACTACATGATTATGTTTCAACCTACATTAATAAGTATGGAAAATCCTTATTTTAATTTTTCCCGCCCATTCATTCATTTATTATTCTACATTAATTGTACTAGAGAACTATCTACGAGCTATGTTGGACTCCCTCCTTAGTATTATTGATGTATTCACTTTGCCATGTGGCTATTTACATCTCTCAAAGTCTTGGTCTTTATGGAGTAGTCATAGTTCTAGGTCCTTTCCAGTCCTAGTCAAAGCATATCGACCCAATGCTATATCAGGATACCATCACTATTACCACCTCTGCCGATATCAATTCAGGCCAACATCACCTTGGTTGATATCATTTTGGGTTGATATGCCTCTAATAATACCATTTTTGGCCGATACACCTGGACCAATATCCTTTCTGGTTGATACAACTTAGACAACATCATCTCAACCAATACCACAACTCTAGGTCTCCTCAACATGTCGAGATCTCGATATCAGGATCTGTCAATTATCATTAATGTTACTTGTAGTAAGGTTCGAGGTCAAGATCTTGTCTCGGGGCAATGGTCGACTACCTTGGTAGTTCGAGATAAGGCGAGGAGGCTAAGATTCAAGAAGTCTTGGGCCAGGATGATCAAGCATTAATTGGGCACAACTCGAAGGGCGATAGGATGATAAGTAGGTGCCACTCGAAGGGTGATAGGATGATAATTAGGTGCCACCCGAAGGGTGATAGAATGATAACGATGCATAGCCTGAAGGGTGATAGGCCAATAACCAACACAATATGAAGGTCGATACACTGATAAGAAATGCAAACTGAAGGCCAATCAGTCGATGATGATTGTAAAGGCTGAAGGTTAATGACATTGAAAATTAGTATCCATTGTCAGAGAGGGATTTATGTCATTGTTTGTTGATAGAGTCATGTTAGGAAGCATATATCAAAACAATGGGATGGTGACAAGGTTTTTATAGCCCGGAGGCCAAAAGACGAGGAATAGTCATGTTGGGCATATACAAATCTTAGTATTTTTCATCAGAGGTCACTCAAACTTTGTCAATGCGATAGGTATAGTTTGGGGAAAATAAGAACCATAATTTAGTGGGACACCGGTAGGCTTGACCCTGAGTCCATCTATTATAAATGATATGACTTCACCATTATGCCACAGGTCGAGGACAGGGGAACTCAACAAAAGGGGTTGATGTTACTATCAACCATCGAGACCCCAAATGATGAGAAAGAAAATTGAATGTGGGCCAAATTGAAACTATAGCCATGAAAGTGAAAGTTTAGATGCATGCACATCATTCTTAGGGTTCCAACATTCTTATGGATCCTCATTTTCTAGAGCCAAATTTAGACTAGTAGAAATGAATTGTTAAGAATCATTGTAAAATTTTAGAGGTAAGCATGATTTTACTACAATTTAAATCTGCGTATGTTGAATCAATGCCTTCTCACTGTTATTGATACTTTAAATTCAAATTATGAAAAATAAATAGAGTAGGACTCTATATCAACAAAAACCAATTCAATATACAATTGAGGGTAATAAATATATACTTTTCAACCAAGGAAGGAATAATTCCCATTGATGTGGAAATTAAGTTAGTGTTGTAATTTCTTCACTTATTCCAATTCATTCATCACATTTGCTGGTTTTCCTCTATTATTTTGTGTAGGGGCATCCCATCTCTAATATTAGGTTTTTATAACTACCTTTGAGTTTTACATGCATTTAGGTAGGATGTATTTATAGGGAGTGCAAATAAATGTTGTAAATGGATAGTAAGGTGGGGTCCATATGAACTTGGTATGGTGTTGTATTCAAAGTTTTCAGCAGGTTCATATTTAATTTATAGTAATATATCGTTATTTCACCTCTTCCGTTTGTAACGAGTTATACCACATTGCATAGATATATAATTTTTCACAACTCTTAGAGTCTAGGATTTTATTTATTTATTTTATATTTTTATTTAAATGGTAACTAAAGGCTAATCTAGCTTTCCGCACACACACCCACACACACATGCATGAGAACGGAATGGATAGGTTTATATGTACATTAATATGATAAGCCAAGGTTGTATAGACCCTTTATTTCATAATGTAGTGTGGTATGGTGATGAGGGTTATTCAGGAGGGTATGAACCTAAGAACCATTTTCACCTTCTGCATTGAGGTTATTACATCAATATGGACTCATATGTAAATTGGTAATTGTTAGAATAAGTATCATTGCCATAATAGGCATAGGAAGGAGTAGGGAAGCCGGAGGACATGGCACGGTGCCACCACATCAACCAACTCTTGTCACCCCACACAATGATGGGGAGCACATCATGACACAGGAACATATACCTTCCAGATAAGTTTTGAACTTAATGATATCATTTGAGCATATGTTGGATGCATTAATACCCTGTCTATAATGGGAACAAGGAGGACCTATAATGTAGAATAAAGGGCCCCAAAACCCCACAAGAAATGATGTGCATCGAGACTTAGAAAACATAATACTTCAGAATTTCAGGGGTTCGTGAATGGACAAACCACAAAGGAATAACTCAAGAAAACATGACCATGTGCTTCAACTTGAGGGACTACACCTCAAATCTGAAGGCCAAGATGGGTGTATTCCAGTTAAAAGGAAGTACATTACTTTGGTGTAAAACAATATTACCTCAATTAGGGATGAATATCTTAGAGGTAACTTGGGAGTTCTTTGAAGAAAATTTTAGAGAATGCTACTTGTCACACGAGTTCATAAAAAGATAATTGAATGAATTCAATGCACTAAAGTAGGGCATTAGATCAGTACTTAAGTACGAGGCTCACTTCATGGAATTACTTTTCTGTGCCCCTCACTTAAACACATAGAAGCTCATAGTAAACAAATTTGTGTATGGATTTGTTGTAGTGAAAACTCAACACCCCCATTTTTGAATTATTTATTTCAAATAATGGGGATCATTTCCATAAATTTTTCGCTAAATCATCTTTTTAATATTTTATTTTCGAATTTTCGCTAGCTTTCCATTGATACTTGTTTCATCTCATTTGGTTACAGAATTTGCAAATGGTGTTCATCCAAAGTTCAATAATTTTTACCGCATGGGTTATAAAATGTACAAAATGTATATTATTTTAATTTTTGTAAACAAATTAGTAGTTCATTGTAAATATTAATTCCTAGTTAATTTTTATTAACGGTCCTACAAAGTCACCTAGCCAAATTGTAGAACAATTAAAATTATGCGTTTTCGGGATTTCGGTAATTAATTTCAATTTCTAATTTTA
Organism: Pinus tabuliformis; assembly: GCA_031772625.1. Classification (NCBI taxonomy): domain Eukaryota; kingdom Viridiplantae; phylum Streptophyta; class Pinopsida; order Pinales; family Pinaceae; genus Pinus; species Pinus tabuliformis. Next base: position 49,477,053 of record CM062805.1, on the reverse strand, counting down.
AAGGAAATTACGAGATCCGAAATCTCAAAATTGCAAAGTGGCTATAGTTCATTTTGTAGGATTTTTAATTACCAAAGTGGCTTTATTTTAATGGAAGAGTTCAACTCCAAGTGAGCCCCACTTCACCTCACCTCCTCCCTTCCTTTACAAAAGATCCGATAAACAGAGTCGATATCCATATTTCAAAAAGTCCCGATATTTGAAATTTTCCTGATATAAATTTTTTCCGATATTCTGATATCGGATATCAACATTTTGGTTTGGTGCGCATTTTAAAAACTTACAATCCCCTGATATCCGATAATTCATACAGTGACTATTTGATTTAACATAAGGTCGCTCTCCTTATATCTCCCGCGCCTCCTCCATTTAACATAAGGCCTCCTCCATTATGATTCGATCCATCATGGATCTTAAAGCCATGTGTTAACAAATAGTTTTTGGTATTACTATTGTAATATAAAGTTTTTTATTATAATTTTATATTATAATATATTATATTTTAATTATAATTATAATATAATATAATTATAATATAATTATAATCTTAATTAGTTTTTAATCTATTTTAATTTTTAATTAAAATTCATTTTAATGGTACATAATTCATTTATAATTAATATAATAATTTTTTTTAATTAAGTAATAATTGTTATTCTAATCTAGGATTAGATTTTTAATTAAAAAAATCCTATTTTTGGCCGAGGCAGCAATTTTTCCAGAATTTTGGCAATTTTGGCACTTAAACTTTGGAAGCTCATAAGTTGAGTTTCACTTGGCCAAATGAGGCCCAAGACGGCTCGTTGGAAAGATAAAATCATGGAGAATATTTATGAAGTAGTTTCATGAATATATTCAACCATTTAATAAGTCTAAAATTTATCAGAAGATCAAGCTCCGAATTTGTAAACAAAAATAATTTTCTGAGTTTAATTTTTTGCATTTTCATTTGCTCATAGATTTTGCTAAGTGTAGGTCCATTTGACTATGTTCTCTTTGACCAATAAAATATTCACAAGGATTAATGAAAAATCAGATTTCTTTTTATTTATTTATTTAAGTTTTGATTGGAAGATGTTTTATTTCCTAGATTTGGTATTTTTGGATTTTAATTTGTAGTTTAATTAAATTTTGATTGGTTTTGGTAGGAGAACAATTCAAGAGATGAGGAAGAGAAAATTTAAATCAATATAATTTCTCTAGAAATATAAGAAAAGTAATTTTGACCAATAAAAATTGTTGGATCAAATTTATTATTCAATAACTCTCCTATTTGGAATAGATTTTTGTAATTATGAATAGTAGTTTGTAGAATGGAATAACGACTTCTCTTCTATGTAATTATGGAATTCTTAAAAGCACTATTGTAATAGGGGTTTCATTGCTATAGTGTGAGAGTATCAATGCCATATCTGGGGATTACTGGAATTTATCTTTCACAAATCTGAACTATGTATGGGGAGTAGAGATTGCAGTATTGCAACTCTTATTTTAGCAACAGAGTTTATGAGTTGCAGATCACTGTTGGAGATCAGATTCAAATAATTGGGCAAGAGACCAGGTTTAATCAATCTGCGTTTTGAATATTATTATTTTTAATGCAAATTTCGTTTCTTTTGATAGCAAAATCATGTCATTGGATTTATATTTGTGCACTTCTATCAATATGAATTCCTTTCTTATGGCTTAGCTATCTAATCTATTTGTCTCATGATCTTTTGTTAGTTTTGTCTTTTGCTCTTGTGCATTGAAACCAGATTTTTGAGTAACTATTTACTTAGAAATATGCCATTTAATCCTGATTTAATTACTAGTAACATTATGTGAACTATTTCCTAATGTTATTGGTTCATCATTCATTGTTAATAGTTTAATGGTTATTAGCATTATGAGAATTACTTCCTAATGTTAATGATTAATCATTCCTGTTAATAGATCTCTGAACATAATGTGTTTTGGTATTCATAATATTAGTTAATTGAACTATTTCGTTAACTTGATATTCATTATAAGCCAAACATATTTAAATCTCAATCATTTAATTAATTTTTTCTCGGTTGAGTTAGATCTACATCTTCCTAATCAAGATAGGCTTAGGTTTTCTTTCATTTTACTTGTATTCTAGGATTAGTTTGCATTTAGATTAATTGTTACATTTCTAGGAGTCCTCTTATCAAAGAGGAAAACTTTAGTTGTGGCTTGGTTGAGCCCCATATTAGCTTAAGGATCACTTTCTTGCATGACCAACAAGAAGCGTCGATCTAATGTCTCTTCTCTATTGGTAGGCGAAAGTCATAATTTAAGCCAGTAGAGATAGAGAGAAGGTAATTGGACCTAGTTTAACTAGTTGGAACCACCATTCCAAACGGAAAATTATTTGCTCTAAGGTCCTGACTGGGTGGTCTCCCTTATAATATTGAGGCAGAGAATTTCGAGCCTACAACATTTTTGGCGCAAGAAGGAGGGCCTGACGACTTGTTGTCTTTTGGAGTTTTTGTATTTTAAATTTTTGTTTAATCACAATGGCTCCTCTTAAAGTTCGAGTTTGGACTTGTATCTATGGACATGAATTTGTCAATACTCCATCAGTAATATTAAGACATTTTTTAAAGGTAAAGTTTAACGGTAAGAATAATGTTTCTGCATTTCATCATGTTTTACAATTTATTCAGTTTTTTTCAAATTCTACTTTTCATGATATTGATGAAGGTATTCTATGTAGTATTTTTACTCTTACTTTCTCAAGAAAATCCAGAAGCTGGTGTCGATCTCTTCCAGTTGCCTCTATTCACAGTTGGGACCATTTTATCACAATGGTCCTTTATAAATTTGATGGTTATGAGTATGAATAAGTATGTGATGAATTAGAATATTTACGAAGATTTGAAAATGAATCCCTCTTAGGTTTTACTGTTAGATTTCAATTAATTTGTTTGAGATTCAAAGCTGAAGGTAAACCTTCAAAAATTGAACTGATCGATTGGTTTGAGTATATTTGTTCTCTTCCTCCCATTTCAAATCCTTATGTAACAATTGTAAGCCTTGATGAGTCTCCTTCAACTTCCAGTAATATTATCAAAAACTCTGATTTAGAGGTGCATATTAACCATGATGAAGTGGCCTCAACCATGTATGATAAATTTTTAAATCTAGCACACACCTCTTATAGTATTAATGATAATCATGTTAATGAACCATTATCACAAATCTTGCAAAAATTTGATAAACAACCACGAGAAGAAATCGGTAACAAACTTGAAGGACCACCAGCCATGAAATCTTAAAATCACTATGAATTAAATATAGAAAATCAGATTATAAATCAACAAGTACATGCATAAATTGAAGCTTTCAATAGTATGCAATATGTTGTAGAAATTTCTGAATTTGATCATATTGATCAAATGCCAAATTCAGGGCAACTAAACAACACTCTTCAACAAAGAATTAGTAGACAAATGAATGATTATAAATCTAAAATTTGCAATGAAAATAATTTACAAGAATATGAAAATAGAGATATTTTCCAATTCATTGCTTCTAATTCTCATTTTGACCTCTATCCTGATATTTTTGTTGATAGTAGTTTATCCCCTCTTTGCTTTAATGTTATTTCAGAAATCAAAGAGGTTGATATAAATGAATTTCATATTAGTTTTTATCAAGATAGAGAGACAATTATTGATAATTCTTCTGACATTAATAAACATATGCTCCACAATCCCTCTTGTTTTGAACATCAGGTAAGAATAAAGAGAATACTAATGAATATCCTGAAATCATTTACGATGACTACTTTAACATTGAGAATGTTGATTTTTCTCCTTCCCTATTAAATCCTCATATTTCGAATTAGTTTATACTTGGGAATGAAAAAAAATCTAATTTAGAAATAATTTCAGTAAATTCTCATTTTCAAACAGCTAATCGTCTTCATGACTTCAACATTCAAGAACCCATCCCAATCTAGGAATATTAAGATGATCAAACTCTCATTCCTATTTATAGGCATGATCTTCTCTCCAATTCACAAGTTGGTGTTGGCCATCATTCTAACTGCATTATTCTGGACAATTCTTGTGAGAAGGAAATTGTTTCAAGTCAGTCCCAATTGTGTTGTAACAATATTTGTAATACTACCGTAAATAGTGATTTGATTGTGTTATTTTTCATTAACTTATTTTGTTTAATTTCAGATTTATTTTCTGTTTTCATTTTTTAGTTTTTAGATATCTTATGCTGGCATATTGAGCAGTTCATTATTGAACACTCAATTGATGCATTGCCTGAATGAGAAAATGAAATTAAAAATCATAACCATGAACATCAAGAACTATTACTCTTCCAATTTCAATTGGTTATCATTTCTTATCACTTGTTCCTTTTCTCTCAAAAGCAATGTTAACAAGAGAGTGTATTTTCCCAATATGACCAACAATCTAATTCAATTAATGATCTTTCGTTAAAACTATCAAATTTCCATCCATTTTCATTAACTCATTTGAAAGACATTTGGAAAGTTTTCCTACACAAAAGGTTGTTAACAATTTAGCATATGTACATAAGACATAAACGCAGACCATTGTATCTAAAAATTCATTTCGACAATTTGGCCTGTTATCCCCTCTTTTGAAACTCTCCCAGTCATTAATGGAAATATATCTAGATTTCTATAATCCAATTGGAATTTTATTGGAAACGACATTTCAAGAGAAGACGATTGTAAATAAGTTGCTTCCTGTAAATATGTTATCAATTAGTATACATACTATATTCAAATTTATTTTTGTTCATTTAACTATATTCTTGTTACTAATCTTTGACCTGTACATACATGCAAAAGTTAGAATAAGACAGAGGTTACATTGGAAATACGACTATACCTAGTCATGTTTCATTTCATTCAGTTAAAATTAGGAATAAATTAATTTAGTTTAAATTCCTTTTCTATTTGCATTTATTTCATTATTGCAGTTTTTTTATAAGCAAGTAATGAATCTGAGTTTTTCTTGGCATACCCTTTCATTTTCTGGCAAAGTGGCTTAGAAAATATCAATGCTCTTATATAGTTGGATTATACACTTGTGATGCCCTTGATTGCAATACTTTTACAAAATTTCATCACATTGTTAAAAAATGTTTTTTGTAATAAAATCATATATGAATAGATTCCAAGGAATTGCTATGGCTTGACAATTTTTGACTCACAAGTATTTCTAAAGGCTTATTTTTACCACTTTTGTCCTTTGATGTAAATTTGAGGTGGATGCAATTTGAAAGTTCATTACTTAGCATTTTTGAATGAATAAGTAGGCGATGTTGAACATATGTGAATTTTGGGAAATGCATGGGAGAACTTCAAGATTCATGAGGTAAAATTTAATCAATATTCTTCCAGGTATGCATTAACAAGTTCATCTTCATCTATTGTTAGTTTTCTTTTTTTCATAGTTTAATTCTTATTTCTAGTTTGTTTCTTTTGCAGGTCTTCATTGACTTGATTTTGGAGACTTGGAATAAGCAAGCAACCAATCTTTTATAATCTACAACATGTCCATGGGAATTATTTGTTGTTTCATCATAATTTGGGTATTCTTTAGTTTTTCTTCTATTCATTAAAACACTGATAGGCCTTTTTGTATTAAATTAATGCATTGTCAAAAGATTCGTATCAGATCCTTATAATATAGTAACTTTCCTCATAAGAAAGTTATGATAAAATCATTTTCCGATCAAATATTCCCTATAGTTAATATAATTATTAAAGGGGTTTTTGTTAAAAATCAAAGTTGAGTTGGATGCTTCCTTTTAAATTAAATACTTTAAGAGTTTCCGACTCCACAAATGCCACTTGGAATATCATCATTCGCAAATATCGTAACTTATAAAGTGTGTCACACTAAAAACTTCCGATATCTCAATTATTCCCGATGCCTGCTACTTCCGATATTCGATATTCCCGTCCTCAACCTATATCGAGACTTTCATATCGGATGCTTTATCTTAAAATCCCCGATATACTATCGCCGATATAGAAGTTCTAATATCACTTACCACCTTCGCTTACTATCCGTTATTTCTTTAAATATGGTTTATCAGAAGTTTCATATATCATAACTTTCTAAAGTATAACCAAGTGATTTCTCCGATATATTTCTTCCGATACGTTGATGCGTGCAGACCCACGTGAATTCATGTTTTTACATTTAGCAATATGAGTCGATAATCATATTATGCCTCTTATCGATACAGATGAAATGAAATATTTACACTCTTTATTGCTCAGATTTTCTACAAACAAAGGAAAATTTGCACGAAACTCTTGCAACAAATAATCTTATCCATGATTTCATCCATGTCTGTTCCAAATATCACATTTGTTGGTTGAGTTGAAACCTTTTACATTGCGCTCATTCATTTTACATCCATTTCAACCACATTGCTTCTTCCGAATTGATTCAAGGCCTCTATCTGGTAACTATCAGAATCCTGATTTTCTGTTATTCGCTTTCCGATATCGGATTCTTAGGATTATGTTATATCAAAACCATTTGAAAACATTTTCCGAAGCATGTTTTTGAGGTTTACGAGTCCTATTTGATTTTATCTGCTCAAAATCCTTGATCTTAGAATCTGATAGAAATCATGTCAAACTATCAGATTTCCGATATTATATTTTTAGCCAAAATTAATTTTGAGCTTCCTTTTATCAGAACTCTCATTTAAAAAGTTATACAAGTAATATTTGTTGATACTTATGATATCAAAAATGAAAATCCATCAAACTTCCACCGAAAACATTCAAATAATAAAAGGCCCATAAGATATCAGAATGTGTAAATATCGTAAGTTTTGTTTCGTAAGTCCTCTGATATGTCTCGCCTCTCCGATGTTCGATACGTTAACTCCTCTGATCACATAATCTTATCGGACCCTGAAGTTCCTTTGAAAATGTTATGATATCTTAATGTCTCCGATGGTGTGAAAAACCTCCGATATGATGTAATAAAATATCTTCGATGGCGTAGAAAGACCTATGATCAAGATTCAATGGCTTCCATTAATAATGTAAAGGAGATGTAATATGTAAAATTTGGTCTTGAATTTTGAGATTTTATGAGAATTATGGAGTGAATATGAAATCTGAAATATGAAGATAACATTCATCGCTTCAAAAGCACATTATCATTATTCTCATTTCTGATGGATTTTATTTATTCCAGATTCTTTGGACATGTTATGAAACCAGCTCAAGAAAAGATAGAAAAGATAGATCAACGCCTTAGAATTCAGCCTCTTCGAGAGGGCAACCTCCTTTACATTACATAAATGAACAATTCTTGGATCATACAAATGAAAAGACCTCCTTTCTATATATAGGGGTCTAAGGGGTTATAACATAATCAGAGCCGACATAACAATAATAATGTAAGGGCACAATAATAACAATAGTGGGCTTCTATGGGGCACAATAGTAACAATATGGGCACTACATGGGTACATCAATATAATAAGTGGGTTATACTAATAACAATAAGGGGTTACACTAGTAGTATAGGGGCCTAACATGACCCTCTCCTTCAAAAAGCGTTGTCCTCAACGATTGAGTAGTTCTTGATGCTTCTGTATAAAATTCTTGTCCTCCCATGTGGAATATTCAGTGGGTAAGTTCCTCCACTTGATCAGATACTCTGAAATTGATCGATTTTGTAGCTGTCGGGTTCTTGTTTCTGTGACTGCTCCAGGTTCCAATATGATTTTTCCTTCCTCTTCAATTTTTGGCAATATTGCTTGAATTGGGATCTTTTGCAACTTTTGAATAAGTGGCCATACTTCTTCGTCCTTCTTCCATTCATCCCTTGTTTCATTTATCCAATCTGGTTGGATAATATAAATAGCACAAAACAATGCTTCCACATCCTCATCCTTAAAGAGTCTTCCCATTCCGTAAGGTCGCCATTTTTTAAGTGCATGTAGTATTGCCAACATTTCCTTCTCATAAATAGCTTGCTTGAGATGTAGCAGTAAAAATACCCAATCGCCTACATCAAAATATTTTTCACTACGACGTTGATTTACCTGTTGTTTCGTTTGATTTTGCACCGAAGTGGCGTTATCCTTTAAAAGTTGGAGAACTTGCTGTTGATGCTCGATGTGATCTTTCTCTGCTTGAACCTTTTTCTTCTTGATATGTCCTTCTATCTTTTGAGGAGTGGTAATTTCTTCTAGTCCTTTACAAGATATGGTCGGATTCATTTCTTGATGCTCGATGTGATCTTTCACTTCTTGAACATTTTTCTTGTTGATGTGTCCTTCTATCTTGATAGTTTGAGGAGTGGTAATTTCGTCCATTGAATTACAAGATATGGTTGGATTCATTTCTTCTTTCTCGATGTGATCTTTCATTTCTTGCACCTTTTTCTTCTTGATATGTCCTTCTATCTTGAAAGTTTGAGGAGTGGTAATTCTTGCCAATGCTTTACAAGATATGGCCTGATTCATTTCTTCTTTCTTTGGGGTGGTGTCCTGGCGTATATCCTCTTCTTTTGATGTTTCTTGATCCTTTTCTTCCTCCTCTTCATATTCTATGTAAAATACTTTCTTCTCAGCACACCTATGACCTTTAGTGCATTTTCTATCACAATTGTAACAAAGCCCTTTTTCTCTTTTTTCTTCCAATTGTTGTGGTGTAACCCTTGTAGGTTGTGGAAGGCTGGGAGAAACAACACTTTCATCTTTATAGTTGTGAGGGGTATGCTTCCTGGTTTCCATAATTTTGCTTTCCATTATGTCACAAAGCCCTTTTACTCTTTCCAATTGTTGTGGTGTTGCTCTAAAGAAGGTGTTGCTATTTGTATCCTCATAATGTGCTATCATTTCCTCCGTGAAAATTGACCATGTAACAAGTTTTTTACAAGAACAAAGCCCTTCATACCATAAAAATTGATCATGTTCTAAATATGAAGATGCAATACATACCTTTTGTAATAGTTGTACACCATGTAGATCAAAATATTGCTCCATCTGAAGTATCCAATTTACTGGATCCTTGCCATCAAACTTCCTCATCTTGCTTTTTCTTGATTTTAGGAGCTCGACCTTGAAACGACTGTAAATCTGTACTTTCAGATCTTTAAGTTCTGAAATTGTGAACTATAGTAGCCCTCTATGTCCTCTTTCCAATGCCACTAGCCTGATCCAAATTGGATTCTCTAAGAAGGAGTTACGCACAATCTCCCAAGATGACCTGATTATAGACCTTTCTAGAAGAGCGAAATTGTATGAAGTGCCACGTGTCACTGTTTCAACCTTTAGATCTGAAAAATGCATACAAGAAACTACAGTTCGTCCTCTTTCTGCACCTTCTTACGAAATTTCAATCCGATCCCCAGAGAGAAAGTTATGACGATTTTCCCCAGGTCACCTGTTTTGAATGTAATTCAGGAGTCTGCAAAAAGACCAACTTCCTCAGATCATATCTCCGCAAATATCGCGTGAAAAGCTTTGAAATTCAGACCCAAGGTTCAGCGTGATTTCTTCTCAAATGGGTTTTTTTGCGACTTCTGAAACGTCACAGAAAAAAAGTTATAGCGAAAATGCCACGATGACCTGTTTGGAGCAGCGAAACCCTAGAATCCAAAGCTCTGATACCAAATGTTATGAAACCAGCTCAAGAAAAGATAGAAAAGATAGATCAACACCTTAGAATTCGGCCTCTTAGAGGGGGAAACCTCCTTTACATTACATGAATGAACAATTCTTGGATCATACAAATGAAAAGACCTCCTTTCTATCTATAGGAGTCTAAGGGGTTATAACATAATCAGAGCCGACATAACAATAATAATGTAAGGGCACAATAATAACAATAGTGGGCTTCTATGGCGTACAATAGTAACAATATGGGCACTACATGGGTACATCAATATAATAAGTGGATTATACTAATAACAATAAGGGGTTACACTAGTCGTATAGGGGCCTAACAGGACATGAAACATTACTTTATTCTAGTTTACTACTTTCCTTAGTTCAAATTTAATAAATGATAATTTTGGGTCAATAAGATTTCAGAAAATTCAACTTATTCATGCTTTTAACTCTAATTAAAAGAAGAGGTTATCTTTTGTTGGAGAAAATGATACCTTTGAGGTAAGATCAAACAAAATTTTCCAATGGTAAGTTTCGTATGCACACTGTCGTTCATTTCTATTTCTTTACTTTAGGTTTTAGTTTAGTTTTTAGTTTTTGTTGATATAAAACTTTGTTTTGCAACTCTTCATAAAGTTTTTTAACACATCCACCAGATCAGATTTAAAGCCCATTCTCTTTGTTTTCTTTTTGAGTTTTGGACAAACAGTAATGATTGATCATTAAATTAGCTAAATTGGGAGGTCCCTAAACCTTTAATTTGTTCCTTAAGCATTAATTTTATTTAGAAAAATTGTTAAGATGATTTCATGCAGGATTTGCTTTGAAACAAAAAATTTGCAGCAGGGAAACATTTATCGGTCAGCTTATTATTTCTCATCACTGCTATTCATAAACTTAATCGCTTATAATTCCACCAGATAAAATTTTCTGGATTATCAACATAACACCGATACATATATGATTTTCTTCTTTTTCGTTTGTTGTGACATTTTTAATCTTGTTGGAGTTTGTTCTTTAAATTTTTATTTTTATTTTAGCTTCTCCTTTCTTCATTTTTACATTTTTGAAGTTTTCTTAACATTTATTTTTCCCTTTTTCTATTAGTTTTGGTTTGATTTTGGTGACTCAACTATGATTTATGTGGAAGGCCTTTCCCTCACCCAACAATGGTTGACAAACATGGGAACTTTTTATTCTATCTATTTCAATGAATTTCATTTATCATTAAAGGTATATCTTTATGGAACCATACAACTCTCTTGCTTTAAATGTTTTTTCATGGAGGAACACACATCCTTTATAAGTAATATGTTTCACCTTTCCAAGGAAAGAACTGACTTGACTTTAACTCAATGAATCCCTCCTTCCCCTCCACTTTATAAAAGTCTCTAATTGATAGTCGCGAGAAAATAATTTGGAGTTAACATTATGAAAGTATTATATCCATTAAGATAAGTCTCTATTACCATCCCACCTGTTTCACTCAGGTACATCATAAACTAAAAGCTCACAAATGCGCCTATCAAAAGGTTAATTAAAAGAGGAAGCATGGGAACCCCTCGGGGCTAGGGACGCTCGCTGGTAGTGGGGCTAGGCTTGTATGACATAAAAGACAACTTCGCAGGGGTATTGTTCAGGTTCACTGGCAGCGAAGCAATGTCAGAGACCATTCATAACAATGGATATATGCTTTATCAAAATTCCTATCTGTACCTTATTTTATTTCTCATACGAGGCAATTTTAAAATAAAAATTTCCTAAAATTTGGATTCATAATTTTTACTCAAGTCTACTTAGAGTACTTATCTTTTCAAATTTATATTTCTTAATCTATTTATGTGGGACCCATGGAAATGTTTTACTGTTTTGCGATTCAATGCACTCTATTATTTTTAACCTTTGGGTAAATTAAAGTTCATTATTTTTAACCAGATAATATTTTGGCCAAACCACCTTTTTAATATTTTCTTTTGGTTAAATATCCTAAGATTTTGCCATTTTTTCATTTTTGCTGGATTTGTATTTTGATTACTTCATTGAGTTCGAATTTTCGCTAAATTTCTATTGGTATTTGTTTCATCTCATTTGGTTACACAGATTGCAAATGGTGTTCATCCAAAGTTCGATAATTTTTACCGCATGGGTTAAAAAATGTACAAAATGTATATTATTTTAATTTTGTAAATAAATTAGTAATGCATTATAAATATTAATTCCTAGTTAATTTTTACTAACGGTCCTACAAAATCACCGAGCCAAATTGTAGAATAATTAAAATTATGTGTTTTCAGGATCTCGGTAATTGATTCCAATTCCTAATTTTAAAAGAAATTACGAGACTTGAAATATCAAAATTGCAAAGTGGCTGTAGTTCATTTTGTAGGATTTTTAATTACCAAAGTGTATGTAGTATATAATGGGGGAGTTCCACTCCAAGTGAGCCCTACTTCACCTCACCTCCTCCTTTCCTTTACAAAAGATCCGATAAAAAGACCCGATATCTGATATTTCAAAAAGTCCCGATATTTGAAATTTTCTCGACATAATTTTATTTATTTATTATTTTTTTTTTTTTTCTTTTGAATATTCCAATATCGGATATCGGATTTTTGATTTGGTGTGCATTTTAAAAACTTACGATCTCCTAATATCCGATAATTCATACAATGACTATTTGATTTAATATAAGGTCGCTCTCCTTATATCTTCCGCGCTTCCTCCATTATGATTCGATCCATCATGGATCTTAAAGCCATTTGTTAACCAATAGTTTTTGGTTTGACTATTTTAATATGGAGTTTTGTATTATAATTTTATATTATATTATATTATAATTATAATTATAATTTAATTATAATATAATATAATTATAATCTTAATTAGTTTTTAATTAGAATTCATTTTAATGGTATATAATTAATTTACAATTAATATAATATTTTTTTAATTAAGTAATAACTATTAATCTAATTCAGGATTAGATTTATTATTATTGTTATTATTATTATTATTTTTTGCCTTAGGGAGTGTTGGGTGTGGAGCTTGATTATCTTCTGTATTCAAAGGTATCACCACATTGGACCCCAGTTCGAAATGTTGCCGCCCGTAAAATATTTGCTGCAGGGGGGTCCAGGGGGGGGGGCGGCTGCGACCTTTGGGGAGCCCCCCCTTGGCGGGGGGTTTCGGGGGCAGTGCCCCCGAAGCTAAGAATAGATGTAAAATTGCCTTGTAAAAGTATAGTAATTTCTAGTCAATCTGGGTCGTTCATTAGGCGGATATCTGACGGTAGAAGTTATGTTTAATTTAGGGTTTTTTTCCCTAGAAGGCAACCCTTCACTATATATGAGAGAATTGTATTGCGTCTATGTAGATCTGTATCCTGAGTGAGAAAGAGAGAGGAGATTGAGAGCGAAGAGGGTGTTACAATGGATTTGCTGTAGGTTGTATCTCTTCAGTTTGTTGGATAATATAAAATGAAGGACTAGTTGTTTCTTCGTGGACGTAGCCCAAACTGGGTGAACCACGTATATCGATGTCTCTTGTTTTATGCGCTTTCTGTGTTTATAATTTCTGCAATATTTTATGTGTTCCATTACTCCGTAATATATAATTTTCTAACAACTGGTATCAGAGCCAAAGTTCTATTTGGCTAATAAACTCGCAGGAAAGAAGGGTTCCTCGTTCGAGTAGGAGCAATGGTGAAAGATGGTAAGTTTAGGGTTGAGAAATTTAACGGCCAAAACTTCTTGCTGTGGAAGATGCAGATGGAAGATTATCTGTATCAAAAAGATCTGTACCTACCATTGGGCGGAAAAAAAAAGATGCCGATGGGTATGACAGATGAAGAATGGAACCTTCTCGATAGAAAGGCACTGGGAACGGTACGGTTGTGCCTCGCAGCGTCGGCTGCCTTTAGTATTTTGAAGGAAACAACGACAGAGGGTTTGATTAAGGCGTTGGCAAAACTATATGAAAAACCCCCAGCCTCAAACAAGGTATTTCTTATGAAACAATTATTTAATATGAAGATGTCGGAAGGTGGATTTGTTGCAGACCATTTAAATGATTTTCATACTGTTACAAGTCAGTTAAGTTTTGTAGGGGTAAACTTTGATGATGAAGTTAGAGATCTGTTATTCTTGTGCTCATTGCCAGAAAGTTGGAATGGTTTAGTAATGGCCATTAGTAACTCTATTTCTGGATCTAGTACTTTAAAGTTTGATGATGTTGTTGGTGCTATCCTTAGCGAGGAAATGCAACGGAAAAGCTCCAGTGAGACATCGGATAGTGCTTTAAGTGCAGAGTCTAGGGGAAGAAAAATGGAAAGAGGAAAGAGCTCAGGATATCGTAGTAAATCAAGGAAAGGCAGATCCAAGTCCAGATCGAGGATGGTATGCTGGAAATGTGGAAAGAAAGGACACCTAAAGAAAGACTGTAGATCTTGGAAGGGAAAAGAAGGAGATGCATAGCAAGAAAACAATCATGAAGAAAATGTGACAGGTGAGGTGTTACAAGATGCTTTGATTCTTTCTTTCGAAAATATTACTGATTCCTAGGTGGTAGATTCAGGGGCCTCATTCCATGCCACACCTGATAAGAAATAATTTCATGGCTATGTTCAAGGAGATTTTGGACAAGTCCGTTTGGGTGATGATAAACCCTGTAAAATTGTTGGAATGGGTAAGGTTCTTGTAAAAAAGCAGAATGGAAACCAATGACTACAAAAGGAGGTAAGGCATGTTCCAGATCTGAAGAAAAATTTGATTTCAACAGGGCAGTTAGGCGGTGAAGGTTGTGTGACAACTTTCATAGATAAATCTTGGAAGGTCACTAAAGGAGCCCTGGTAATAGCAAAAGGCGAAAAGGTTAGTACATTGTATTTATGCAATGGTATTTCTAACTCTGTTAATTCTTTAACTTCCAAAGGAGCAGATGCAACATTATGGCATCATAGGCTCGGACACATGAGTGAGAAGGGGATGAAGATCCTTCTCTCAAGGAATTTGTTGCCAGGTTTGAAGAATGTTGATTTGGACTTATGTGAGAATTGCATTTATGGAAAACAGAAGAGAGTCAGATTTCGCAGAGTTGGGAAAGAAAAGAAGAGCGAAAAATTAGAGCTTGTGCATACAGATTTATGGGGACCTACTCAGGTATCATCTTTCGGTGGCTCTCGTTATTATGTTACTTTTATTGATGATGCAACTAGAAAAACTTGGATTTATTGTATTAAGAATAAATCTGATGTATTTGATACTTTCAAGAAATGGAAATCTTTGGTTGAGATTGAGACAGGAAAGAAATTGAAGTGTCTCAGATCAGACAATGGAGGTGAATATTGCAGCAACGAGTTTGATAGGTATTGTTCAGAGAATGGAATTCGCAGAGAGAAGACAGTTCCAAGAACACCACAAGAAAATGGTGTGTCAGAAAGGATGAACAGAACAATCATGGAGCGTGCAAGGTGCATGAGATTGCATGCAGGATTGCCTTTACAATTTTGGGCAGATGCTGTAGATACTACTGTTTATCTAATAAACAGAGGGCCTTCAAGTTCCTTGGATGGTGGTGTTCCAGAGGAAGCATGTACAGGTAAAAAGGTAAAATACTCTTTTTTAAAGCCTTTTGGTTGTGAGGCCTTTGTCCATATTAATAAAGAAAATAGAACAAAGTTTGAGGCAAAATCAAAGAAATTTACCTTTATTGGATATGGTGTTAATGATTTTGGTTATTGCTTATATGATTACGAAAATCACAAAATCATTAGGAGTAGAGATGTAATATTCAATGAAAAGGTCTTGTATAAGAATCAGTTGCAGGAAAAGAAACAGGAAAAAGAAAACAAGGAATACACAGTTCTTGATGAGATCACTGAAAAAGTAAAGGTGCCTGAAAATAATAATAATCAACAACCACAACAACAACAGGCACCCCAAACACCTGAAAGTGGTGTTAGAAGATCTACCAGGATAAGTAGACCCCCTGAACGATACTCTCCTTCATTGTATTATTTATTGTTGACTGATTCTGGTGAACCCGAATGTTATGAAGAAGCAATGCAAGTTGAAAGCAGGAAGAAGTGGGAGCTAGCCATGGAAGAAGAGATGGACTCCTTAATGCATAACCAGACTTGGGACTTAGTCAGGTTGGTTGCAGGTAAAACTACATTGCAAAATAAATGGGTTTACAGGTTGAAGGAAGAAGATGGAGGAAAACAGAGGTACAAAGGTAGACTTGTGGTGAAGGTTTGCACAGAAGAAAGGTATTGATTTTGATGAAATATTTTCTCCCGTTGTTAAAATGACTTCAATCAGAACTATTCTAAGTCTAGTAGCAGCTGAAGATTTTCATCTTGAGAAATTAGATGTAAAGACAACCTTTCTCCATGGGGATTTGGAGGAAGAGATATATATGCAGTAGCCATAAGGATATGAGGTAAAAGGGAAGGAGAAACTAGTGTGCAGGTTCAAGAAGAGCTTGTATGGCTTAAAACAGGCTCCAAGGAAGTGGTATATAAAATTTGACAAGTTTATGTTTGAGCAAGGTTATACTAGATGCCACTCTGATCATTGTGTTTATCTAAAAAAGCAAAATGATGGCAACTATATTATATTGTTATTGTATGTAGATGACATGCTTGTTGCAGGGTCTAACATGCAGGAAATAAACGTGCTCAAAAGAAAATTGGCAAATTCATTTGCAATGAAGGATTTGGGAGCTGCAAAACAAATCCTTGGAATGAGAATAACTAGAGACAGGAAAAATCGCAAACTAACATTGTCTCAGAATGAGTACATACAAAAGGTGTTGAAAAGATTTAATATGCACAATGCAAAACCAGTTAGTACACCTTTTGCTAGCCATTTTACACTTAGTAAGGAAATGTGCCCAAAGACCCAAGAAGACATGGATTATATGTCTAAAGTTCCATATGCATTAGCAGTTGGAAGCTTAATGTATGCAATGGTCTGCACAAGCCCTGATATTGCACATGCAGTGGGAGTTGCAAGCAGGTACATGAACAATCCAAGAAAGGAACATTGAATGGCAGTGAAATGGATTCTCAGATATTTGAAAGGTACCACAAATCAAGCATTATGCTTTGGTGGTTCAAACATTTCTCTACATGGATATGTTGATGTAGATATGGCAGGTGACAGAGATAACAGGAGGAGCACTACAGGATATGTATTTACTGTAGGTGGAACAACTGTCAGTTGGGTTTCAAAAATCCAAAGTGTTGTTGGACTTTCAACAACAGAAGCAAATTATGTTGCTGCTACAGAGGCTAGTAAAGAAATGATTTGGTTACAAAGGTTTATGGGTGAATTGGGTAAGGAGCATGATATGGGCACGTTATACAGTGATAGCCAAAGTGCCATTCATCTTGCAAAGAACTTAGCATTTCATTCTAGGACTAAACACATACAGCTCAAGTACCATTTCATACAATCAGTGTTGGAATATGGAGAGTTGAAGCTGGAAAAGATACACACTAGCTAGAATCCTGCAGATATGCTAATAAAAGTTGTAACCAGGGAAAAACTTAGAATATGCTCAGTTTCAATTGGTATTCAAGTATGATGAAGAAGATGAGAAACAGTGAGGTCCAAAGAGGAGTCATTTCCAACAAATGAAGCAGCGCTGGAGTTGCTATAATCAGTCTCCAAGTGGGAGATTGTTGGGTGTGGAGCCTGATTATCTTCTGTATTCAAAGGTATCACCACATTGGACCCCAGTTCGAAATGGGCGGCTGCGAACTTTGGGGAGCCCCCCCTAGGGGCGGGGGGGGGGGGGTTCGGGGCAGCGCCCCCGAAGCTAAGAATAGATGTAAAATTGGCCTTGTAAGAGTATAGTAATTTCTACTCAATCTGGGTCATTCATTAGGTGGAGATCTGACGGTAGAAGTTATGTTTAATTTAGGGTTTTTTGCCCTAGAAGGAAACCCCTCACTATATATGAGGGAATTTTATTGCGTCTATGTAGATCTGTATCCTGAGTGAGAAAGAGAGAGGAGATTGAGAGCGAAGAGGGTGTTACAGTGGATCTGCTGTAGGTTGTATCTGTTCAGTTTGCTGGATAATATAAAAGGAAGGACTGGTTGTTTCTTCGTGGACATAGCCCAAACTGGGTGAACCACATATATCTGTGTCTCTCTTGTTTTATGCGCTTTCTGTGTTTATATTTTCTGCAATATTTTATGTGTTCCATTGCTCCGTAATATATAATTTTCTAACAGGAAGCAATTTTTCCACAATTTTGGCAATTTTGATACTTCAACTTTGGAAGCTCATAAGTTGAGTTTTACTTGGCCAAATGAGGCCCAGGATGACTTGTTGGACAGATAAAATCATGAAAAATATTTGTGAAGTAGTTGTATGACCATATTAGGCCATTTAATGAGCCAAAAATTTAGCAGAAGATCAAGGTCCGAATTTGTAAACAAAATTAATTTTCTGAGTCTATTTTTTTGCATTTTCATTTGCTCATAGCTTCTGCTGAGTGCAGATCAATTCGACTATGTTCTCTTTGACCAATAAGATATTCAAAAGGATTAATGAAAAACTCAAATTTATTTTTATTTATTTATTTAATTAAGTTTTGATTGGAAGATGTTTTATTTTCCAGATTTCGTATTTTTGTATTTTAATTCGTAATTTAATTAAATTTTGATTGGTTTTGGCAGGAGAACAGTTGTTGAGATGAGGAAGAGAATATTTCAATCAATAAATTGATCCAACAATAGAAGAACAAGAATTTTGACTAATGAAATTTGTTGGAGCAAATTTATTCTTCAACAACTCTCCTATTTGGAATAGATTTTTGTAATTATGAATAGTAGTTTGTAGAATGGAATAAGGGTTTATCTTCTTTGAAATTATGGAATTCTTAAAAGCACTATTGTAATAGCAATTTCATTGTTGTAGTAAGAAACGATCAATCTCAGATCTGGGGATTATTGAGATTTATCTTTCTCAAATATGAACTATGTATGGGGAGCAGAGATTGCACTATTGCAACTCTTATTTTAATAACAAAGTTTATGAGTTGTAGATGACTGTTGGAGATCATATTCAAAGAATTGGGCAAGGGACCAAGTTTAATCAATCCGTGTTTTGAATACTATTATTTTTAATGCAGATTTCATTTCTTTTGATAGCAGAATCATGTTATTGGATTTATATTTGTGCACTTCTGTCAATATGAAATCCTTTCTTATGGCTTAGCTATTTGATCTGTTTGTCTCGTGATTATTTTGTCAAATTTTTCTTTTTCTCTTGTGTATTGAAACCAAATTTCTGAGTAACTATTTACTCATAAATCTGCCATTTAATTCTGATTTAATTATTAATAACATTATGTTAACTAATTCCTAATGTTGTTGGTTCATAATTCATTGTTAATAGTTTAATGGTTATTAGCATTATGAGAATTACTTCCTAATGTTAATGATTAACCATTCCTATCAATAGATCTCTGAACAAAATGTATTATGGTATTCATAATATCGTTTAATTGAACTATTTTGTTAACTTGATATTCATTATAAGCCAGACATATTTAAATCCCAATCATTTAATTACTTTACTTTTGTTTGAGGTAGATCTACATCTTCCTAATCAAGGTAGGCTTAGGATTTGTTTCCTTTTGCTTGTATTCTAAGACTATTTTTCATTTAGATTAATCATTACATTTCTAGAAGTTCTCTTATCAAAGAGGCAAACTTTAGTTCTGGCTTGGATGAGCCCCAGATCAGTTTAAGAATCACTTTCTTGCCTGATCATCAAGAAGAGTCGATCTGATGTCTCTTCTATATTGGTAGTTTAAAGTCATATTTTAAGCCAGTAGAGATAAAGATAAGGTAACTAGACCTAGTTTAACTAGTTGGAACTACCATTCCATACAGAAAAATATCTGCTCTAAGGTCTCGACCGGGTGGTCTCCCTTATAATGTTGAGGCAAAGAATTTTGAGCCTACAACAAGAATACATTTTAACATTCGATCTAAGGTTAGGATATTGTTGCCTCATACCTTGCATGAGGTAGTTCAGTGGGAAATCATTGCTAAGGAAGAGATCTTGAATAGTGGATGAGGTAGGCCATAAAAACCCACAAGGTCAGGAGTGGGCAATGGAAACAATATGGATTGTAGGAATTTTAGAGGGGACCCATGCATAATCATAAAAATGGGCAGTAGGAAACTAAATAACACCATCTCAGTATCTAGCTGTAACATACCCCATCCTATCCCTAGCCCCAAGTAAGGGTGGAAGGAGGCAATTACTATGCTGACCTGAATACCATAATCTTGTCCTCTTACAACTACCTTAAAACTTAAAACATGTGAACTCATTGCATTCATCTCATTCAGACCTTTTCAACGATATAAATTTTAACCCCATCTGACTTACAAACCAAAATATATGACCATTCAAAATTAGGTGAACTGCAATTTTTTCCACGTCAGCATTTTTCCCATGTGGAAACCACATAACAACTCACATGGCCACTATGCCATTGAGAGAGCCTACATGGAAGGCACATCACTAAACCCTGAGTCCCATCAATATGAGGGTCGAGGTTGACCTCTCCACAAGAAATCACATTGCACATTCCATCAAGGTTAGACCTCGTGACCTATGACCACTCGAATTACCCGTAGGCCTTGACTAATGGTCCCGCCTAATTATGCTATCATGCCCGACTAACCGACCTCAGACTAGCGGATCCTACCTGAATAGTATAACAACACCCCTTTTATTAGGTGTGGGTCCCTCCCAACTAAGATATTAAGCCCAATTGGCCTGACCCCCGACCTCAGAGATTCCATTAGTAAATTTATGCCTATTTCACAAGCTTTATCCTTAGGAATTTTTCTTCCAAATTCCTTGAAAAATTACGTAGGCTTGGTGCTTGCACGAATCGACCACCTGGCTAAAATTGAACTTAAAAAAATTGAAGGTGAAGATGCAATATCTTTCACCTCTCTTTTGGCTCACCATGGCCAAGGAGTCATGAGTCAACGCACTTGGAAGCCCCAACTACACTCACCGAAATCCACATAATTCTTACTCTTAGAATTTGTTGTAATGAGTATAAACTCAACCACTAGATTTCTTGGTAAAATAAATACAAAACATGCTTCTAATTTCACTTCTTAGAATCACAGGGAAATCAATCTCGTTTCCCTACTGCAACATAATCAAGCATTTCTTTCCATGTAACACAACTTACATACACTGAGAAATTAATTAAATCAAGAGAATTATAGGGTAACCAACACATTAATCAAGTTAGGGAAATAAACATTGAGATTTATCATCTCCTCATGAATTTATACATGGAATTAACATCCCACTTACACACAAAATCCACATCCCCATTAATAATATAAGAATGGAACTAGAACAATAAGCTAGCATATTATTCAATATAAGAAGAATAAGTAAATACTTATCTTTTACAACCAAATGAAAATGCAATTGAGATGGGGAATTCGTCTCTCCACCAAACCATAGACAAACTACAACTATAGTTACTTGTAGTTGTCACCAATGAGCCATATTCCAATACTTGAGGTGGAGTGATTTTGAGGAATTTTAGCCAACAAATTAGACAAAACAAGATGGCACAAGGCCACACTACCTTCATCCACCAATACACATTATAATTTATAATTTTTAGGAATAATTAAATCCATGCCAAGATACTACAGTTCTGAGAGCTTTAATTCACTTTCTAGAGAAGGGAGTCCATAATAAGGGAAGGTTCATCAGTGGAAAAACTAATCATGGGTAAGAAGTCACCTCTCCAGGTGGTTCATTAGTGAGTCAAGCACCAGAATTTTAGCACCAAGGAAGATCATGATGGTTCAACAACCCTCACAAGCACCTGAGTGAATCTTCCAAAGCCTGTAGATTCATCAATCCACAAGCTCCTAGTGGGTTCTTCAACCTCACAAGAAATCCACTGCTCTCTATATTAATTTTCACCCAACCAACCTCTATGAGGGTTATTCAACTGGTTTAATCTCTCTGGAGCTTGGTTATTGTGAGTTCTTATCGCTTCCCTCTCTTTGTGTTTCACCTCCTCCCTTAGGAGGAAAATTTTCTTGTAGTGCACTTCATGTGCATTTTCTTCCATTGTCTCCATGCATAATAATGAGAGTGCCCCACCTCTCCTCATGTCTATGCATCTCGGGTCATCGTGTAAGAATGTACCAAAACCAACTAATTGTTTACCAGTCAACCACTAGACAACACATCCCATGTCTCTCCTTAAATTTTTGTCTTTTTGTTGCTTATGGTTAGATTTTAAAGAAATCTTGGGACCATCCTGATCTTTTTTAGAAAAATTTAATGCATATTCAACCCATTTAAAACCACTCAACCAACCATGATTGTTATTTAAAACAACCCATTCCTCAAGCAATCTCCCTCCTCAAGCAACTGGAATCCATGTGTCTTTTCTTAGCCTTTAATTATTTATAATTTACTAGGGGATGTCACAGTCCCCTCCCCCTTGGGGGGAATAATGTCCTCAATGTTCAATAATCATATACAACAAAACATGCCATAGACGAAGCATTGTTTATTATGGAGCTTTATACACACAACTTTGTACAACATTTACATTGTATTCACATTTTCTTCACTCAACAAATAAGAAAGGTTATGCTTCCCGCACCTGGTCAACCATTTTACACATGGTTTCCTTGGGACCAAAGTGCCTCCATTGCACTTTGAATTTCTCTATTTCTCAATTATGGAGCGTGAGATGCCTCTGATCCAGGATGCATAGAGGTTCTGACTGGAACTCTCCCTCTAGTTCTACATGTAACATAAACCAATCAATCACATTGTTAACATCCCACACATACCATTTAAGAAACAAAACATAGAAAACATCAGGCACTCTAATTGATGGGGGAAAAGCCAAATTGTATGCCATTTGCCCTATCCTTTCAAGGACTTCAAATGGCCCACAAGACCATCATACTAGCATGGTGCAAGATTCAAATTTCGAGGAACTCTTCTTGAGTCTAATTCACAAGAATACATGTTCCCATACTTGGAACTCTTTGTGCACTCTATGCTGGTATGCATGGCTTTTTGGACTGTCTTGTGACACTTTTAAATTTCTTTTGATGGTTTTCATTTCCTGCTTCATGTCCTTCAAGATATCAGGTCCAATAAGGAAACTATTTACTGCATCACTCTAGCTGATAGGAGTGTTACAACTCCCATAATACGCTTCAAATAAAATGATTCAAATGGGCTCATTTTCAACAATTCTTGATACCTGTTATTGTATGCAAATTCTACAAGTGGAAGGTATTATTCCCACTTCCTTGGATGGTGCATTACATACATCCTTAACATGTCCTCAATAATTCTATTTATCCTTTCTGTTTTCCCATCAATTTGTGGATGGTATGTTGTGATAAATGTGAACTCAGTTCCAAACCCCGCAAATAACTCTCTCCAAAGCTTTTAAGTGAATTTGGCATCTTTATTTGAGATAATATTCTTAATAACTCCATGAAATCTCACTATCTCCTTGATGAAAGTTTGAGCCACTTCACTGGCTGAATTTGTAGACTTAACAACTACAAAATGAGCTACTTTGCTCAACTTGTCAACCACTACCATGATTTCATCATGTTGTTTGGGAGTCTTTGACAATATTTAGTAAAATCCATAGAAATCACTTCCCACTTCCATTTCAGAACAAGAATAGGTTGCAATAAACCAACTGGGTGTTTACACTCAACTTTCACTTATTGGAACTCTATGGACTTAGATATGAAATCCGCTACCTCCCTTTTTAAATCAGGACAAAAATATAATTTCTTGATGGATGATAACATAATTTGATAACCTGGGTGTCTAGAATATGGCTTCACGTGTAATTCTCTTAATATTAGTTTCATCAAGTCACTATTATTTGGCACATAAATTCTACTTTTGAATTTAACTACTTCACTTTTAGCAAGACTATATTCCCTATCCTTTTAGCCTTCACACACTTGCTACAATTTCACTTTCAATTGCTGATATTTTTCATTATGCTGCCCAACATTTTTGATCCTTTGCTCAAGATCAATTTTGTAGGTACTTATGACTGCTGAATGATTTAATTGCATGCTCTTGCTGAGTGCGTCAACCACTTTGTTCTCCTTATATTTTATATATCTGATTTCAAAGTTGAATTCACTAAGCGTGGCCAACCATCTAGCTTGCCTTGCATTTAGCCTGGGTTGTTCAAATAAGTATTTTAGTCCTCCATGATGAGTCATGTTAGCATCAGGTTCACACCGTTCCCTAAAGGTCCAAAGGCAATATTTATTAATTCATTTTTTCAAAGTCATGGTTTATGTAAAGGGCCTTATAATTTTTTTTGAGTATAAATTTCTATT
This sequence comes from Pinus tabuliformis, assembly GCA_031772625.1. Taxonomy (NCBI): domain Eukaryota; kingdom Viridiplantae; phylum Streptophyta; class Pinopsida; order Pinales; family Pinaceae; genus Pinus; species Pinus tabuliformis. Next base: position 49,452,980 of record CM062805.1, on the reverse strand, counting down.
TAAGCCTAGCGACATGTATAATCAAGTATTTTCACCCAAACCTAAGCTTATCCTAAGTTTTTCGTAGCACAATTAACCTATTGCAAGCCTACACTTGGTGCTACAAAATATTTTTGTAGTGTTGACCGAAAAATTTAAAATTTAGGTTTTCGAGCTACCAAATCCATTATTTCAAGTGTCCAAGATTTTTTTCACCAAGCCCTATCCCTTTTCATCATGATGTGACAACTAGCAACATTTTTAAGCCCAAGAGATATGTTTAAAATCAAACCCTAATTTTCCCTTTTTACCGTAAAATGATAATTTCCAGCAAACCCAGAATTTCGTTTACATTGCACAGGAAGGTTCTCGAGAAGTTTACAATGTTCGACCAGGGTAATCAAAGTCTTTGCAAGATGGGTCGATCAGGTCATGTGACTCGATTTGAGCCTGATGGGATGTATTTTGAAATCTATCCATAAATGTTGACTCTATTCAGAAATGTAGGATGGGAACCAGTGTTTCGACGCTTCAATGGACACAACCTAAGTTGGTGCCATGATTTAATCTACTCATTTGATGGAAACAGAACAAGAATCAGAACCCTACAGTTCCTAGTCACAGAGGAATCCATTTCAGAGGCAACGAGTTTACCAACTAAAGGAGAGAAGTGATTTAAGAAGAAACGAAAACACTTTGTTTTTTCCTGTTTTAGTCACCCTGTTCAAACAAATATTCCAAGCAGATGGTGATGAATTAAAAAAAAACAAAATAGGTTTTTGTTGGAAACAAGATTATTTAAAAAAACCCTTTCATATTTTATCCAAACATCATGGTTTATAAATTATAGAGGAATCTTTGAGCCCTATTTTTCCAGATTTTGTAATTATATTATTTTCCTATTTTAGTTATTATTTTCAAATGCAATTCTGAACATATGGAGATGAATTTGTAAAAGAAAAAAGATATTTGTGTTTGTCACATACCAATTTAAAAAACATTCTCTAAATTTTTACCCAAAGATCATAGTTTGAATGATATGAAGGAATATTTGCAACTTATTTGTCATGATTTAAATATTTAATTATTTCCTGTTTTAGTCATCCACTTTGGGCACGGTTTTCTAGAATATTCAGATGAATTTTCCAAATATGAAAGAGGTTTTTGTGGGGAACGATATTTTGAAAAAAACCTGATCCAAGTGGATATTGGTGGCCACCTGCCAATTCCACTTGGACCCCCACCATTGCTTGTTTCAGTTTCCTTAATTGTAGCACATTTTACTAATTTTAGCAGCTTTTTGGGTCCTAAACTTCCGGAGCCGTTTTGAGGCCCTAAACGACGTTTTTTTGGAAATCTGCTACTAGCGATTTTCCATCTAAAATCATCTTTTCTGTTGTAGTCCTCGGAGAGATCTTTCCAATGGGTTATCATGCACGTCAAACGAAGATAATATGACCAAGTCACGACCCCGGGAAGTTGGTTGTCCAACTCACCCCAACGGGGCCCATAAACTCTTGGTGTTACATCTCCTCGGGTTAGGGTTTTGGTTGTTTAGGGTTTGCTCTTATTGTTCAATAATAAAAAGGCCCTTGAGCCTCATTGTAAGACAATTCAAAGGTATGTAGCCGCCACATCTCTTCTCAGAGATAAGCTACCATTGCCCTAGTTGGTTTATTTCCGTTTCTGTTTGTAAGCATATTTCAGTATTTTACATTAATGAAATGAAGTATTATTTCCACTGCATCTATGTGTTTATGGTTATCTCTGTAATTTATTGCGTTCTTGTTTAAATCCAGATCAGTGGTATCAGAGCAGTCTGCTTTTTTTATCTGTTTTTCCTTACATGTCCCCAACGAGGTTGAGATATAAGAAGTTAGGGATTGAACTAGTCGAACCTTTGCAAGACCAACCTCACAAATCCCGACGACCTCCCATGGCGGATGAAAAGAAAGATGAGGGGGTAGGAGATCCTATCAAAATATTGCTCGAAGAAGCCCTCGAGCGACAAAGGAACGCGATGATGGACAACTTTTCCCAGATCCTTCAATGGCTACCCAGCGGCGACGCATCGGCTTCCAACAACTACTCTAGAAATGCCACACCATTTAAGGTACAAGTTAATTTTGAAATCCCCATATTCGAGGGTCAGATAAATGCAGACGCCGTCGATAAATGGTTAAATCTGCTAGAGGGTTATTTTTCTGTTCATGATTTTTCCAGTCGGGAAAATATTATTTTTGCTCTTCTCAAAGTAGCCCCGCACGTTAAGGACTGGTGGGAAACCTATTGCGAGCATAAGGATGAAAGTACAGGTTCACTATTCTCAATCGCATCCACTTGGAATTCATTCCAGGATGCCATCAAGGAGCAGTACTACCATGTCGGAAGCTATGAGGATCAATACATAAAGTGGACCATGTTGCGATAGGGAAGGGACCAAGACGTGCTAGAGTTTACCAATATTTTCCATACCCTTCGCACAAAGTTGGGTATCAAGGATTCAGAGCAGTATTTGGTACTCAAATACCATGGCTACCTGCACAAGTGCATCCAGGAAGAAATAGAATTCCTGAACATCTCCTCGCTCGGCATGACATACCGATATGCCATCAAGGTCGAGAAAATTTTTAAATAGAATAAGTGAGACTTTGGATTTGCGAATTTGAAGCAAGGGAAAGGTCCCCCCAAACCGCAGAACAAAGGACAAAGCCAAGGTGGGGCGGCCCAAGACAACCCACCAAATATGCAAGCAAAGAACAACGCCGTGAAGCCAAAAAAGGACACGGGAAAGTGGTGTGAGTTCCATAAGAGCTCCACTCACAACACAAGTGAGTGTTGGGCCAAGCAGTCACTGGTGGCCGAGCTAAAGGCTTCAGAATTAGATGCATGTTTCGAATATGAGTCAGAACCCGATAAGGGGAATGACAAAGGGAAGCAGATTATCGATGCAGAGCTCAACACCACCGTTGCCACCATGAAGATCCAGAAGGACGAACCCAAAGATCCAGAGGAGGAGGAGCGTCTCTTCCACTCCCAGATGTGGGTAAAGGGCTCCCTGCTACAGTTCATTGTCGACAGCGGGAGCCAAAAGAACCTCATTTTGGCAGAGGTCGTGAAGAGGCTGGGCTTACCGACCACAACACATCCACAACTGTACGCCATTGGGTGGCTTCACCAAGGACAGGATCTTCGCGTGAGCCAGCAGTGTTGTTGCCTTCCATACAACATCAAGCCCTTCACGGATGAGGTATTGTGTGACATTGCTCCCCTTGAAGTTTGTGATGTATTATTAGGACAACCATACTTGTGGAAGCGACATGATGTGTATGAATCAAGGCCCCATGTTGTTATTGTTACTTTGGGAAATAAGTTGTACAGGATACCGGAGGTAGCACCGCCTACCGCCATCTCTTTGGTTACTGCAAAACAATGCAGTAAGCTCATTTCCAAAACCGGGAAATTTGTTTTCCTGATGATACACCCTCAAGGAAAGAAGAAGACGATGGCCACGACCTCTAGATAGGGCCCCTCCACATGACAAATACAGATGGACAAGGTCGTGGAGGAGTACAAAGACATCTTCACCTCCCCTGCAGGGGTTCCTCTGCACTGTCAGGTCAAGCACTCCATCGATCTGACCCCCGGTGTGCCATTGCCCAATGGACCAATCTATCATCGCTCCATTCTGGAGAACGATGAAATCAAGAGGTAGATTCAAGAGCTGCTACAGAAAGGTCACGTCCATCTGAGTTCATCGCCCTGTGGGAGCCCAATCGTGTTGGTACAGAAGAAGGATGGGACTTGGAGACTCTGTATTGACTGTCGGGCACTAAAAAATATCACCGTTCATAATAAGTACCCGATCCCACATATTGATGACCTCCTGGACCAACTGAAAGGGGAAAAATATTTCAACAAGATCAATTTGAGGTTAGGATATCACCAGGTACCAATCAAACCCTTCGATGTGTGGAAGACTTCCTTCAAAGCCAAGGAGGGCCTTTTCGAATGGTTGGTTATGCCTTTTAGATTGACGAATGCTCCTGCAACCTTCATGAGGCTAATGGATGACATCTTGCAGCCATTCACCAACTCATTTGTAGTGGTATACTTCGATGACATTCTGATCTTTAGCCAGAGTTGGGAAGAGCAGCTCCACCACATCCGACAGGTTCTCCAAACACCGTGGAAACACAAGTTATGTGCCAATTTGGAGAAATGAACTTTTGGCATGACCCAGGTTCAGTATTTGGGATACATTATTGATGAACATGGGGTGCATGTGGATCTAGCCAAGATACAAGTCATTTGGGATTGGCCATCTCCAACCACTTTGACAGAGCTCCATAGCTTTCTAGGTCTTGCCAACTTCTACCGTAGGTTCGTGTTGGGATTTTCTCATATCACTTGGCGCTTGAGTCAAGTAACCAAGGGAGGAGTGAAAGCAAAATTCTTTTGGTCTGAATCTCAACAGAAGGCATTCACAGAGTTGAAAGATTGCCTTTGCTCGGCACCAGTGCTCGCATTACCATACTTGCAACAACCATTTGAGTTCGAGACAGATGCCTCTAACTATGCTATTGGGGCAATCCTTACTCAACACGGGCATCCAGTGGCATATCATAGTGAGACACTATCAGAAACAGTCCGGAAGTATCCCACTGTGACAAAGAGATGTATTCCACTGTGCAGGCCTGCCAACAATGGAAGCATTACATTTTGGGGAAGGAAACGGTCATCCACATAGACCACCGACCCCTGCAGTTCATATAGACCCAAAGGAAATTGCAGAAGGATCGCCATCAGAAGTGGTCCACTTACTTGCAACAGTTCCATTTGAATATCAAGTATAAGAAGGGCAGCACCAATAATGTTGCAGATTGCCTTAGTTGACCACCGATCATGGTGTTAACCACGGTGCTCAACTCTTGTGGGCATGAGACTTCTGATTGGCCACTTATTTACAAAAGTGACCCAGAATTCGGCCACACATACCAAACACTCTTGGAGGGTCAGAATGTTCTAGATTTTCACCTCCAAGATACCCTGTTATGCCACCCAGGTCACCTTTGTGTTCCTTCAAGTGAGCGTGCCAAGATGATTTGGGAAGCACACTATAGTCGGGCTGCTGGGCATTTTGGGGTCGAGAAAATGGTGGTAGTACTGTAGAAGTATTTCTATTGGCCAAATCTTCGACAGGATGTTGGGAAGTACAATAGGTCATGCACTGCCTATGCCATTGCCAAATCGACCATCAAGAAGCAAAGCCTATATACCCCGCTGCCTACCCCTAGTCAACCTTGGGAATCCATCTCCATTGATTACATGTCAGGCCTTCCTTCCACTAAGCATGGAAATGACTGTGTTTTTGTGGTCGTCGACAGGTTCTTGAAGATGGCCATTATGGCAGCTTGCAAGAGGAATATCACAGCCGAAGCCATTGCTAAACTCTTCTTTGAACGAGTGTGGGTACACTTTGGGATCCCACAGTCTATCATCTCAGATCGGGACAACGGGTTCCTCAGTACATTTTGGTCCAGTCTCTGGTCGATGCTGGACACCAATCTCACTAAGTCCACAACCTTCCATCCTCAAATTGATGGCCAGACAGAGGTTGCCAACATGATTATCATACACATTCTGTGCATGTACAAATCAAAGCATCCACGCACATGGGACAAGAGCCTCCCCTATGTTCATCACAACTACAATCGGTCTCTCCATAGCTCGACTGGAAACAACCCTTTTCAGGTGGGCTTGGGATTCCAGCCATTATGTCCCATTGATGTGGCCATGCCATTTCTAGCTACTCACACAGATTCAGCTTATGTCAAGTCCGAAACAGATAAGGTGAATAGCTTCATTGAGCACATCCAACATATTCGCCAGCAGGTCCATGACATTCTGGAGAAATCAAATGCCAAGTACAAGTAGTGACATGATCAACATTGGGTGCCACACAAGTTTCAGGTGGGCGACAAAGTTTGGTTGCATTTGCAAAAGGAATGCCTTATCGGAGCCTATCGGAAACTAAGACCACTCCGATATGGTCCTTACACCATTACCAAGGCTACGGGAGACAATGCATTTGAGCTCAGCATTCCCCCATTCCTTGGCCTGCACCCAGTGTTCAATGTGGATTGCCTTCGGCCATATTTTCCACCATTACTAGACACATCCGACATTGCAGTACATCTCACACCCACAGAGTTAAATCCAGATTGCATGGAACAAGCTACAACTGATTGGATCATGGACACAGAGATGAAGCACACTCACCAACAAAATATCCAACTATATCGAGTTGTTAAAGCAGGTCAACTCCTTCACCAGGGAAAGTGGCTCACTGGGGACCAAGTTCAACAGAAGTTTCCTCATCTCATGGAGGAACTCAATGCAATGGGGACCATTGCTTCCTAAAGGGGGAGAAATGATCCAGGTGGATATTGGTGGCCACCTGCCAATTCCACTTGGACCCTCACCATTGCTTCTTTTAGTGTTTCAGTTTCCTTAATTGTAGCACAATTTACTTTTTTAACAGTTTTTCGGGTCCTAAACTTCCAGAGCCATTTTCAGGCCCTAAACGACGTTTTACATTTTTTTGGAAACCTACTTCCAGCAATTTTCTGTCTAAAATCATCTTTTTCGTCGTAGTCCTCGAAGAGATCTTTCAAACAGGTTATCATGCGCGTCAAACAGAGATAAGATGACCAAGTCACGACCCCAGGAAGTTGGCTGTCCAACTCACCCCAACGGGGCCCATAAACTCTTGGTGTTACATCTCCTTGGGTTAGGGTTTTGGTTGTTTAGGGTTTGCTCTTATTGTTCAATAATAAAAAGGCCCTTGAGCCTCATTGTAAGACAGTTCAGAGGCATGTAGCCGCCACATCTCTTCTCAAAGATAAGCTACCATCACCCTAGCTGGGTTATTTTCATTTTTGTTTGTAAGCATATTTCAGTATTTTACATTAATGAAATGAAGTATTATTTCCGCTGCATCTCTATGTTTATGGTTATCTCCGTAATTTATTGCATTCCTGTTTAAATCTGGATCAAAACCTCTTTCCGGTTTTACATAGATGTCACAGTTTGGGAGATACAGATGCATCTTTGAATCCTATTTTTCAGAAATTTGCCAGATTTTTCGAAATTCTGTTTCCTATAAAAATGGCAAGTAAATAGATGAAGGCCACCTCATCAAATTTGACTTGGGATAAGAATAAATATGGGTGAAGAGTTTTTTTCAGATCCATTTCTTTTGGATCTTGAGGATTATTGTAATTAATACTTTCCACAAATTTTGGATCTGAAACCTACGTAGTATTTCTATAAATTAAATGTAAAAGGAGGACCAAGGGTTGGTTTTTGATGAAAGAATAACCATTGTCTGTGTGTTGAAAGATTTATCAATATACATTTTGCCAATATTAGTAGATGTTTATAAGTGATATAAATATTCATGTGATGTTATGTTTTAGTATGTGTTTTCTACATGTTTCAGCGCTTCCTTCTTTGTAATATCATTTAAATGTATGGTCTTCTGAATATTTGAATAAGAGTAAATGTTACAAAATTCATCCTTACTTTGATGCTCTGTTTCATAGATTTCAAATATTTTCACTCCTATCTTTTAAATATACTTTAGGATTCATTTCATATGCCCTACTATAGTGGATTGTTCTCTTATTTTCTTCCTTAAGCTATAACGATGACCAATGTCTAGGATGTGCTATCTACCTTGCCTTTGTCAATTCTCATCCAATAGCCAATGTCTTGGTAAGTTGCCATAAACCCTATATTGTTATCTCCATTTAACAATGGACTATTTACCTCATGCCCAACCAAAACCTACATCAACACAACAAAACTGAAGATCTAGCCACTGTGTAAAAGTACATTCAATTACTAAATCTAATGATTAGACTCTCAGAGAGAGCGCTCTCTGGATTGAAGGGGATAGCCTTCAATATATAAGATTGGTTTTGAATGGTTACCTTAGGAATTTCTCTCCTACAACCAAGAAGACTTTTTGAGTGATAACAAGTCATTAGAGTGAATTTTCTAGCAAGAAGGTAGTGTCTCCACATCCTCTAGGTGTGAATGATAGCAACTAATTTTAATTCATGAGTTACATATTTTTGTTCATGTTCAATTAATTTTCGAGATTCATAATAAACCACTTGGCCTTCCTACATCAAGACTCCACCAAGTCCCTCCTTATAGGGGTCTGTACAAACCACAAAATCCTTTTCTAGGTCTGCAAGTCTTAGCACTGGTGCATTGGTTGAAAACTGCTTAAGCTAATTAAAGCTTGCAACACAATCAACTGTCCACTCAAACCTCTTCCCTTTATTTTGCAGAGCAGTAATTGGACAACCAATCTTGGAGGAATTCTTAATAAATATCCTGTAATAGCCTGCCAATCCCATAAAGGACCTAACTTCAACCACATTTCTAGGTGTTGGCCATTCCATGATAGCCTTGACCTTCTCAGGATCAACTGCTACTCCCTCTCTTAAGACAATGTGTCCCAAGTAATGAATCTATGACTGAAAGAAGTTGCACTTGCTAAGCTTTGCATAAATATTATGCTCTTTTAACAATTGTAGTACTACGGCTAGGTGTTCTTCATGATCCTCCTTGGTCTTTGAATAGACCAAAATTTCATCAATGAAGACTATGACAAACTTAGCCAAATAGGGGTGCAATATGTTGTTCATAAGGCACATAAAGGTTCTAGGCGAATTGGTAAGTCCAAAAGGCACTACCACAAATTCATAATGCCCATACCTTGTTCTAAAGGTTATTTTATGGATATCTTCATCCTTTATACACACCTGATGATAACTTGATCTCATATCAATTTTGGAAAATACCATTGCTCCTATCAACTGGTTGAATAAATCATCGATTCGTGGCAATGGATACCTATTCTTGATGGTCACTTTATTTAGTTGTGGGTAATTAATGCACAACTTAAATGTTCCATCCTTCTTCTTAACAAACATAATTAGTGCTCCCCATGGAGACACACTTGACCGTACATATACCTTGTCCAACATATCCTTGAGTTGTAGCCTCAACTCATCTAATTCTGGAGTGATATTTCTATACGGAGCTTTGGATGTTGGGGCTGCTCCTAACATTAATTCAATAGAAAAGTTTACTTCTCAATGAGGAGGAAAACTAAGAATTTCCTTAGGGAACACCTTTGAGAATTAATTTAAAATAGGCTACTTCCTCAGGATATCACTGCCATTATTCTCAACATTATAACTAGCTTCAACATTGTTGAATACTTGCATAACAAATAAAATACATCCCTTCCTACAACTTCTCTTGGCTTGTAGGTTTCAATTTTCCGTGTAATACTATGGATTATTCAGATTCGTCCAAGTATTTAATTGTCTTCTCAAAACAATCTACCTTGGTTCAATGTGCATATTGTTATCACTCCAAAATTTCTCTAGAGTTGTTAGGAAATAAATAATAGAGGTAACAAACCTACTTTTGAGATCAAGATCTAGCCTTCCTGATGCTCAGAGAGGGCTCTCTCTTTATGATTTAACTTTGTTTAGTTAATTGATTTTAAGCTAGTTATTTAAGCTTTGATTGGGGTTTGATTTTGAGTTGGTGGTGGAATCACTAACTTAGACGGATAGAGGGATGTCTTTTACCATTGGGATATGGGGTCAAATGTCAAGAAAACAGGAATGGATCAAGTTCTAAAGATAGTGTTTACAGGGCAAGGTAGCTGAGTAAATTCAGATCTTAAGGCTGGATGGTGAAGTGGTTTTCAATCGGGTTCAAGAAGCAATTAAGGGTTCCTCAAACCGAATAATGAAGGAAATGGTAGGGGTCAATCGAAACTAGGGAGCAATGAAGGATTCCCTAATCTGGATATCAGAAGAAAACATTAAAATGATTAACTATTCAAGACAGAGTGTACTTAAACAAATTCTGTAATATAATTCCAGTTAATTCATTCAATTTAGATAACATGCAAGTTTGTGAAACACTTAAGAAAATAACAAATTTGACAAAAGAAAATACTTCACTGAAGTGGCCCAACACATGAATCCTGTAATGCAATCTCTTTATTACTCAGTCCAGTCTGCTGACTTGAAAAAATGGTACAAATAACCCTCAGGTTTCAAATCAATACAACTGTAGTAATGTCAAGCAATCCACACTCTATACTTCGAATTATGAAGTATTTATACAAAAATAGTTACAAAATATCCCAAACTGTATTGGGAATTAATTTAGGAAAAAGAAATATCTTCATGCAAGAAGATAGAGACAGATATTCAACTGCTACAATCTGTCCTTGTTTATTAGGTTGTGCTGTCTTATTCTTTGATCTTTTGCTGTTTATTCTCCTTTGCTGTTGGTCTTCCATGCTGACTGTTCTTTTTGATTTGGCTTTTAACTGATACTCTTTCATCTGGCTAACCTGTTGCTTTTCTTTTACTGCTCTGTTTTCACTTTTACCTTGCCTTTTTACAGTAAGTCATTTAATTTTTCCCAAGTCTCTGCATTTGGTAATTTGATATTTACCATTTTTCTGTAGATTTCATCTGCTTCTGTGTACTTTTCAAAGGTGGACTTGTTCACAAAAAGGTGTTTTACCTCATGTTAGAGGTAAGATAGGTTCGCAAATGTCTTGTACAAAACCTTTCCTGTAGGCATCCCCTTCATAGAGGAATTATTTGCTTGATCTCTAGCCACTTCTCTAATTTTCCTGTTGTAGTCTTTTTGTAGCATTAATCTATCATTTATCACCAAGGGATTTGGCAGACCTTTCTGCCTTAAAGCATCAAACTTAGCCGTGAACCCGCCTATAGCCAACTCCATGGTTTGGCATTTGTCCTCAAGGTTCATCATTAAGTTTCTCTCGGTGATCACTTTCTTCACCTCTAGTATGTTTCCAATCCTGTCAGCTATGTCAAGCTCCTGCAATTCATATTTATTTTTAGAGTTAAGGAATTGGATTATTCTTGTGGCTTCTTCTGGCATGTCTCCAGGTTCAGTCTTAACTCTCTGAATTGCTTCAGTAGCCTCTTTGACTAAATCATTTTGTTCAAATATGACTTGTATAGATGGCCAAATATCATTGACAGAGTCAATGATATTGGCCCATAGCTCTTCTTTAGCCCGGCAAGTGGCTCCTTCAATGTTAACTCTTTCTCTAAGTTCTTTATCCTCTCAGTCATCCTAGTTGACTTCTGAATTTGATCTTTGTGCATAATCTGAGCCAATTTCTTTTCATCCTCTAGACTCCTTATTTGTTCTTTGAGTCTATTTATCTCAGAGGTCTGAATGGACATGTCCTCCATTGCTTTGACCATTTTGCTTGCCTCATCACTTGGCTACACTGCTGCTATTGTTGAACTTGCTGCTGATGTAGATGCTGTTGCAGTTGGAAGTGCTGTAGCCAGTGGAGCTGTGGGGGCCAATGAAGTAGCCAAGGTTGATGGAACTGCTGTAGTCACTGTGGGAATGGCAGTGGCAGTGGTTGTCTCAAGGCTGGCCTGTTTCAGCTGTATTAAGCTGTCCAACTCCTTCTCCATTTCTTTCAATTGATCATTTAATTGGAGAATGAGATCCATCATCTCCTCCTACTGAGTTTGGCTTTCAAGGACCTCCTTGGTCTGTGGATGCTCTGAATGAGGTAGCTTCAATTGTTTCTTTAAAGCAACAATATCCTCATTTTTCTTCTTTATCAATTTCTCTGCAGCCTTGACATCATTGGGATTATGTCCAAGCTCAACCACCAAGTCTTCCAGTGACTTGATTCTGTTGTCCTTGGCCTGTGAGGATGCCTTTGCCAGCTTGTATTGTGCTGTAATATTATCCAGTAAGCTTTGGATTTTGTGCACATCCATTACTTTATTTGTCATGGTGGAATAAATCATCTCACCTGCCTGCTTATGGAATTTGATTTGGTCAATAGGGTGAACATTCCTAGCCAAAACTTTGAATTCAATCTTCATGTAGTCTGCTCATGATTTGGGCTACTGGACTGTAGGCTGCATGAATGTCATTTGCATTTTTCATGTTTTAATGTCAAAAGATGACATTAATCTATTTTGATTTGTAGGTGTCTACTTGAAGTACTGGGCATAAGTCTCAGCCTTCAATGCCTCATTCCTCAACTTAATTTCCTTGTATTTTTCTTTTATATCTTTCTCTTTATCCACAGGATTGGTGGATGAAGAGACTTCAATGCTGAGCTGTTTCTCAATAAGTTGAGTGTTTGAAGTAGAAGGCTGGTGAGTTTCCTCTGAAACTGCTGGGCCTTTTCTCTTTCCCACCATTGTGTCAGTGTCAGTGATTTCCACTATCCAAATGGTGTCTTCTTGCTTAGTTACAGGATTGAGCTTGGGTATCTTCCTGTAACTGATCTCAAATCTTTCATCTGTAGTGTCCATTTATGAGCTAGAACCTTCTTCCTTGGTTCTTTTCACATTTCTGTCTTCATTGGTTGGAGTCTGCAAAATGGGGGTAATGGTCATCTGTTCTTGTAGGGCTGGAACTTGTAGAAAGGAACTAGTATCAATATGCTTTTCCACATCAATTAATGTACTCTCAACATATATTAAAATGTTCTTCAACCATTCTGACTGCTAGAATATTTCTCAATGTCTGGCCTGGGATCATGTATGAAGGGACTCAATTTGAATTTGAGCCTTAGTTTATTTATGACTCCATTAGGGTCATACTACCACATAAAACTTCTCTTGAAGTTCATCTCCTGTAAGAGTCTCTCTACCTCTTGTGCAGCTTCCCTATTATTACAAATAAAAGGGCCCAATTGGTTTTTAATCTTAAATTGAGTCTTCTTCTTGGCTGATAGGAAATTAACCTCATCAGAGTTTATGATTTGCCTAAAATACTCTAATGCAAATATCCTCATGGGGAGGTATTTGGGCAGCGTGTAGGGAGTGAGTTGACATCCACATATTCTAATTTCTGTGTGGTCTTGGTATAGATAGCAGTCTCCCACTCTACTGTTCTTAGTAAACTGTACGACTCTTTTAATGTCCTCACTTATCTTGGGTTGATAGTTACTGGTCAGCATGTTTATAACTGGATGAACAAATGAATCAATGAAGTCTTTGTAAGTAAAAATAGTGGAATACATTTGGATCAATGGTGTCAAAAAGATGACTGATCTTGGGTTGCCCTTGGTGTCAAACTTTTGGATGTTGATTGGAAACTTATTTGACTGAAAATACAAGAACATGTGAAACAACACATATGAGTATTTGAACATTCTCTCATTTGGTAGTCTGATAAAATGCTCATGGATTCTGTCTGCTATGAACTGAGCATAGTTGTAAACTGTAGCAGGAGGCTTGCCTGGCAAAATATAGAAAGGAAAGAAAGAACAACCTCATCCACATGTTCATCAGTAGTGTACCCTAGATTGCAAGAGAGCATGGTAATAATTTGTCTGCCTCTTTCAAAGAAAATGGTGGCAACATATGGAGGACTATTTGTAGGAGTATGAGACTCCTCTATGATGAAAGTTTGAAAAATATGAGCCTTCTTGGGAAGGTATAGCTTGGTGTAGAGTTCAAGTAGGCCTTCCATGGAAAGTGGGGTCTCATTTGTGCTTGACTGGATCTGCAACATTTGATTTATTGATTCTGCAGTAATGGTGAACAAAACCTGTTGATCAGGGGTGACTATGGCTCTCTGACTTGGAATATCATAGGCTTGGCAGAAGTGGATGATTTCTGGGAATGGGTGTACCTGTGGGAACAAGTACTTGGGCAAATTTGACTTCCAAAGGTGAATGTCATCATTTTGGTTCAAAAACTTGTCTTTACTCTAGTAGTGGAGTTTCAGTAGGTAGCTAGGGGAAACAATATCCTTGATTTCAAATTCTATGTCGGCTAATGGAAGGTGGTCAATATCCAGGTGAGGGGTTTGCAAAGATCTTACATCCAGAGAGGTTTGGGAAGCCATAATTTGGTTTATTGAATTGAATTACTCCTTCTATGGCCTTAGCAGCAAGGTTTAGAAGCTCTGAAATAGTGGGGAGGGTAATAACAGTCTGTAATAAGGGGTTTGGGTGCACAATAGGCTTTTCTTCAGTTTAGGAAGGATTTTTAATTAATTTAATTAATTAACCTTGGATAATTACTGTGTATAACTTTAAAATACAGGGTCGTTCTGGTTATATCAAGAGTACCCGGAGAATGATGGTTTGGTGCGCAGACGGGGTTCTGTGGTGGCAACAGAGGCTTCTGAGGCTTCAATTGTCAATTTGTTGCTTCAATTTGGTGTCTGCAACATCTTCGAGTGGCAAAGTTGTTTGAATTGGTCACGCAGAGGTTCAGGGTGTCAGAATTGGTTTAGGAGAGGTTTACAGTGAAAATGAGCGAAAAGAGCAAATTGGGGCTTTTTCGGCCTTTTAACCAATAACGGTTAGATTTTGGCGTGAGATTTATTGAATGAACAATGGTTAGTTTTGGTTTAGGCAGGGAGGTGGTTTTAGGCCATATCGCACCACTTTTGGTTGGAGGGCAGTATTTTTCATGAGCACGCGATATAACTTGGTGCCGCCACGTAGCCAAATAGTGCTCAACCAAAACCGTGAATCTCGCGTGCTCTCGGGCCGTTAATTGTCAGATGATGAATCCGCGCGATATGGCTGTGCATTGTTGGATCTGGAGGTGGGAGATCGGAGGGATATCACGTGGTGAAGTTGCACGGGCGGAGTTGGAAAGTGGTTGGCAGGGCCCGGGGGTTTAATTACAAAGAATGTGTAATTAATTAATGAATAATGACGGGATTTTAATATAAGCGATGGGTTAATAAAATGTGGGAATCATGAGTTATATGGTGGATTTTTTTAACTATACACCGAGGCTTGGTGGGTTAAAAAGGGTGTCGGGAAATTATAACGTGGGGGAATTTATAAAGCAAAACTTTAGGAAAAAACTTAGGATAAAGGGTTTTTAAGGGGGGAACAAAAATTAATAAGGGGGGAAAGTATTATTTGTGGTGGGAATGTGTTTCACACTAGGGAAAGAGGTTTTGGGAAGGGGGAAATGATTTTTGAAGGGTAATGTCTAGGAAAATGTGTGAAACAAAGGGATAAAAGGTCAAAATGAGGGGGGAAAGGGTTTTTACAAGTAATAAAGGGATAATGAGGGGGAACTTATAAAGTAAGTATGTGGGGGTCTAGTGAAATGAGGGGAAATTAGTAAACAAGCTTTAGTGAATGTCATTTCTCTTTCACAATTCCTCCTACACATGAAACATAGGATTAAGCATGATGAATGTGCTTTTGACTTAGCAACCTTGTGCACTTGCAAAAATTCTTCTACCTACCCTTGATTTACCCTAACATTTTCTCTTCATTCATTGGGTGCATTTAAGCTTGCTGACCCTTTATTTCTTTTTCTTTTGATAAGAAAACTATGTAATTCTAACCTTATAACTTCCAATGGCTCAGATTAATCTGTTGAGCTCATTTTTATTCTCTACCTAACTACTAATCTTCCAAGATTAAATAGCTTGGCTAGATCTTTATTCTCTATCTATCAACATGAAATTTAAGGCATGAATGAGTCAAGATTAAACTATTTGACCATCATGGATTGTGGCATTTTTGACAAGTTGCACACAATGTTATTTTGCAAAGTAAAGTAAAAAGTAGTGGCATTTGAATTTGCACACTTTCATGATCTATTTTTATCTCTTTTTTGGGGTTCATATCTTTTACTTTTTTGATCTTTTTCTTTCTTTTTGTCCTTTGATTATTATTTTAGGACATACCCTCTTTACATTTTTTAATTTTAGTATGGGAAAACATTTTTCAGAAAGCAAAAGTATGTACAATATTACAAGACTAACCATAGCCAATTCAAAATTATGAATGCTATTATTATAGGACTCTAACAGTGTCTCCACATGGGGATGGCATTTCCTGGTGAAATGTCAAGAAATTTAAGATCAGTAGCCTTTGAAAATTTGACTGTGGCTGGCTTGTAACTGCTCCTCTATGATCTGCTTTATTCATACATATGATGGTACAACTTTCAAAGCTCAAGGCCTTCTCTTCGGGCTTCAACCTCAAAAGATTCACATCCAATCCAATCTAAACTTTGCAATGTTATATAAAAATGAGCAAAGTAAAATAAACTACTGTTAATCTATGGATGGGTAATGCTTCAACATTATACCATTGTCTGGTTCTCCTCGTAGATTTGTTCCATCTAACTGTATTAAGAAAAATGCATTGTTACCTCTGTAACCATAAATGATATAAGGACCTTGCCATAGGAAATCAAGTTTACCATGTTTACCCTTCTCTTCTATTCTAGAATCCCATTTAAGTAATTTTTCAGTGATGTAAAAATCATCAGCTTTGGTTATTTTGTCAAAGATATTTTTGATTTTATCCTGGATCACTTGTGATTTGACATAGACTTCTTCTCTAGTTTGCTGCAAGTGTATTGTCTGATTTATCCTCCTTTGGATATAATTTGGTTCTACTTTCAATTCTTGAATCATTTTCATCACTGGTACTCCTAAAGAGGATGGAAAAACAACATCCATTCCATATACTAGCTCGTAAGGAGATGTACCAATGGACTTTTTGGTAGTTAGTCTATCTGCCCATAAGGCATTAACCAAATATTTATTCCAGGTCTTCTTGTTGTCTTCTAGCAGTTTCTTGATGATATTAACAAGGCTTTTGTTTAAGGATTCTGCAAGTCTATTATCTTGAGGGTAATAGGCAGTGGAATGGGCAAGGGTAATGTGATATTTGTTACAAAAGTCTACAATTTTATTGGATTTGAAAGCAACTGCATTATCAATAATGAGATTTTGGGGGCATCCAAATCTAGAAAGGATGTTGTTCTCAAGGAATGAAATGATGATAGATTCTGTGGCTTGTCTAGAAGGGATGGCTTAAATCCATTTAGAAAAGTAATCAGTTGCTGTCAAAATCCATTTATGTTGGGCTGAGGAGGATGGGTGAATTTCCCCAATGAAGTCTAAACCCCATTGTTGAAAAGGGATTTCTGTGGAGATGGGTTTGAGAGGTAATGGAAAGAGTTTCCTTTTGCCCTCAAATATTTGGCACTTATGACGGGAGGTCACATATTTCTTGATATTTGTAAAAAGGGTGGGCTAGTAAAAACTTGCCCTTAAAATTTTATTAGCAGTTGTTTTCTAGTATAGGTGTCCTCCACAATCTCTTGCATGAAATTCTTGCATAACTTTGTCACATTCATCTTTTAATAAACAATTCAATAAAATGCCACCATTATCTTTCCAAAATAAAGCATTGTCTATGATACAATATTTCATTGATTTCATTTAAAAAAATGTACTTTTAATTCTAGATAAACCAGGAGGAGCTTGTAGGTTTAGTAAAACAAATATGATATCTGCATACCAGCATGAATATGTGAAAGCTTCACTGATATGTGGAGTCGCCATCTCTTCTTGATCATCTAGGGCACCAATGAAATTTATATCTAAGGCTGATAGTTCGATTAAGCCATGAGTTTAGCTAAACCTTGGCCTTTGATAAGTTTTGTAGGCTTTATTTCTATGTCATATTCCAAAATAGTGGCAATCCATTTGCCTCTCTTTCCTTCAAGCCCATTTTGTGTCAAAATTTCCTTTGCTACTGAATTTGGAACATAAGCAATGATGTGTGAGTACATGACGTACACTCTGAAATCTTTAATGGCTTTGATTAAAGGAAGTGCTTGTTTTTCCATTATGTTGTACTTTAGTGTAGCATCTCTCAAAGATTTGCTAAAAAATGCAATAGGTTGCTCATAACCTTGATCATTCTTTTGCAACAAGACTGCAACAATAGTATGTTCTGAAGCAAAAGAAAAAAATTATAAAATCTTTTTTGAAATCAGGACTTATGAGGACTGGTGTTTTAGTAAGGGCTTCTTTGATTGCCTCAAAAGACTGTTTAGCCTCTACTATCCACTTAAGTGTTGAATCCTTCTTTAACATGTTATTTAATTCTCTGATTAATTATGCTAAGTTAGAAATGAATCTCCTAAGAAAATTTGTTTTTCCTAAAAATGATTGTAACTCCTTGATGTTTCTAGGATGAGTGATGTTCAAGATTTCCTCTTTTCTAGCTGTATCTATTCTAATTCCATATTTTGATATTATGTGTCCCAAGAGTTTACCTTCTTCTAGACCAAAGAGTGTCTTTTTGGGATTCAAGGAAATGCCAAATTTCCTACATTTAATAAAAACTCTTCTCAAATGATCTAGATGTTCATTATCTGATTTGGAAAACAATGTGATGTCATCTTGGTAAACAACTAGAAAGTCATGGATTTCCTTTGCAAAAGCTATGTCCATTTCTCTTTGGAAGGTAGCCCTTGCATTCATTAGTCCAAAAGGCATCTTCAAATACGTGAAAGTACCCTAGGGAGTGGTAAATGCAGTCTTTGCTTGCTCCTCTGGTTGAACTAATATCTGGTTGTATCCAGAGAATCCATCAAGCAATGAAATTCTGGATGACCCTACTACCCTCTAGAGAATGTGGTCCATTTTAGGGAGATGGTAGTTATCTTTTGTTGGCACTTTGTTCAAGTTCCTGAAGTCAACACAGAGTTTGATTTCTCATGTTTTCTTTGTAGTAGTGACTAAATTAGAGACCCAATCTGAATATCTAATTGATGCTATGATTTGTGCATCATACATCCTTTTTACTTCCTTTTCAATTAATGGCATAAGAATTGGATTAATTCTCCTAAGCTTTTGTTTAAATGGTTTCTGATCTTATTTGAGGGGTATCTTATGTTGAATAATGCCGGTATCATAAGACTTAAGGTCTTCATAACTCTAGGCAAAGACATCTTGAAACTCTTTGAACAAACTTACGTATTTCAACTTTTCATTTGGAGGTAATGCTTTTGATATTTTGACAAGCTTGAGTTTTTCTTCTGTTCCTATGTTACATTCTTCTATTTTTGCTCTTAAAGGCTCCATTTTCAGTTTTCTAGCCACATCATTTGAATCAAACAAATCTTATAATGGGACTAGTCCCTTAGGCAAAAAATTATTCTGAAGGTTTAAAATCTCAGAATCATCATTGATTATTTCTTCTATCTCTACTTTTTCTAAGTTATCTATTTATACTTGAGTGTATTTAGTGGGTTTATCTACATCTAAAGCATTTATATCTATCTCACTATTTATGATATTATCTAGTGTACAATTAGTATCTATGTTATAGTTTTGAAACTCTCCTCCCGCATTCATGAAATCATAGATTTGAGAATCTTGTGAAAAAAACTGCCAATATTTCAAATTATCAGGTATGACAGGTCTGTGTCTTACTTCTGCAGTGTACTGGTGGTTGGCCGAAAAGGTAATCTGCAAATGCTAGCAAAAGTAGCCAAATTGTGAGCTTGCATGTTTTGTTTCCTAGGAATAGCAACAAAATCAGTTTCAAGGAGTTCCTTAATCAGATCTAGGATAGTTTCTCTGTATTTGCTAAGTCTGGGATTATTCACAGAATATTCTCCTAATTTGTTTTATAATCAATTATGAGTCTCCCATAATAGAAACTCTCTTGGCTCCAAGTTTTCTTACAATTTGCAGTCCTAAGATTAAAGTCTCATACTCTGCCATGTTGTTTGTGCATTTAAAGTTCAATCTAAAGGCATGACCTTCAGAATGATTATTTTCCATGTCATGAATCCAAACTCCTGCACCTGCTCCTAATCTATTTATAGAGCCATTAAAATCCAAATGCCATGGAGACTCATGAAATATGTTTTCACTATCAGGTGATTTGTATTTTTCTTATACAACTGTGATTTCATTTTTGTCATTGTCTGAATTATACAAGATAAAAGAGTCCATATCATAATGCATGAAGTATATAGGGTAATTCTGTGGTTTTTCAGCACTACTCACGATGTATTTCATCAAGGTCTCTCTGTAAAGCTTTCTTGGCTAACCAAACACAGAGATGGTTGCATATGACATGTCTAACTATAGAGATCCCTACAATTTCACTCCCCATGAGCGAGATAACAACATTCCAAACTTGGGTGGGATATCGGCAAATATTATGTCCATAACAATACTCTTGGCTGGGCACTCGACTAGAGTCACACACAAATCTTTAATCAGGCCAAGGCATTTGACTTGGTTGGAATCAAAAGAAAACAGGTCCTTGAAGGGTCTGCTAATATCTAAGTTTAATCTCTCCATGATTGCCTTAGGCATTAGGTTATGGGATTCCCCTGAATCTAGCATAGCATTATGTAATATTTTATCATGAACATTTAAGATAATGTAGAATGAAGGGATACCCCCTTGCTGATGTGTGCCATTTACTTCTGGACCAAATAATAACTCAGGTTGATCATCATTGAGGTTTACAACATCTTCTCCTTCTCATATGTTTAGTGTTTGAATGATTTGTGCTTTATATGATTCATTTTTCACTAACTCTGTCAAAGGAACTGATATTTTTAATTTGGCTATCTCAACCTTAATGTTGAATGACAATTGAGTTTTTCCTAATTGTGTGAGATCTTCCTGAGCAATTGTGGTCTGTTCACTTTTATCTTCTTTTTCGGTACTTGGAAATTCAGTTTGTGTACCAGCAGTTTTGTTTTGAATTCTCTTATTTGGAATAGTTTGACTAATAGTTTCAATTTGAGTTTCAGCTGAAGTTATATCTACAATTTTAGGGCTGGAAGTCTCTTGAGTTCCTCTAGGGAGAATTTGTAGAACCTTAGTCACAGGAGCTTCTGTTATTTTTTTAGTTTGTATTTGGACTGATTTCTTAGTGGGAATTTCAACATTTTTTTTTACTTCTAAGGCTATACTGTTTGTGAACTTCATAGATGGTAGATTCATAGCATTGTTTGAAGTCAAAGGACTCTCCAGATTCTAATTGTAATTGTTGTATCATGTACAATTCCTGTTCTTCCTGAGTAAGAAAAACAATATCTTCATTTTTAATTCCTAATAGGTTTATCTGGGTGTCATCCTCTTCTTCATGGTTTGGTGAACCTTCAGCATAGTTTTCCTGGAAAGGTGGTCTAACCTGTTGATGATGTATAGCATTTTTCCTAGTATTAAGATTTTTCCTAAATTTGGGGTTCCTAATTGGGGGTGCTTGTTGACTTTTCCACTGATATTTTCTTTACACATTTTCTAATATATCCATTATCCCTTCTACACTTTTAGCTAAAATGTCTATTTTACCATCTGAAGTGGATGGTTCCTCTTTTCTCATTTCTCATCCTAGCTTTCTTAGCTAATAAATTGGCTTCTACACTAACACCATTACTTTTCATTTGTTCCAATGTTTCAGGGTTTCTTTCTCTGAACTGGTAAGACATATCAGTGTCAAAACCATCATGAAATTTGATTAGTGCTAGGTCTGGTGGAGGTTTAATGTTAGCAGGGATTGCATTATAGATGCTGTTGAACCTAGTACAATAATACTGAATGGACTCAGTAGGAGCTCTTCTAATGTTTTCATATTCAGATAGTATTTGTAAGGGGTTTTTCTTTCTTTCCCATATATCAATAAAAAATCTATGAAAAGTAGCTAAATCTGCAATATGATTAGTAGGTAAACCTTTAAACCATTCTTTACATCCCCTGTCAGTGTTTGGGAAAATAACCTCATTTTCACATCAGACTCATCAATCTCATGTAACTCAAAGTAATTAGTCATTTTATTCACATGTTGTTGGGCAGTATATTGACCAATAGCATCAAACATAAAATTTTTACTTTGGTAGTCTTGGGGCATGCCATGTAGTTGAGCTGGTAAGACCAGAGGTGCATATCTGTCTGCCATGGCTAATGTTCTAGATTGGCTAGGAGTTAAAGTAGTGGTGCTTGGAGAAGGACTTGAGATGGTTGTGGATGAACTAGATGAGCTTGAGATGTTTGGTTGAAGAGGAAGTTGAGGAATAACTGGTTTAGGGGAATGAAGTGTGGTTGATATTATAGGCGAGGTGGTAGTAAATGAAGCTGTATTTATAGTTTTTGAAGACTCTGCAGAAATTTCAGGGGCAACAACAGTTAAGGCTGCTAATTCAACTAATTGTTGAAGATATGCCTCGTCTATATGCCTTATCAAGTTTGAAGTTAAAGCTTCTAGTTTATCAAAAGTATCCAAAACATGTTGATCTAAATCTGGATGTATAGGAACTTTTTTTTGACTCAATGAACTGAATAAAATTAGGGTCTATTACAGTTTCATGAATTGAATTTTCTGATTTGGTTCTAAACAAAGAAAGTTCAAATGATAAATCAAACTGAATATCCTCTAAAGTTGATAATTCTTTGGGGAGGGAATTTGCTTTAATTAACCGACTACTACTTCCTTGAGTTTCTACATTTTTTGGTTTTCTTAAAATTCTGTCAGGATCATCAACTATTGTAGCAGGGTTTAATGAAACTTTTTTAACAACTCTAAAATGATCTTAAGGTGCAAAAGATGAGATTTAAGATTTCCTTAAAGTTTTATTAAACTGAGGACTGTTCCCGAGTATGGTTGCCAATATGTTATCACTCCAAAATTTCTCTAGAGTTGTTAGGAAAGAAATAATAGAGGTAACCACCAACCTACTTTTGAGATCATGATCTAGCCTTCCTAATGCTCAGAGAGGGCTCTCTCTTTATGATTTAACTTTGTTTAGTTAATTGATTTTAGGCTAGTTATTTAAGCTTTGATTTTGAGTTGGTGGTAGAATCACTGACTTAGATGGACAGAGGGATGTATTTTACCATTGGGATATAGGGTCAAATGTCAAGCAAACAAGACTGGATCAAGTTCTAAAGATAGTGTTTACAGGGCAAGGTAGCTGAGTAAATTCATTCTTAAGGCTGGATGGTGAAGTGGTTTTCAATCGAGGTCAAGGAGCAATTAAGGTTTCCTCAAACCGGATAATGAAGGAAATGGTAGGGGTCAATCGAAACTATGGAGCAATGAAGGATTCCCTAATCTAATTATCAGAAGAAAACATTAAAATGATTAACTGTTCAAGACAGAGTGTACTTAAACAAATTCTGTAATATAATTCCAGTTAATTCATTCAATTTAGATAACATGCAAGTTTGTGAAACACTTAAGAAAATAACAAATTTGACAAAAGAAAATACTTCACTGAAGTGGCCCAACACATGAATCTTGTAATGCAATCTCTTTATTACTAAGTCCAGTCTGATGACTTGAAAAAATGGTACAAATAACGCTCAGGTTTCAGATCAATACAACTATTGTAATGTCAAGCAATCCACACTCTATACTTCGAATTATGAAGTATTTATACAAAAATAGTTACAAAATATCCCAAACTATCTTGGGAATTAATTTAGGAAAAAGAAATATCTTCATGCAAGAAGATAGAGATAGATATTCAACTGCTACAATCTGTCCCTGTTTATTAGGCTGTACTGTCTTATTCTTTGATATTTTGCTGTTTACTCTCCTTTGCTATTAGTCTTCCATGCTGATTGTTCTTTTTACTTTGGCTTTCAACTGATACTCTTTCATCCGGCTGACCTGTTGCTTTTCTTTTACTGCTCTGTTTTCACTTTTACGTTGCCTTTTTAAAGTAAGTCATTTAATTTCTCCCAAGTCTCTGCATCTAGTAATTTGATGTTTACCATTTTTCTATAGATTTCATTTGCTTCTGTGTACTGTGGGCTTGTTCACAAAAAGGTGTTTTACCTCATGTTGGAGGTAAAATAGGTTCTCAAATGTCTGGTACAGAACGTTTCTTGTAGGCATCCTCTTCATAGAGGGATTATTTTCCTGATCTCTTGCCACTTATATGATTTTCCTGTTGTAGTCTTCTTGTGGCATTAATCTATCATTTATCACCAAGGGATTTGGCAGACCTTTTTGCCTTAAAGCACCAAACTTAGCCATGAACTTGCCTATATCCAACTCCATGGTTTGGCATTTGTCCTTAAGGTTCATGATTAAGTTTCTCTTGGTGAGCACTTTCTTCACCTCTAGTATGGTTCCAGTCCTGTCAGCTATGTTCAGCTCTTGCAATTCATATTTATTTTTAGAGTTAAGGAACTCGATTATTCTTGTGGCTTCTTCTGGAATGTCTCCAAGTTCAGTCTTAACTCTCTGAATTGCTTCAGTAGCCTTTTTGACTAAATCATTTTGTTCAAAGATGACTTCTATAGATGGCCAAATATCATTGACAGAGTCAATGATATTGGCCCATATCTCTTCTTTAGCCTGGGCAAGTGGCTCCTTCAATGTTAACTCTCTCTAAGTTCTTTATCCTCCCAGTAATCCTGGTTAACTTCTGAATTTCATCTTTGTGCATAATCTGAGCCATTTTCTTCTCATCCTCTAGACTCCTTATTTGTTCTTTGAGTCTATTTATCTCAGAGGTCTAAATGGACACGTCCTCCATTGCTTTAACCAGTTTGCTTGCCTCATCACTTGGCTGAGCTGCTGCTGTTGTTGAACCTGTTGCTGATGTAGATGCTGTTGCAGCTGGAAGTTCTGTACCCAGTGGAGCTGTGGGGGCCAATGAAGCAGCCAAGGTTGATGTAACTGCTGTAGTCACTGTGGGAATGGAAGTGGAAGTGGCTATCTCTAGGGTAGCCTGTTTCAGCTTTATTAAGCTGTCCAACTCCTTCTCCATTTCTTTCAATTGATCATTTAATTGGAGAATGAGATCATCATCTCCTGCTGCTGAGTTTGGCTTTCAAGGACCTCCTTGGTCTGTGGATGCTCTGAATGAGGCAGCTTCAATTGTTTCTTTAACATAACAATATCCTCATTTTACTTCTTTATCAATTTCTCTACAACCTTGACATCATTGGGATTATGTCCATGCTCAACCACCAAGTCTTCCAGTGACTTGATTCTATTGTCCTTGGCCTGTGGGGATGCCTTTTCCATCTTGTATTGTGTTGTAATATTATCCAATGAGATTTGGAGTTTGTGCACAACCATTTATTTATTTGTCATGGTGGAATAAATCATCTCACTTGCTTGCTTAAGGAATTCGATTTGGTCAATAGGGTGAACATCCCTAGCCGAAACTTCGAATTCAATCTTCCTGTAGTTTGCTGATGATTTGGGTTGCTGGACTGTAGGCTGCATGAATGTCATTTGCATTTTTCCTGTTTTAATGTCAAAAGCTGACATTAATCTGTTTTGATTTGTAGCTGTCTACTTGAAGTACTGGGCATAAGTCTTAGCTTTCAATGCCTCACTCCTCAACTTAATTTCCTTGTATTTTTCTTTTATATCTTTCTCTTTATCCACATGCTTGGTGGATGAAGAGACTTCAAATATTGAGCTGTTTCTCAATAAGTTGAGTGTTTGAAGTAGAAGGCTGGTGATTTTCCTCTGAAACTACTGTGTTGAGCATTAGAAAAGGTATTTCATTGCCACTTATTTCGTTATCTTTTCCTTTAATTCATAACTTCTTTACATTATGAGACGGGCATATATGAAGGATTATGATAAAGTTAAAGAGATTTGTGAGTAACGTGAAATGAATAATTATTACCTTTTTCTATGCAGAAAATGAAGAAAATGGGAGATCGCCATTTCAGAGGAAAAGACAAGGCAAAACCAACTGCTGTCTCTTTGACAGGGAACCACATCCAGACGAGGCAATCTAGATCGGAGCACATGAGTCAGGAAAAGGAAGAAGAAAAGCCATATCAGCACAAGAGGATGAAGAGATAAATGAAGGATAACAATATGGCGAATCCCTTAGGATCCTTTGATCCTGAGGGATTGCTACCTTAAGAATATCTATATCTTTGGTATTTCCGCCTGGGCACTATAAAAAGGGACAGCGCTGCTAGCCCAGGGGGGACGGATTATTGTTGTTTTATAGAATTTTTTGTTGCAAACTGAACTTTGATCATCGACTCTCTTTAAAGAGTGATTACTGTAACTCTGTTTTCATGATTAATACATAAACTTTGTCGCTGTTCCATCTTTGATTCTGGAGTAACCGCAACAATGCGTCCCTGATGGCTAAGGGCTCGGCCCTAGTGGATCACTTGCTTTCTGTACCATTATTTTCCGACTACAAGTTGTTTGTTGTTTGATTTATTTTACTTGCTTCATTTAGTAATATGTCATTCCTTGACATTTCATTTACTGGATCTGTTATATTTAATTCGTACTTGAATAGTAAGGTTATCATTTGCAACTGAAATGTTATGCTGTTCATTCTGAAATCATATCGCATCGCTGTTACTTTACAGATTGACATTACTGTATAACATTGCTATTCCTTTACAAATTGACATTACTGTTCGTTTACAGAGTAACATTGTTGTTCATTTACAGATCGGTATTGTTGTTTATTTAGCTACGGTTTACCTCTAATTGCAATTGCTGTTCTTTTATAACCGTGGTTAATATTTATCATGCTAAACTCAGATTACTGATTTCATCATTATAGATTCGCTGTGTGTTAACATTTGATTTGGTTCGCTATGCGTTTACATTTGATTTAGTTCACTGTTCAATATTTCGTAGACTTACTTAAGTTTGTTGTTCCATTCTTGGTTTGCTGTTCAATTCATTTACTAGATAAAAATTTCTGCTCAATTCCTTTAGATTACGATTGCTGCTTAATTCATTCCTGTAAGTTAAAGCTTTGCTATTCAATCTTTTCAATAGATTAGTTGTTGTTTTCTTTTTTGTTAATTGAATTATCATTTCAAGTAATTGCTTTGGTGTGAACAGAACGATCTGCAACTGTAGCGAACATTGACTATTGCTGTCCAGTTCCCAGATTGAAGATCTTCTCTTTGATTTATTTTCATTTGCATCAGTTTACAAAGGAAAGAGTTATCATTACTGCATCCTTGACTGATGAGTGCTGTAGTTTCTTAAATGAATGATTTAGTTATAATGCATTTCAATTTCTTGCCATTACACTTAGAGTTTGTTTCCAACATTTATTTACTTTTGTAAAAGCACTATACTACTAGCATTACTATTGACAAGTGACTGTCTTAGACTGAGTACACTCTTGAGATAACAAATCGTACCTGGATTGATAATTAATGTAGTGTAAATAGAGGTTAAAAAGACCCTTTTTACTGCTCAACATGTTGGCACCGTTGCCGGGGAAGAGTGTAGCCATTTGTTTCTTTTGAGAGTAGTGTAAGTAACTGCTAGGAGAGAGTTGGGTTTTAAAAACGGAAGGTAAGAACCTGCGTACGAAGCATGTAATAGCTCTGCTCCCCCACCCGCTTTCCTGCAGATTTGTTGTTATTTTGGGTAGAAATCATCATTTGATTTGTGTGGATGACTAAGCAGAAAAAACCTGAAAAGAATCTTAAACCTTTACCCAAGCCTGATAAAGCTAAGGGGCCGGTGACCCTTGGCCGATCGACCTTTATAGACGAAATCCTTAAAAAATCAGAATATCAGCCTTTAGTAGACCCAGAAAAGCTGCTTCTAGACAACTTACTAGTTCCCTTCAGACCACAAGATCACCATCTGTAGCCTTTGCTGAGGTGCACAACCAAACAGAGGAGCAATATTTTCAAGAAATTGAGAATTCTAGCCCAAAATCATTGCAAGAATGGAACCTTAGTAATCTCTGTGAGGGAAGAGGAGAAACAGGGGAAACTGAGGAGCCAAGATCTCCTCTGGGAATAGTTCAGCCATTAAGCAACCCATATAAGGGAAGTGCTGTAAAAATCATCCAGAACGAAGTTGAAAAACCTGAAGAGCTAAAATCCCCCCAAACATTAATTCAACAAGGAACTCTCATCATCCCAAACAAAGGAAGTGCTGTTAAAGGCCATTCCTGTTAAGGCCATTCCTGCTCCTTCTAGCCAGCCTAGGAATACCCTACTAGAAATCCAGAAGGTTATTGGCACATATTTGACCAAATGGCCCAGAACCAGCAACCCCCCAAACCTCCACACTGCAATATCCCATTGTAGATACTGTAGTTAATGCACCTATGAAGGCCATTCCTCTCCAGCACATCCCTACATTTCATGGCTTAACATTGGAAGATCCAGATGCATTTTTGTTTGAATTTGATGTGCTGTGCAGGGGGTACGACTATACCACCGATCCCCAAAAGCTGAAACTATTTCCCTCTACATTAAAAGGGGCTGCCTTACGATGGTTTATGGGGTTAGGTGGAGGTGTCATAAACAACTGGGATTAGATAAAAGAGGCTTTCCTGAAGAAATATCAAGATTATTGTAGGTCTAGAGAGTTAAAGGATGAAATATTTTAGATGGTAGCTAGACCTAATGAGACACTAGAAAAATATGTTGAACATTTTCAGTATAATCTTCAAAGATCTCCTTATGCATCATTACCCTTACCTGACAATGTATTGAAAACAACATTAATTAAAGGCATGAAGGAACAATGGATTGAAACACTAAATATTATGGGAAAATGAGACATCTATCAAGAAGATTTTGCTAACATCATTGATTTATGTATCAGGAGCTCACGAAGCAGTATAAGGCTAAAACCAGCGGAACATGACAGGTTTACAAGGGACAACAAGATCTCTGGAGAAGGAGTAACTCGCGCATAAATTTGAAATTTATTGGATAATTTCAAAACTGATATATTGGGGACTCTGACAACACAGCTCAATATTATGAAAATGAAACAGAAAAAAGCAGAGGCAGAGCAAAATCTGGCAATATTTTGTCCTAGATGCAGAAAGAAACACAGCCACAAAGAGTGCCCACTAGACGCAGTTCAAGTCTGCGCTATTTGTACAAAAGACCACTCTACAGAGAGCTACCTCTCACTTCCTAGTTTGAAAGCAGTATACAAAGAAGTAGAAGAAGAACCAAAACCGGTGTACCTACTTAATTAGCACTGTCAATGGTAGCCGCGACAATCAGGTATGTTCCCTGATTTATCTTCTTCTTTCCAGCCTCCGTAATATCATGCTTAGCAATATAACTCAATGTGTCAAAATCAACCTCCCTTCTTAAACTGGTCACCACAACCATTTCCTTCATCATCACCATGGCTGAATCAAGCAAGCCAATCTAATTGGCCAAATTTCCCCTATGCTCCATTATACTGGCAAAACAATGCATATCCAACACAATGGTCCCCTCCCACTTCGTAGAGTCAAGCCTGGCAGACAAACTGGAAAAGACCAATGAATCAGCCTGTAGGAACCATTCCGCTCCCTCAACCTACACTGCCAGCACTACAACAAAACCCCTAGTCCAAATTAAGACCGCAACTCCTAGCCCAACCCAACCCGAACCCAAATAACAGACTGGTTCAATCCGTTCAAATAATTGAAACACCAAAACTAGAAATCGATCTAAGGGAGTGGAACGACCTTCAATTAAGGTCTGGGCGCATTATAGAAACTGAGGGAGATAAAAATGTTCAAGTTGAAAATTAGTTATCCGCAGAACAACCATTACAAGCGGAAGATGTGGTCAGGCAACAGACTCATGAAAAAGCAACCACATCTTCTCCCCCATTCCCAGAATGATTAATCATACCACGATCTATAGAACATCCTGACTTTGATATTCTGGGAGAACTAAAGAATTTGTACATAAAAATCCCACTCCTCCAAGCTATCCAAGATATCCCAATATATGCAAAGACCATCAAAGAGCTATGTATAAAAAAACCAAGGAGGAGAATAACAAATAACCCAACAGTCCAAGTAGTTGGCACCCTATCTGATCTGTTATCAGGAAGAGAGGCACCTGTCAAATATGAAGACCCAGGAAATCCAATAGTGACAGTGCAAATCATTGGGAAAACATTTTCAAATGCCTTAGTTGATTTAGGGGCTGAAATTAATATTTTAACAACCACCACTTGTCAAAAACTGGGCATTACATCAGTAGAACCAACCTCCACCTTATTAGAACTGGCTGACCGATCAGTGGTTAGGCCAGAAGGTACACTACATGATGTCATGGTATCTGTTGATTCCTGGGAATATCCTGCCAACTTTCTGATAATAAACCCCAAAAACTGACTTGATGGACACCCGTTGATTTTAGGCAGACCTTGGCTTGCGACTGCTGATGCTTACATTGGCTGCCAACAAGGCAGTATGACCATAACTAGAGGGAGTAACATCAAGAATCTAGCCCTATACCCTCTAGCCCAGCCAAGTGTAACAATAATAAAAACTAACAAACATCCTATATCATACCTCATCGAAAACATTAGATCCCCATTAACCATAGAAGATTCCCTTGATTTTAAAGATCAAATAGAGGATGATGTTATTAACAACTTCATTAACCAAGGTGAATCTAGATCCCACGTACAATGTCACATGATAGAGGCAGCATTTGACAATGAATTAGGAGAAGATCCTCTCAAAGACACTCATGATCAAACAATACCCACTACCTCTGTTTCAAATAGTAAAACTATAGAGATTGAGCCAGGAAAATCCTTGAACATAAATAATAACCTGACTCCTGAACAAGAAGAGAAGCTGGTCCAACTACTGAGAAAATATAAGGAAGCTTTTGCATGGGATTATATGGACATGAAGGGAATCGATCCCCAGCTATGTACACACCACATTTATACGAGACCTATTCGCCAACCCCAACGGAGACTTAACCCTCACCTGAAAGACATTGTGAAAGCTGAAATACAAAAACTTTTGGATGTGAACTTTATTTATCCGATCTCCGATAGCAAGTGGGTCTCTCCACTAGTAGTGGTGCCAAAAAAGAATTGAAAGTGGAGGATTTGTGTAGATTATAGAGAATTAAACAAAGCAACCCAGAAAGACCACTTTCCCCTTCCATTCATTGATCATGTATTAGACACATTAGCCAGGAAAGAAATTATTTTCTTTCTTGGTTGGCTTCAGTGGATACAATAAGATTCAGATTACCCCTGAAGACCAGGACAAAACCACTTTTACCTGTCCTTGGGGAACATTTGCCTACATAGTCCTACCCTTTGGCCTATGCAATGCCCCTACCACATTTCAAAGGGCCATCCTCAGCATCTTTTCAGATTTAATAAATGAAGGGCTCGAAGTATATATGGATGATTTCACACCATATGGAGATGATTTCGACCCAGCACTAGACACATTGGAAAAGGTGCTGCAGTGATGTATCGCCACCAAGCTCTGCTTGAGCCATGAAAAGTGCTATATGATGATGACTGAAGGACTCATCCTAGGTCATTATATCTCAGCAGCTGGAATATATGTAGATCAGGCCAAAATTCAAATAATTTTGTTAATACCTACTCCTACCACACAGACAGAGGTACGCAGTTTTCTTGGATTTTCTGCTTATATAGGAGATTTATAGAACATTTTTCTCAAATAGATGCACCTCTATATGCAATGACAGGGAATGTTGATTTTGTTTGGACAGATAAATGCGACCATGCTTTTGAGGATTTGAAAAAGCTTGTGTCAACAGCCCCAGTGCTCAGAGGACCAAATTGGGACCTGCCATTTCAAATTTCATCAGATGCTTTAGACACAGCTATTGGAGTAGTCCTTGGGTAGGAAGAAGACAAAAGACCATATGCAATCTATTATAGTAGCAAGAATTTGTCTCCTGCTGAGCTAAACTATACTGTTACTGAAAAAGAATTTTTAGCTGTAATACATGATGTGAATAAATTTAGGCATTATATCACTGGATATCCTGTTGTTTTATATACAGATCATTTTGCCATAAAATATTTAGCAAATAAACTAATTACAAATGGTAGAGTAACAAGATGGTTGATTTTATTGCAGGAATTCGACATCACAATAAAAGATCGACCTGGGAAAGAGAATCCTGTAGCTGATTTTCTCTCACGAATACCGAAACCAGTGGACGCAACAGTTGTCAAAGATCAATTTCCAGATGAACATTTATTCGTTGTTACTATCAAAACACCTTGGTATGCTAATGTTGCAAATTATTTAGTAGTGGGAAAATTACCAAAGCATCTGACCCCCATTGAATGAAAACAAATTGTTCAACGTAGTACCCAATTTTCTTGGATTGGGGGCTAACTATTTCATACAGGGGCAGATATGCACATCAGAAGATGCGTCCGTGAAGATGAAATATTTGACATCTTCAAAGCCTGTCATGATGGAACATGTGGCGGACATTTCGTAGATCGAAGAACTGGTCACAAAGTTCAAACAGGGTATTACTGGCCCACAATCTTCAAAGATGCGAAGAAATTTGTTCAAGCCTGTGACAGTTGCCAAAGAGCAGGACACCCTAGACAATTTGACGAAATGCCTTTAAACCCATAGTTAGTAATCGAACCATTTGAGCGTTGGGCGCTCGATTTTTTTGGTTTGGTCAACCCATCATCAAATTAGAAAACATATATTCTGGTAGCAACTGAGTATGTAATCAAATGGGTTGAAGCAGAGGCACTTCCAAGAGCTACAGAGGACTTTGTCATCCATTTCCTATTCCAGATATTTGTGCGATATGGCCTCTCAAGAGACATAATCACAGACGGAGGACCACAATTTGTAGGTAATAAAATCGCTGCAACATTAAAAAACTATCACATTCAGCACAAGATTACCACTCCGTATCACCCACAGGCAAATGGCCAAGTAGAGAGCAAAAATAAAGTCATAGAGGAAATATTAACAAAAACCATTGCATCACACAGACGCGATTGGGCTACAAGATTTCCAGAAGCCTTGTGGGCATACCGAACAACGTGGAGAAACACCACCGGTTATTCACCATATCAGCTAGTATTTGGAAAGGAACCCATCTTTCCAATAGAGTTCGAAATACAAATGTTGAGAATAGCACAGGAGGTCAGTCTAGATTTAAATGAGGCCCAGACTAATAGACTACAACAAATTAACGAGCTAGATGAAATTAGGCTCTCGGCTCTTCAACATACTACATTAATCCAACAACAGAGAGCAAAATGGCACGATGCCCTGATCAAAAAGAAAATCTTCCACGAAGGAGATTAGGCACTCCTATATGATTCCAGGTTTCAAGATTTTGGGGAGAACTTCAGACTCGCTCGCTGGGATCGTATGAAATCCAGAAAGTGCATGATAATGGCACTATTACTTTGACTACTATTGACGGATCTGGACATACCTTTAAAGCAAATGGCCACCGAGTTCGACTATACCACAAACCGCTTACTCGGGAATCCTTCTACCAGCAACTTCGGGAAGATTCTAACATGCAGATTCTGGTTGAGGAAGAGAACTCTTCCTCGCCTTTGGTTCACTAAGTAATTTGATTGCTTTTAAATTTTGTACATAACTTTTTCTGTTCTGTTTGTGTAAATTACTTTCTGTACAGATTTCTACATTTCTGCAATTTTTTCACATTCTATTGTTCCTTTTCGAAGGAACATCACTTTCACCGCTTCGCTGTTCCTTTTTGAAGGAACAACACCTTTTGCATTTTTCTGTTCCTTTCTGAAGGAACAACATGTTCACCGTTTTGCTATTCCTTTTCGAAGGAACAACACTATTGCATTTTTCTATTCCTTTCCAAAGGAACAACGTTTTCGCCATTTTGCTGTTCCTTTTTGAAGGAACAACACTTTTGCATTTTGCTGTTCCTTTTCAAAGGAACAACATTTTCGTCGTTTTACTGTTCCTTTCTGAAGGAACAACACTTTCGTATTTTGCTATTCCTTTTCGAAGGAACAACATTTCCGCCTTTTTGCTGTTTCTTTCCGAAGGAACAACACTTTCACGTTTTGCTGTTCCTTTCCGAAGGAACAACACATCCGCATTTTTGCTGTTCCTTTTCGAAGGAACAACACTTTCATTTTTTCTGTTCTTTTCTAAAGGAACAACACTTTCGTTTTTCTGCTGTTCCTTTCCGAAGGAACAACATTTCCACATCTTTTGTTTGCGCTTGCTTTATTTGCTGTTCCGATTAAGGAACAACTGCTGTTCCTCTCAAGGAACAACAGTTTTGAGTATGTTTTCTTCCTTTTGCTTGTGGTTTTTGTGTGCAAATATTCTTTTGTTGTCCCTCTAAAGAAACAACAGCTGTTCCATCTAAAGAACAACACTTTTTGAGTGCATTTTTCTTCTTTGTGTGTGCATGTGTGCTTCACCATTTAGAAGATTTTTGTGAGTGATGGTCATCTAAGACACAAATATACATTTATGCAAGAATACAAAAACTAGAGGATACTGAAATCAACAAATCAAAGAAAAATCGTTATCTTTAAAAGAAATCACTTTGAATTGATAAGAGAAAAGAGGAAAGGACACAACTATTTATATCACTTTGCTGTCTTTATTTTCACTAATACCAATGTGATTGATTATTTTTATCATGATGGTTCTTTCTAAACCCCCATAATTCTCTTTGATCATTATTATTGAATAAGAATAAGGGCATATTTTTCTCTATTGAGATGTTTAGACTTCTTCCACCATCCCTACTCTTAAGGAGTGTTGAGCCACCCTCTATATATAAATAGGAAAGTGCTATATAAAAGAAAAGAAGAAAAAGAAAAGATACATATCTGTATTATTACTAACATGATTTGTCAAATGAAGGATAGGGGGTCTCATCAAGAGTTAGCCTACCATGATCATAAGGAAGAAAGTGAAGTGGCATTCCCATTATGGCCACCACACCAGGGATATGATCCAAGAGGCACATCAGAAAAATAAAAATTCCTTGGAACAAGAGGTCTCATCACGAGCCGACCTATCCACTTTTCACTCATTCCTGGTGAATGGCATTGTGATCCATCTGGTTACCAAGCCAGCACAATGGCCTCCATTCTGACATCGCACAACACTTTCCTAGGCATACACAAAGGATTATGGTTCCAAGGGTGAAATAAGCAACTCTGTCAAGGTTATGGACACCTGTGGGCAACAAAGCTCTATTGATGGTATTGAAGTCATATTTCTTATACACCAATAGTCATCATAAACCCTCCTTCTTATATCTTTATAGTGATTTCAAATGAGATTATGTCATACAAACCTTTCGAACCTTTGATACATGAAAATCATTTATAAATCAATCATGATGGTTAAAGTGGATAATGACCGCATAAGAACTTTTATTCACGTAAGCTGTCCTATCCTCCATTTTTCACATCATATCACGAAATTTCCATATTTATTAGCGATTTCCATCATACGCCTCGATTTCGGTAATCCGCTCATTTTTGTAAACATGTCATATATCTATACGATTGTTGGGTCCCTATAATACTAGTGATTACCCCATTACTATTGTAGTTATACCCCTTATTTATATTGTTGTGCCCCTATTACCCCCATATTGTTATTTCTGTGCCCCATAGAATTCTAAGGCGTTGATCTATTTTTTCTATCTTTTCTTGAGCTGGTTTCATAACATTTGGTATCAGAGCTTTGGATTCTAGGGTTTCGCTGCTCCAAACAGGTCATCGTGGCATTTTCGCTATAACTTTTTTTCTGTGACGTTTCAGAATTTTCAAAACAAACCCATTTGAGAAGAAATAGTGTTGAACCTTGGGTCCAAATTTCAGATCATTTCGCGCTATATTTTCGGAGATATGATCTGAGGAAGTTGGTCATTTTGCAGACTCCTGAATTACATTCTAAACAGGTGACCTGGGGAAAATTGTCATAACTTTCTCTCTGAAGATCGGATTGAAATTTTGTAAGAAGGTACAGAAAGAGAACATACTGTATTTTCTTGTATGCATTTTTAGATCCATAGGTCGAAAAAGTGACTTGTGGCACGTCGTACAAGTTTGCTCTACTAAATTAGTCTAAAATCAAGTCACTGTGGGAGATTTCGCATAACTCTTCCTTGGAGAATCCAATTTGGGTAAGACTTGTGGCATTGGAAAGAGGATGCAGAAGGCTACTACATGTTGCAATTTCAGAACTGGATGATCTGAAATTATAGAGATACATGAGATTTAATATCAGGCTTCTACAAAGGGAAAAAAGGTGTGTAGTTTTTTTTTTTAAATTTTTGCGTAAGCTTGGTTTGAAGGAATTCAAAGGGCATAGTAAAGCATTATTATCGGTAACTGATGCTCCGAGTAAAGAAAATGCAAAAATCGAGTAATGAACCTGAAAGCTCTAGCATGACTCATGAAGAAGAGGAAGAAATGCTACATGATATATCAAAATTACAAGAACAAGTGCAACAAATTTCACGCTCACAAAAGCTAACAGAAGCTAAGATAAATGGCGTGGAATCTAAGATAAAGGGCATGGAAGCTAAGATGGATGACTCGAACACAGATTTGAAGAGAGACATGGCAGATTTGAAGACAGATTTGAAGACAGATTTGAAGACAGACATGGACGAATTGAAGATAAATATGAATAAGTTGCTACAAGAAATGGGCACTAAGGATGAAAGGGTACTAAAGGAAACTCATGATGAGAATAAAAGAAATGTTAATCATGATTCCATAGATGCTAATGTTGGATCGAAGACTCACCATATTCCAAAAATCGATATGAGGAAGTTTGATGGCAAGGATCCTGCCACATGGATATTACAGATGGAGCAATTCTTCGATCTCAATAATGTGCAAAACACACAAAAGGTACGTATGGAAACTGTATATTTGGAACCAAATCAGTTTGTATGGTATCAATGGCTTTGCTCTCGTAAACAATTTATCACTTGGGCAATTTTTACGAAGGAATTGATAGCACATTATGAGGATACAAAAAGCAACACTTTTTTTAGCCAATTGATAAGTCTCAAACAAAAGGGTTCAATAATGGAGCACATTGAGGAGTTCCAAAAATTGAACATAAGGGTAAAAGATATTCCAGAGGAGCATAGGGTTGATGTGTTCATAGGGTCTTTAAAGGATAATATCCAACATGATGTTCACCTTTGGGAACCTGATTCATTAGAGAAGGCATTCATGTTAGCAAGAAAAATGGAAAGCAAAATTATGGCAACCAGGAAGCATACCACTCACAACTATAAATATGGAAGTGTTGTTGCCCCTAGTCTTCCACAACCTATAAGGTTGACACCACAACAATTGGAAGAAAAAAGAGCAAAAGGGCTTTGTTACAGTTGTGATAGCAAATACACTAAAGGTCATAAGTGTGCTGAGAAGAAATTATTCTACATAGATTGTGAAGAGGAAGAAGAAAAGGAGCAAGAAACGTCAAAAGAAGAGGATATACTCCAGGAACAAAGCCTAGATGAAGAACAATTAAATCCAACCATATCTTGTAATGCATTGGTGGGAATTACCACTCCTCAAACCATAAAGATAGAAGGAAAAATCAAGAAGAAAAAGGTAATAGTGTTGATTGATTCAGGAAGCACCCACAATTTTATTCATTGTAGGGTAGCAAAAGAATTGAATTGCTTCCTATATCTAGCACCAGAGTGTCAAGTGATGATTGCAAATGGAGGAACAATAAATTGCTCTGGAAGGTGCCATAATATCAAGCTATCCATGGGAGAATATGTATTGACTAGCCCAATGCTTTCCATTCCAATGGGAGGTGCTGATGTTGTACTAGGAGTCCATTGGCTACAATCCTTGGGTACAATAGCTTTTAATTTTCAAGAACTTTTCATCAATTTTTTTACGGAAGGAAAGGAAGTTGAATTAAGGGGTATTGCAGGGAAACCAGGAAAGATAATCAACTCTAATGGTATGACAAAGCTTCTAAAAAAGGAGCAAAGAGGTGTAATTGCACAATTATGTTCTTTAGATGTTTCCACATCGGAATCATCTATTTCTCCAGATCTCCAAAAAGTCCTGGACAATCATTCCAAGGTATTTGAGACTCCCAAAGTTCTCCCACCTATGTGTGATCATGATCATGCTATTCATCTGATTCCAGGAAGTGTTCCTCCAAACATCAGGCCGTACAGATATCCCTATGTCCAAAAAAGTGAAATTGAATGTATGGTTGCAGAAATGCTAGACGCTGGTATAATTCAACCGAGTCAAAGTTCTTTCTCTGCTCCAGTAGTATTGGTGCACAAGAAGGATGGATCATGGTGCATGTGTCCGGATTATAGGGAGCTCAACAAGCTCACTATTAAAGATAAGTTCCCCATTCCTGTCATTGATGAATTACTGGATGAATTGCATGGATCAATTTACTTCACCAAGTTGGATCTTCATTCGGGATATCATCAAATCAGAATGAAGATTGAAGACATTCTGAAAACAACATTTAGAACTCATGAGGGTCATTATGAATTTTTGGTCATGCCTTTTGGCCTTACCAATGCACCTTCAACATTTCAAGGTTTGATGAATTCAATTTTCAAACCATTCCTTAGAAAATTTGTGTTAGTATTTTTTGATGATATACTAATCTACAGAAAGTCTTGGAAGGATCATGTTGAACATGTTGACAGGGTGCTACAACTATTGGAGGAGAAACAATTATATGCAAAAAGATCCAAATGTTTCTTTGGAGTCCAGGAGGTGGAATATTTGGGTCATATTGTATCTCATGAAGGAGTTAAGGTAGACCCTAGCAAAATTAAAGCCATTAAGGAATGGAAAATCCCCACATCCATAAAGCATCTGCGAGGATTTCTTGGGTTGACAGGGTATTATCGCAAGTTTGTTAAGAATTATGGGAGAATAGCAGCACCTCTAACAACATTATTGAAGAAAGATGCATTTTCATGGACTTCGGAAGCAACAAAGGCCTTTGAACATCTTAAAGAGGCAATGTGCCAAGCACCAGTCTTAGCTACACCGGACTTCACAAAAACCTTTATTGTGGAATGTGATGCTTCAGGAAATGGAATTGGTGCTGTTCTAATGCAAGATGAAAGACCCATTGCTTTTGAAAGTCGTCCAATCAAGGGAAAGTTTTTAAGCAAAGCTATTTATGAGAAGGAAATGTTGGCAATAATCCATGCACTTAAGAAATGGCGACCTTACCTAATGGGAAGACACTTCAAGGTAAAAACGGATCATGATAGCCTTAAATACTTTTTAGAACAAAGATTATCCTCTGAAGAGCAACAAAAGTGGGTCACAAAGATGTTGGGTTATGACTTTGAAATCATCTACAAAAAAGGGAAGCAAAATGTGGTGGCAGATGCACTCTCAAGAAAGGATGAGGATGTGGAAGCATTATTGTGCGCCATTTCTATTATCCAACCAGATTGGATAAATGAAGCAAGGGAGGAATGGAAGAATGACGAAGAAGTTTGGGCACTTATTTGAAAGCTACAACAAGATTCCAGTACGTCTGATACATTTAGCTGGAAAAATGATTCGTTATGGTACAAAGATCGCTTATACCTCTATAAGAATTCCCAGCTAAAACAAAAGATTCTTATGGAATTGCACACTTCTCCTTTAGGAGGGCACTCAGGATTTTTAAAAACTTACCACAGGGTTAAGAAGGAATTTTTTTGGGATGGCCTTAAATCAGATATTCAAAAGTTTGTGGCGGAATGTTTGGTTTGCCAACAAAATAAAGTTGAAACAATTAAGACACTGGGTCTACTACAACCTTTATCCATTCCAAGCCAACGTTGGGAGGAGGTTTCAATGGATTTTATCACAGGTTTACCCAAGTCTGAGGGAAAAAGTGTCATCATGGTGGTAGTTGATAGAATTACCAAGTATGCACACTTTTGTGCATTATCACATCCATTTAAAGCCAGTACAGTTTCTACTGCATTTATGGAAACAATTCAAAAGCTACATGGAAACCCAAAGATTATTGTAAGTGACAGAGATCCCATTTTCACTGGAAATTTTTTGACAGAATTATTTTCTTGTCTTGGTACTCAGTTAGCTCATAGCTCATCTTATCATCCTCAATCTGATGGGCAAACTGAGATAGTAAACAAATGTTTGGAAGGATATCTTCGTTGCTTTGTATCTGATAAACAGACACAATGGGTCAAATGGTTGCCTCTGGCTGAATGGTGGTATAACACTTCCTTCCATACAGCAACAAAAATGACCCCATTTATGGCACTTTATGGGTATCAACCACCATCCATCACATCATATTTAAGAGAAAATTCTAAGGTTCAGGCAGTGGAACATCACATCAAACATCAACAACAAGTCCTCCAACTCTGAAAGGATAACCTTGTGTTGGCACAAAATAGAATGAAACAACAGGCAGATCAACATCGCAGTGAAAGAAGTTTTGATGTAGGTGATTGGGTATTCCTACAGATACAACCATATAAGCAAATGTCCCTAAAGTAAGCTAAGAAGGATAATAAATTATCACCAAAGTATTATGGTCCATACAAGGTGTTGCAAAAGATTGGTACTATGGCATACAAATTGGAGCTTCCTGCAGCTTCTCGATTGCACCCAGTTTTCCATGTTTCATGTTTAAAGAAGGTTATAGGCGACAAGCTCCCAGTTCAAACAATATTGCCAGAACTTGACGAGGAAGGAAAAATTATATTGGAACCGGAAGCAGTCACAGAAACAAGAAATCGAAAGCTACGAAATCAATCAATTTCAGAGTATCTTATCAAGTGGAAGAACTTATCCGCTGAAGATTCCACATGGGAGGATGAGAATTTTATGCAGAAGTATCCAGAACTACTCAAGCGTTGAGGACAACACTTTTTTGAAGGAGAGGGGCATGTTGGGTCCCTATAATACTAGTGATTACCCCATTACTATTGTAGTTATACCCCTTATTTATATTGTTGTGCCCCTATTACCCCCATATTGTTATTTCTGTGCCCCATAGAATCCCTCTATTGTTATTTTTGTGGCTTTATATTATTATTGTTAGGTCGGCTGGATTATATTGTGACTCCTTAGACTCCTATATATAGAAAGGAGGTTTTGTCATTTGAATCATCAAAGAATTGTTTATTTATGTAATGTAAAGGAGGTTTCCCCCTCGAAGAGGCTGAATTCTAAGGCGTTGATCTATTTTTTCTATCTTTTCTTGAGCTGGTTTCATAACAACAATCTTCCTTTATTCCGCTGTACGATTGCAGTTTAGCATGCTGCTCCTTTATTTGACGGCCGAGGATGGCCTATCACATTACAGGGGGGTGTGGGTGATCCCCATAATTCATTGGCATACGTGTTAGCTCATTATTCGACAGTATTATGACTTCACCAAAACTTTGGAATAGCAAGACTAACGGTATTTTGTTTCCCAATATGCATGGCTTGCTATTCCAATGCCATTTCTGTGTTTTGCTCTGCAAAAATTAGCAGTGAGTTAAAAATTTGAATAGCTTGCTGTTCCATCATCTTCTCTGTGTTTTCTTAACAGTAAGCTAAAAATTTGAACAGCTTGTTGTTCCATTGCTGCCTTTGTGTTTTTATAGTGTGCTAAGCATGAATAAGATGGGAGGAAGATCAATTCGTAGTAAGCCACAGGTGTTAATGGTCTCTGACGCTGCAGGAGAAATCTTAGCAAGGGTAGGAAGGATAGCCTACCTTAATCGCCTACAGCAATCTAACGAGATGGTGGCAATCGAGTTTCTACAGAATTTGCAAGAAAATCATTCCATGGTGAGAGGGAGACAGATAGCAGTCATAGATGACATAATTGCTGAAGTTTCGGGACTGCCAGCTATTGGACCTGTGTGGACTCTGAAAAAGGTGAGATTGCGAGATGCCATAACCATCTTCCAGGATGAAGGGCAGAACCTTACTGTCAAAGGGAAAGGAGTCCTGCCGGCAACCTTGGGAGAGCCTTGGGTAGAATTGGCGAGAATTATCCAAAGCTACATCACTTGCAATGGTAGAAAAGACGTGGTAAGACCACGCCATCTCAAACTATTAGTCGTGTTAAAGCAAAAATGTGCTGTGAATTTGCCTGCATTCTTAAATTTTTTATTACATGATGTTGCCCAAAGCATGAGAAAATCTCGCCATGTAGAGTCAGTAGTAAGCCATCATGGTTTAATTTGGTTGATAGTTAGTTACAGTCTTGCCCAACAAAAGAGTAGTTGGGAAGAATTGATTTTCTCGATAGATGGGGGATTGGCCTTGCCAGCCCCAAAACGAAAACATATTGCTAGCACATCAAGTAGACCACCGAAATGAAGACAATCTGTCAGATTGGCAAGGAGCAGAGGAATGCTGGGAAATTTCCTTGGAAACATTAGCCAGCCTGTGGAAATACATGATTCAGAAGATGAGCAACCCCCATAGCTTGAAGGTGGGGAAGATGAAGAGGAATTAGAGGGAAATGAAGAAAAAGAACCGAAGGAGGAGACAGAGCAATCTGGTCAGGAAGAAGGGGAGGAAACATAGCAACAGAGTGAAAGTCTACTGCAAAACCCTCTGCAAGAAGATGAATTGACCCAAATTTTGGCCAATATGGGCGAGTATGTCCAACCTCACAGCCCACTCAACCCCCATACCGAAGAAGGGCTGTAGGAACACTCTGCTCATGATAAAAGTACACCTGAGGAAATGTGCGAGGAGGAGGAAGAAGAAGAGGATCACTCTGCTCATGATAAGAGTGTGTTTGGGGAGAAGAGTGACGAGGAGGAGGAAGAAGAACAATCTATTCCTAGTCAGAATACACCCGAAGAATTGCATGATGAAGAAGAGGCAAAAGAAGAAGCTGCCTAGGAGACAACAGAACAAATCAGGATTTCTACCTCTGAAAAACTTGATCAACAGAACACTAAAGAAGTGTCCCAAGAAGGAAACATGGAAATTGGCCAAGGCGAAGGTACAATACCTGAAGTACAAAGCCCAGGCCTGAGAAAAGAAACGACTGTTCCTTCTAAGAAAACAAATGAAATTAAAAAGTTGCGAAAGGAACAACAGAGATTGCTTAACGTAATTAAGCAACTTCGACAATAAATAAGAGTCTTAAAAATGGGGAATAACTCAAAAGGAACCTCTAGGGCAAAGCGTGCAACCACCCAAGCAAAACCCCATAAGAAAAATACCAAGAGGACTCAAGTCAAACCTGTTATTCAGAATCGAAAAGAACAACATTTGGCTGTTGCAAATGCAGAAGCACAAATGGACTACACACCAATCTGTGATAAGGAAGTCCAGACAGAGGCACTGACAGTTCGTGAGAAGGAAATAGAGACCATAAAAACCAGATGTAGCAATAAGGAGATCCAAGTAGATCTCCAACCCAAAATTGTCATGATGGATAATGAACCAAGGATAATAACTCTGCAAAAAGATTTGGCACAAGCCCAACAAACGATAGAAAAACTCACAGAGGAAACTGTTCCTCAAGAAAAATATCAGAAGTTACAACAGTAGCTAAAGAACATCAATGCATTGGAAAGCCAGGCCTTCGATGGATGGAAAAGGGCAGAGGAAAGAGTAAAAAAGGTAACCTATAGACTAGACACAGTTATAAATCAAATGGATACCTTATGTTCTCTGTATATTGATGTTCTAGCGTGTAGGGCACCCGCCAGAAACTATGCTTTGTTTTTGATGGAAAGATATTCACAATTGAAAGTTAAAGCTGTCAAGTCAGGAGTGCCTATAGAGATAAAAACCATTGATGATTTCATAAACTGTTGTAAGCATTACGGGGTGAAAGTTCAACGATTGTTATGTGAATTTTATCTGCACAATCTTGTGTTAGATGGAGAAACAAAACAGAACCCTAGCCCTTTTGTGGGTGATGTCCAACTTTAGTTATTTATTTATTTTGGTGTTAATAAGAGAAAGTGGCTTAAAGCCTACAATGTCTTCCAGATACAGGAGAATGGGTTAGATCTGTGGGTAAGGGTGAACCTAGAAACCCATTGCAATTATGGAATAAACATAGGAGCTTAATGAGAACTTAGGGTGTGATCCAAACATTGGGACCTATTCACATAGCAGTCATCTAGCAAGGGGTAGAATACTTCCTAACCATCAAATACCTTGCCATAGCAGCAACTAAATTCCGATACCAGACTTCTAATCGGAATATCCAAAACAGAGAACCATTCAATTATGAGAATTTTAAGCTAGCTGCTGACTGCTTGGTTATCTATGGTGACCTCATCTTGAGAGAAGGCCCGTCTTGGTTAGGCTGTAGGTTCCAAAGTCCAGTCATTTGGTATCCTGCACCAAGGTATAGAGCCTTATATGAATTTCCTGAAGGTCAGACAAGGCATATTTTTGAAATCTTAGCTAGGAATCATGGTTGTAGACCAGTGACTGAGAATCCCTCTCTAGCCTATTCCCTAACTGCCTTGCATGTCAGTTATTATGTTTTCATGAGGGCATGAAAAAGAATAAGCACGAGGGTGTGTTGAGCATTAGAAAAGGTATGTAATTGCCACTTATTTCGTTATCTTTTCCTTTAATTCATAACTTCTTTACATTATGAGATGGGCATATGATGAAGGATTATGATAAAGTTAAAGAGATTTGTGAGTAATGTAAAATGACTAATTATTACCTTTTTCTATGTAGAAAATGAAGAAAATGGGAGATCGCCATTTCAGAGGAAAAGACAAGGCAAAACCAACTACTGTCCCTTTGACAGGGAACCGCATCCAGACGAGGCAATCCAGATCGGAGTGCATGAGCCAGGAAAAGGA
Organism: Pinus tabuliformis; assembly: GCA_031772625.1. Lineage (NCBI taxonomy): Eukaryota > Viridiplantae > Streptophyta > Pinopsida > Pinales > Pinaceae > Pinus > Pinus tabuliformis. Next base: position 49,408,532 of record CM062805.1, on the reverse strand, counting down.
AGAAGAAACGCCATATCAGCGCAAGAGGATGAAGAGATAACTGAAGGATAATGATATGGTGAATCCCTTAGGATCCTTTGATCCTGAGGGATTGCTACCTTAAGAATATTTGTATCTTTGGTATTTCCGCCTGGCCACTATAAAAAGGGACAGCGCTGCTAGCCCAGGGGGCGGATTATTGTTGTTTTATAGAATTTGCTGTTGCAAACTGAACTTTGATCATCAACTCTCTTTAAAGAGTGATTACTGTAACTTTGTTTTCATGATTAATACATAAACTTTGTTGCTGTTCCGTCTTTGATTCTGGAGTAACCGCAGTGGTGTGTCCGTGGTGGCTAAGTGGCCGACCCTAGTGGATCACTTGCTTTCTGTACCATTATTTTACGATTACAAGTCGTTTGTTGTTTGATTTCTTTACTTGCTTCATTCAGTAATCTGTTGTTCCTTGACATTTCATTTACTGGCTCTGTTATATTTAATTCGTACTTGAATAGTAAGGTTATCATTTGCAACTGAAATGTTATGCTGATCATTCTGCAATCATATCGCATTGTTGTTCCTTTACAGATTGACATTACTGTATAACAATGCTGTTCCTTTACAGATTGAAATTATTGTTTGTTTACAGAGTAACATTGCTGTTCATTTACAGATTGGTATTGTTGTTTATTTAGCTACGATTTACCTCTAATTGCAATTGTTGTTCTTTTATAACCATGGTTAATATTTATCATGCTAAAATTAGATTATTGATTTCATCATTATAGATTCGCTGTGTGTCAACATTTGATTTGGTTTGCTGTGCATTTACATTTCATTTAGTTCACTGTTCAATATTTCGTAGACTTACTTAAGTTTGCTGTTCCATTCTTGGTTTGCTGTTCAATTCATTTACTAGTTAAAGATTACTACTCAATTCCTTTAGATTACGATTGCTGCTTAATTCATTCCTGTAAGCTAAAGCTTTGATGTTCGATATTTTCAATAGATTAGTTGCTATTCCCTTTTCTGTTAATTGAATTATCATTTCAAGTAATTGCTTTGGTGTGAACAGAACGATATGCAACTGTAGCGAACATTGACTATTGCTGTCCAATTCCTAGATTGAAGATCTTCTCTTTGATTGCTTTTTATTTGTATCAGTTTACAAAGGAAAGAGTTATAATTACTGCATCCTTGACTGATGAGTGCTGTAGTTTCTTAAATGAATGATTAAGTTATAAAGCATTTCAATTTCTTGCCATTACACTTAGAGTTTGTTTCCAACATTTATTTACTTTTGTAAAAGCACTATACTACTAGCATTACTCTTGACAAGTGACTGCCTAAGACTGAGTACACTCTTGAGATAACAAATCGTACCTAGATTTATAATTAATGTAGGGTAAATAGAGGTTAAAAAGACCCTTTTTACTAAACATGCTGGCCCTTTGCTCTTTCCCACCATTGCGTCAGTGTCAGTGATTTCCACTATCCCAATGGTGTCTTCTTGTTCAATTACAGGATTGAGCTTGGGCCTCTTACTGTAACTGATCTCAAATATTTCATATGTAGTGTCCATTGCTGAGTTAGAACCTTCTTCCCTGGTTCTTTTCACATTTCTGTCTTCATTGGATGGAGTCAACAAAATGAGAGTAATGGTCATCTGTTCTTGTAGGGCTGGAACGTGCAGAAAGGAACTAGTATCAATATGCTTTTCCACATCAATTAATGTACTCTCAACATCTATTAAAGTGTTTTCCAACCATTCTGACTAGTTGGCATATCTCTCAATGTCTGGCCTGGGATCATGTATGAAAGGACTCAATTTGAATTTGAGCCTTAGTTTATTTATGACTCCATTAGGGTCATACTGCCACATAAAACTGCTCTTGAAGTTCATCTCCTGTAAGAGTCTCTCTACCTCTTGTACAACTTCCCTATTATTACAAATAAAAGGGCCCAATTGGTTTTTGATCTTAAATTGAGTCTTCTTCTTGGTTGACAGTAAATTAACCTCATCAGAGTTTATGATTTGCCTAAAATTCTCTAATGCAAATATCCTCATGGGGGGGTATTTGGGTAGCTTGTAGGGAGTGAGTTGACATCCATATATTCTGATTTCTGTGTGGTCCTCGTATAGATACCAGTCTCTCACTCTACTGTTCTTAGTCAACTATAAGACTCTTTTAATCTCCTCACTTATCCTGGGTTGATAGTTACTGGTCAACATGTTTATAACTGGATGAACAAATGAATCAATGAATTCTTTGTAAGTAAAAATAGTGGAATACATTTGGATCAATGGTGTCCAAAAGATGATTGATCTTGGGTTTCCCTTGGTGTCAAACTTTTGGATGCCGGCTGTAAACTTTTCTGACTGAAAATATAGGAACATGTGAAACAACACATATGAGTATTTGAACACTCTCTCATTTGGTAGTCTAATAAACTGCTCATGGATTCTGTTTGCTATGAACTGAGAATAGTTGTAAACTGTAGTAGGAGGCTTGCCTGGTCAAAAGATAGAAAGGAAATCAAGAACAACCTCATCCACATGTTCATTAGTAGTGTACCCCAGAATGCAAGAAAGCATGGTAATAATTTGTCTGCCTCTCTCAGAGAAAATGGTGGCAGCATATGGAGGACTATCTGTAGGAGTATGAGACTCCTCTATGATGAAAGTTTGAAAAATCTGAGCCTTCTTAGGAAGGTCTAGTTTGGTGTAGAGATCAAGTAGGCCTTCAATGGAAAGTGGGGTCTCATTTGGACTTGACTGGATCTGCGACATTTGATTTATTGATTCTGCAGTAATGATGAAAAAAACTTGTTGATCAGGGGTGACTATGGCTCTCTGACTTGGAATATCGCAGGCTTGGCAGAAGTGGATGATTTTTGGGAATGGGTGTACCTGTGGGAACAAGTACTTGGGAAAATTTGACTCCCAAAGGTGAATGTCGTTATTCTGGTTCAAAAACTTTTCTTTACTCCAGTAGTCGAGTTTCTGTAGGTAGCTAGGGGAAACAATATCATTGATTTGAAATTCTCTATCGGCTAATGGAAGGTGGTCAATATCTAGGTGAGGGGTTTGAGGAGGTCTTACTTCCAGAGAGGTTTGGGAAGCCATAATTTGGTTTATTGAATTGAATTACTCTTTCTATGGCTTTAGGAGCAAGGTTTAGAAGCTCTAGAATAGTGGGGAGGGTAATAACAGTCTGTAAAAAGGGGTTTGGGTGCACAATAGGCTTTTATTTAGTTTAGGAAGGCTTTTTAATTAATTTAATTAATTAACCTTGGATAACCACTGTGTATAACTTTAAATTACAGGGCCTCTCTGGTTATATCAAGAATACCCGGAGAATGATGGTTTGGTGCGCAGACGAGGTTCTGTGGTGGCAACAGAGGCTTCAATTGTCAATTTACTGCTTCAATTTTGTGTGTGGTTTCTTCAGGTGGCAAAGTTGGTTAAATTGGTCGCGCAAAGGTTCAGGGTGTCAGAATTGGTTTAGTAGAGGTTTACAGTGAAAATGAGCGAAAAGAGCAAATTGGGGGTTTTTTGGCCTTTTAACCAATAATGGTTAGATGTTGGCACAAGATTTATTGAATGAATAGTGGGCAGTTTTGGTTTAGGCGGGGAGGTGGTTTTAGGCCATATCGCAAAGCTTTTGGGTGGAGGGCAATACTTTTCGCGAGCACACGATATAACCTGGTGCCGCCACGTAGCCAAACAGTGCTCGACCAAAACCGCGAATCTCGCGTTCTCTTGGGCCGTTAACTGTCGGACGATGAATCCGCATGATATGGATGTGCATCGTTGGATCTGGAGGTGGGAGATCAGAGGGATATCACTCGGTGAAGTTGCACGGGCAGAGTTGGAAAGTTGTTGGCAGGGCCTGGGGGTTTAATTACAAAGAATTTGTAATTAATTAATGAATACTGACGAGATTTTAATATAAGCGATGGGTTAATAAAATGTGGGAATCATGGGTTATATGGTGGAGTTTTTTAACTATACACCCAGGCTTGGTGGGTTAAAAAGGGTGTCGGGAAATTATAACGTGGGGGATTTATAAAGCGGGACTTTAGGAAAAAACTTAAGATAAAGGGTTTTTGTGGCTTTTTAAGGGGAAAAGGGAAATTAATAAGGGGGGGAAGTATTATATGTGGTGGGAATGTGTTTCAAACTAGGGAAAGGGGTTTTGGGAAGGGGGTATGATTTTTAAAGGGTAATGTCTAGGAAAATGTGTGAAACAAAGGGATAAAAGGTCAAAATGAGGGGGGAAAGGGTTTTAACAAGTAATGAAGGGATAATGAGGGGGAATTAATAAAGTAAGTGTGTGGGGGTCTAGTGAAATGAGGGGAAATTAGTAAAAAAGCTTTAGTGAATGTCATTTCTCTTTCACAATTCCTCCTGCACATGAAACATAGGATTAAGCATGATGAATGTGCTTTTGAATTAGCAACCTTATGCACTTGCAAAACTTCTTCTACCTACCTTTGATTTACCCTAACATTTTCTCTTCATTCATTAGGTGCATTTGAGCTTGCTGACCCTTTATTTCTTTTTCTTTTGACAAGCAAACTATGTAATTCTAACCTTTTAACTTCTAATGGCTCAGATTAAACTGTTGAGCTCGTTTTTATTCTCTACCTAACTACTGATCTGCCAAGATTAAATAGTTTTGCTAGATCTTTATTCTCTATCTATCAACATGAAATTTAAAGCATGAATGAGTCAAGATTAAACTATTTGACCATCATGGATTGTGCCATTTTTAACAAGCTGCACACAATGTTATTTTGCAAAGTAAAGTAAAAAGTAGTGGCATTTGAATTTGCACACTTTCATGATCTATTTTTGTCTCTTTTTTGGGGTTCATGTCTTTTAATTTTTTGATCTTTTTCTTTCTTTTTGTCCTTTGATTATTCTTTTAGGACATACCCTCTTTACATTTTTTAATTTTAATATGGGAAAACATTTTGCAGAAAGCAAAAGTATGTACAGTATTACAAGACTAACCATAGCCAAACAAAATTATGAATGTTATTATTATAGGACACTAACAGTGGCTCCACATGGGGGTGGCATTTCCTGGTCAAATGTCAAGAACTTTATGATCAGTAGCCTTTGAAACTTTGACTGTGGCTGGCTTGTGACTGCTCCTCTGTGATCTGCTTTATTCATACATATGATGGTACACCTTTCAAAGCTCAGGGCCTTCTCTTCTGGCTTTAACCTCAAAATATTCCCATCCAATCCAATCTAAATTTTGCAATGTTATATACAATGAGCAAAGTAAAATGAACTACTGTTAATATGTGGATGAGTAATGCTTCAGCATTCTACCATTACCTGGTCCCCCCGGTAGATCTGTTCCATCTAACTGTCTCAAGAAAAATGCATTGTTACCTCTGTAACCATAAATGATATAAGGGCCTTGCCATAGGAAATCAAATTTACCATGTTTACCCTTCTCTTCTCTTCCAGAATCCCGTTTAAGTACTTTGTCACCTATGTAGAAATCATCAGTTTTGGTTTTCTTGTCAAAAATATTTTTGATTTTATCCTGGATCACTTGTGATTTGACATAGACTTCTACTCTGGTTTGCTGTAAGTGTATTGTCTGATTTATCCTCCTTTGGATATCATTTGGTTCTACTTGCAATTCTTGAATCATTTTTATCACTGGTACTCTTAAAGAGGATGGAAAAACAACATCCATTCCATATACTAGCTGGTAAGAAGATGTACCAATGGACTTTTTGGTAGTTAGTCTGTCTGCCCATAAGGCATTAACCAACTTTTTATTCTAGGTCTTCTTGTTGTCTTCTAGCAGTTTCTTGATGATATTAACAAGGCTTTTGTTTGAGGATTCTACAAGTCCATTACCTTGAGGGTAATAGGCAGTGGAATGGCCAAGGGTAATGTGATATATGTTACAAAAGTCTACCATTTTCTTGGATTTGAAAGCAGCTGCATTATCAGTAATGAGCTTTTGGGGGCATCCAAATCTAGAAAGAATGTTTTTCTCAAGGAATGAAATGATGAAAGAGTCTGTGGCTTGTCTAGAAGGGATGGCTTCTATCCATTTAGTAAAGTAATCCGTTGCTGTCAAAATCCATTTATGCTAGGCTGAGGAGGATGGGTGAATTTCCCTAATGAAGTCTAAACCCCATTATTGAAAAGGAATTTATGTGGAGATGGGCAAATATTTGGCACTTGTGACAGGAGGTCACATATTTCTTGATATCTACAAAAAGGGTGGGCCAGTAAAAACCTACCCTTAAAATTTTATCAACAGTTGTTTTCCAGTATACGTGTCCTCCACAATATTCTGCATGAAATTCTTGCATAACTTTGTTAGCTTCATCTTTTAATAAATAATTCAATAAAATGCCACCATTATCTTTCCAAAATAAAGCATTGTCTATGATACAATATTTCATTGATTTCATTTTCAAAAATCTACTTTTAGTTCTAGATAAACTAGGAGGAGCTTGTAGGTTTAGTTAAACAAATATGATATCTGCATACCAGGGTGAATCTGTGAAAGCTTCACTGGTCTGTGGAGTCTCCATCTCTTCGTGATCATCTAGGGCACCAACGAAATTTATATCTAAGGCCTAACAGTTCGATTTAGCCATGAGTTTAGCTAAACCTTTGCCTTTGATAAGTTTTGTAGGCTTTATTTCTATGTCATATTCCAAAATATTGGCAATCCATTTGCCTCTCTTCCCTTCAGGCCCATTTTGTGTCAAAATGTCCTTTACTACTGAATTTGGAACATAAGTAATGATGTGTGAGTACATGATGTACACTCTGAAATCTTTAATGGCTTTGACTAAAGCAAGTGCTTGTTTTTCCATTATGTTGTACTTTAGTGTAACATCTCTCAAAGATTTTCTGAAAAATGCAATAGGCTTCTCATAACCTTGATCATTCTTTTGCAACAAGACTGCTGCAATAGTATGTTCTGAAGCAAAAGAAAAAATTATAAAATCTTTTTTGAAATCAGGACTTATGAGGACTGGTGTTTTAGTAAGGGCTTCTTTGATTGCCTCAAAAGACTGTTTAGCCTCTACTGTCCACTTAAGTGCTGAATCTTTCTTTAACATGTTATTTAATTCTCTGATTAATTCTGCTAAGTTAGAAATGAATCTCCTAAGAAAATTTATTTTGCCTAAAAATGATTGTAATTCCTTGATGTTTCTAGGATGAGTGATGTTTAGGATTGCCTCTATTCTAGTTGGATCTATTCTAATTCCATCTTTTGATATTATGTGTCCCAAGAGTTTACCTTCTTCTAGACCAAAGAGTGTCTTTTTGGGATTCAAGGAAATGCCAAATTTCCTACATTTAATAAAAACTCTTCTCAAATGATCTAGATGTTCATTATTTGATTTGGAAAACACTATGATGTCATCTTGGTAAACAATTAGAAAGTCATGGATTTCCTTTGCAAAAGCTATGTCCATTGCTCTTTGGAAGGTAGCCCCTGCATTCATTAGTCCAAAAGGCATCTTCAAATACATGAAAGTACCCCAGGGAGTGGTAAATGTTGTCTTTGCCTGATCCTCTAGTTGAAATAATATTTGGTTGTATCTAGAAAATCCATCAAGCAATGAAATTCTAGATGACCCTACTACCCTCTGGAGAATGTGGTCCATTTTAGGGAGAGGGTAGTTATCTTTTAATGACACTTTGTTCAAGTTCCTGAAGTCAACATAGAGCCTGATTTCTCCTGTTTTCTTTCTAGTAGTTTCTAAATTAGAGACCCAGCCTCAATATCTAATTGGTGCTATGGTTTGTGCATCATACATCCTTTTTATTTCCTTTTCAATTAATGGCATAAGAATTGGATTAATTCTCCTAAGCTTTTGTTTAAAGGGTTTCTGATCTTCTTTGAGGGGTATCTTGTGTTGAATAATGTTGGTATCATAAGACTTAAGGTATTCATAACTCCAGGCAAAGACATCTTGAAACTCTTTGAACAAACTTATGTATTTTAGCTTTACATTTGGAGGTAATGCTTTTGATATTTTGACAAGCTTGGGTTTTTCTTTTGTTCCTATGTTACATTCTTCTATGTCTGCTCTTAAAGGCTCCATTTTTGGTTTTCTAGCTACATCATTTGAATCAAAAAAATATTCTAATGGGACTAATCCCTTAGGCAAAAAATTATTTTGCAGGTTTAAAATCTCAGAATCATCATTGATTATTTCTTCTATCTCTACTTTTTCTAAGTTATCTATTTCTACTTGAGTGAATTTAGTGGGTTTATCTACATCTAAAGCATTTATATCTATCTCACTATTTATGATATTATCTAGTGTACAATCAATATCTATGTTACAGTTTTGAAACTCTCCTTCAGCATTCATGAAATCATAGATTTGAGAATCTTGTGAAGAAATCTGCCAATATTTCAAATTATCAGGTACGGCAGGCTTGTGTCTTACTTCTGCAGTGTACTGGTGGTTGGGCTGAAAAGGTAATCTGCAAGTGCTAGAAAAAGTAGCCAAACTGTGAGCTTGCATGTTCTGTTTCCTAGGAACAGCAGCAAAATCAGTTTCAAGGAGTTCCTTAATCAGATCTAGGACAATTTCTTTGTATTGGTTAAGTCTGGGATTATTGACAAAATATTCTCCTCTAATTTGTTTTATAATCAATTATGAGTCTCCCATAATAGAAACTCTCTTGGCTCCAAGTTTTCTTACAATTTGCAGTCCTAATATTAAAGCCTTATACTTTGCCATGTTGTTTGTGCATTTAAAGTTCAATCTAAAGGCATGACCTTCAGAATGATTGTTTTCCATGTTATGAGTCCAAACTCCTACAACTGCTCCTAATCTATTTATAGAGCCATGAAAATCCAAATGCCATAGAGACTCATGAAATATGTTTTCACTATCAGGTGATTTGTATTTTTCTTCTACAACTGTGATTTCATTTTTGTCATTGTCTTAATTATACAAGATAAAAGAGTCCATATCATAATGCATGAAGTATATAGGGTAATTCTGTGGTTTTTTAGCACTACTCACCATGTATTTCATCAAGGTCTCTCTGTAAAGATTTCTTGGTTGACCAAACACAGAGATGGTGGCATATGACATGTCTAACTGTAGAGATCCCTGCAATTTTGCTCCCCATGAGCGAGATAACAACATTCCATACTTGGGTGGGATATCAACAACTACTATGTCCATAACAATACTCTTGGCTAGGCACTAGACTAGAGTCACACACAAATCTTTAATCAGGCCAACGCATTTGACTTCGTTGGAATTAAAAGAAAACAGGTCCTTGTAGGGTTTGGTAATATCTAAGTTTAATCTCTCCATGATTGCCTTAGGCATTAGGTTATGGGATGCCCCTACATATAGCATAGCATTATGTAAGATTTTATCATGAACATTTAAGCTAATGTAGAATGGAGGGATACCCCATTGCTGATGTGTGCCATTTACTTCTGGACCAAATAATAACTCAGGTTGATCATCATTGGGGTTTACAACATCTTCTCCTTCTCCTATGTTCAGTGTTTGAATGATTTGTGATTTATATGATTCATTTTTCACTAACTCTCTCAAAGGAACTGATATTTTTAATTTGGATATCTCAGTCTTAATGTTGAATGGTAATTGAGTTTTTCCTCATTGTGTGAGATCTTCCTGAGAAATTGTGGTATGTGCACTTTTATATTATTTTTAAGAACTTGGCAATTCAGTTTGTGTACCAGCAGTTTTGTTTTGAATTTTCTTATTTTGAATAGTTTGACTAACAGTTACAGTTTGAGTTTCAGCTGAAGTTATATCTACAATTTTAGGGCTGGAAGTTTCCTGAGTTCCTCTAGGGATAATTTGTAGAACCTTAGTCACAGGAGCTTCTGTTATTTTTTTATATTGTATTTGGTCTGATTTCTTTGTGGGAATTTCAATATTCTTTTTACTTCTAAGGCTATACTGTTTGTGAACTTAATAGATAGCAGATTCATAGCCTTGTTTGAAGTCAAAGGACTCTCTATATTATAATTGTAATTGTTGTAACATGTACAATTATTGTTCTTCCTGAGTAAGAAAAACAACATTTTCATTTTTAATTCCTAATAGGTTTATCTGGGTGTCATCCTCTTCTTCATGGTTTTGTGAACATTCAGCATAATTTTCCTGGAAAGGTGGTCTAACCTGTTGATCAGGTATAGCATTTTTTCTAGTATTAAGATTTTTCCTAAAGTTGGGGTTCCTAATTGGGGGTGCTTGTTGACTTTCCCACTGAGATTTTCTATCCATATTTTCTAATCTATCCATTATCCTTTCTACACTTTTAGCTAAAATATCTATTTTACCATCTGAAATGGATGGTTCCTCTTTTATGGTAACTCTTTTCTCATTTCTCATCCTAGATTTCTTAGCTAATAAATTGTCTTCTACACTAACAGCTACTTTGCATTTGTTCCAATGTTTCAAGGTTTCTTTCTCTCAACTGGTAAGCCATATCAGTGTCAAAACCATTAGGAAATTTGATTAGTGCTAGGTCTGGTGGAGGTTTAATGTTAGCAGGTATTACATTATAGATTATGTTGAACCTAGTACAATAATCTCGAACATACTCATTAGGATATCTTCTAATGTTTTCATATTCAAATAGTATTTGTAAGGGGTTTTTCTTTCTTTCCCATCTATCAATAAACAATCTATGAAAAGTAGCTAAATCTGCAATATGATTAGCAGGTAAACCTTTAAACCATTTCTTTACATCCCCTATCAGTGTTTGGGAAAATAACCTCATTTTCACATTAGACTCATCAATCTCATGTAACTCAAAGTAATCAGTCATTTTATTCACACGCTGTTGGGCAATACACTGACTAGTAGCATCAAACAGAAAGATTTTACTTTGGTATTCTTGGGGCATGCCATGTAGTGGAGCTGGTAAGACCAAAGGTGCATATTTTTCTGCCATGGCTGATGTTCTAGGTTGGCTAGGAGGTAAAGTAGTGGTGCTTGGAGAAGGACTTGAGATGGTTGTGGATGAACCAGATGAGCTTGATATGTTTGGTTGAAGTGGAAGTTGAGGAATAACTGGTTTAGGGGAATGGAGTGTGGTTGATATTATAGGTGAGGTGGTAGTAAATGAAGCTGTATTTACAGTTTTTGAAGACTCTGCAGAAATTTCAGGGGCAACAACAATTAAGGCTGCTAATTCAACTGGTTGTTGAAGATAGGCCTCGTCTATATGCCTTATCAAGGTTAAGGTTAAAGATTCTAGTTTATCAAAAGTATCCAAAACATGTTGATCTAAATCTAGATGTATAGGAACCTTTTTTGACTTAATGAATTGAATAAAATTAGGGTCTATTACAATTTGATGAATTGAATTTTCTGATTTGGTTCTAAACAAAGAAAGCTCAAATGATAAATCAAACTGAATATCCTCTAAACTTGATAATTCTTTGGGGAGGGAAGTTGCTTTAATTAACTGACTACTACTTCCTTGAGTTTCTACCTTTTTTGGTTTTCTTAAAATTCTGTCAAGATCATCAACTACTGTAGCAGGGTTTGGATAAGGATTTTCCCTAGTATAGTGTGTTATGTTGGGAGCCAGAATTTTAATTTTTTAAGTGTTTAATGAAACCTTTTTAACAACTCTAAAATGATCTTAAGGTGCAAAAGATGAGATTTAAGATTTCCTTAAAGTTTTATTAAGCCGAGGACTATCCCCGAGTATGATCGCCAATATGTTATCACTCCAAAATTTCTCTAGAGTTTTTAGGAAAGAAATAACAAAGGTAACCACAAACCTACTTTTGAGATCACGATCTAGCCTTCCTAATGCTCAAAGAGGGCTCACTCTTTATGATTTAACTTTGTTTAGTTAATTGATTTTAGGCTAGTTATTTAAGATTTGATTGGGTTTTGATTTTGAGTTGGTGGTGGAATCACTAACTTAGATGGACAAAGGGATGTATTTTACCATTGGGTTATGGGGTCAAATGTCAAGCAAACAGGACTGGATCAAGTTCTAAAGATAGTGTTTATAGGGCAAGGTAGCTGAGTAAATTCATATCTTAAGGCTGGATGGTGAAGTGGTTTTCAATCGGGATTAAGGAGCAATTAAGGGTTCTTCAAACAGGATACTGAAGTAAATGGGAGGGGTCAATCGAAACTAGGGAGAAATGAAGGATTCCCTAATCTGGATATCAGAAGAAAACATTAAAATGATTAATTGTTCAAGACAAAGTGTACCTAAACAAATTCTGTAATATAATTCCAGTTAATTCATTCAATTTAGATAACATGAAAGTTTGTGAAACAGTTAAGAAAATAACAAATTTGTAAAAATAAAATACTTCATTGAAGTGGCCCAACACATGAATCCTGTAATGCGATCTCTTTATTACTCAGTCCAGTCTGTTGACTTGAAAAAAATGGTACAAATAACCCTCAGGTTTCAGATCAATACAACTATAGTAATGTCAAGAAATCCACACTCTATACTTCGAATTATGAAGTATTTATACAAAAATAGTTACAAAATATCCCAAACTATCTTGGGAATTAATTTAGGAAAAAGAAATATCTTCATGCAAGAAGATAGAGACAGATATTCAACTGCTACAATCTGTCCTTGTTTATTAGGTTGTGCTGTCTTATTCTTTGATCTTCTTCTATTTATTCTCCTCTGCTGTTGGTATTCCATGCTGACTGTTCTTTTTACTTTGGCTTTTAACTGATACTCTTTCATCCGACTGACCTGCTACTTTTATTTTACTGCTCTGTTTTCACTTTTACCTTGCCTTTTTACAGTAAGTCATTTAATTTCTCCCATGTCTCTGCATCTGGTAATTTGATATTTACCATTTTTCTGTAGATTTCATCTGCTTCTGTGTACTTTGCAAAGGTGGGATTGTTCACAGAAAGGCGTTTTACCTCATGTTGGAGGTAAAACACGTTCTCAAATGTCTGGTATAGAACCTTTCCTGTAGGAATCCCCTTCATAGAGGAATTATTTGCCTGATCTCTTGCCACTTCTATGATTTTCCTGTTGTAGTCTTCTTGTGGCATTAATATATCATTTATCACCAAAGGATTTGGAAGAACTTTCTGCCTTAAAGCATCAAACTAGCCATGAACCTGCCTATTGTGATGCTGCCTAAGCCACATATACCCACAATATGCATATAAAATTGCATGTCATATACATGTGTCCCAAGAATTTTAATATTCCATACTTGGTAAAACGTTCACAAGTCAAGGTTTAAGGATCCTTCAATAAACTCTATGCAGAAGCATCTCATTTAAATATCCCACAGGTTTCGACTTTGGGTTATTTTCACCTCTGACACTTATCAACCATACCCTGGTCTTTACTCTTTGGTTAAAACTCAAACTTTAAGCCATAATACATTAATCCCGCTTATTTCTATTATAATTTCCATATAATAGGAATATTTCATAACCCACTCTTAAAACCTTAGCTTTTTGCCATTCTTCAAACCTTTGCACATATATCAATGCTCTCCTTAGTGCATTAAATCTCCACCGTCAATCTCATTCCTCGATCCGATGGTTATCACGTCACTTGATCGCTAACTAGCTTGGTTAATCTCCACCGTTGATTTGTCTTGCTTGATCCAACGGCTATCACATCACCTGCTCGCCAACTAGCTTGGCCGATCTCCACCGTTGATTAATTCCGCTTTATCCAACGGCTATCGCGCAATCTCGCACAGATACTTGCACAACCGCTATCAGATCGAGAGCGCGCGAGAAAAGTAGTTTTCTCATGCTACATGTCGGCTGCTGATCCGGATTTAAACAAGAACGCAATAAAATACAGAGATAACCATAAAGACAAATATGCAGTGGAAATAATACTTCATTTCATTACTGTAAAATACTGAAATATGCTTACAAATAGAAATGGAAATAACCCAGCTAGGGTGATGGTAGCTTATCTTTGAGAAGAGATGTGTCGGCTACATGCCTCTGAACTGTTCTCCAAAAACTGTGTTACAATGAGGCTCGAGGGCCTATTTATTGTTTAGAAACAATGGAAAACCCTTCACATTCCAAAACCTAACCCTAGAAGATGAAACGCCAAATTGTGGGCCCCGTTTTTGGGTAAGTTGGTACATCAACTTCCCAGGGTCGCGAATTGGTCGTACTATCTCCGTTTGACGCGCATGATAGCCCGTTGGAAAGATCTCTCTGAGGACTACGATAAAAAAAACAATTTTTAGATAGAAAAATCACTGGCGGTGGATTTCCCAAAAAACGTCATTTAGGGCCTCAAAACGGCTCCGGAAGTTTAGGACCCGCAAAACTGCTAAAAATAGTAAACTGTGCTATAATTAAGGAAACAGAAAACTGAAAGAGACAGTTGTGGGGGTCCAAATGGGATAGGTGGGTGGCCACCAAAATCCACCTGAATCATTCCTCCCCCCTTAGGAAGCAATGGTCCCCATTGCGTTGAGTTCCTCCCTGAGATGAGGAAGCTTCTGCAGAGCTGGGTCTCTGGTGAGCTGTTCTGCAATCTCTGATGTGTCCAGAAATGGTGGGGAGCATGGTCGGCGACGGTCCACATTGAGAACTCGGTGCAAGCGAAGGAATGGAGGAATGCTGTGCTTCAAAGCATTGTTTCCCGTAGCCTTGTTACTGGTGTAAGGACCATGTTGAAGTGGTCTGAGTTTCTGATGGGTTTTGGTAAGGCGCTCCCTCTGCAAATGTAACCAAACTTTGTCGCCCACCTGAAACTTGTGTGGTACCCCTCCGGGTAAGGAGAAGTTGTTCCTGTGTTCTGTCACGACTATATCCCTCTGTTGCTGCTACTGTGTGGAGGAACCCTTCGCGGGGGTCATGGATGTAGCAACGATCTTCCCCTTACTTTGGGAGCGAACCGGACAGAAAATAAATTTCCTAGTCTGTGAGATGAGCTTGCTGCCTTTCTTAGTAGTGATCAAAGAGGTGGAGGTAGGTGGGGCTACCTCCGGTATCCTGTATAATGAATTATCCAAAGAAATGATGACAACGCGAGGCCTTGAATCATACACAACATGTCGCCTCCACAAGTATGGCTAGCCTAATAGTACATCACAAACATCCAGAGGTGTAACATCACACAATACCTCATCTGTGAAGGGCTTGATGCTGTAGGGAAGGCGGCACTGCTGGCGAACTTTGAGATCTCGTCCTTTGTGAAGCCAACCGATATTGTACGGCTGTGGGTGTGGTGTAGTTGGTAGGCCCAACCGCTTCACGACCTCTGCTGAAATGAGGTTCTTTTGGCTGCCACTGTCGACAATGAATTGCAGCAGTGAACCCTTCACCCACATCTATGAGTGGAAAAGACGTTCCCCCTCCTCTGGATCTTCGGGCTCATTTTTCTGGATCTTGGCAGTAGCAACAGTGGCGCTGGGATCCGCATCAATGATCTGCTTCCATTTTTCATTCCCCTTTTCGGGTTTTGACTCAGAGTCGGAACATGCATCTGATTCGGAAGCCTTCAACTCGGCCACCAGCGACTGCTTGGTCCGACACTCACTTGTGTTATGAGTGGGACTCTTGTGGAACTCACACCACTTTCCTCTGTCCTTCTTTGGCTTCGTGGTGTTGTTCTTTTCTTGCGGCTTCGACAGGTTGTCTTGGGTCACCCTGCCTTGGCTTTGTCCTTTGGGCTTTGGATTTGCAAATCCAAAGTCTCGCTTCTTATGTTTGAACTTTTGCTCAATTTTGACAGCGTATCGGTATGCTGTGTCGAGTGAGGAGATGTTCAAGAACTCCACCTCTTCCTGGATGTATTTGTGTAGGCAGCCGCGGTATTTCAGTACCAGATGCAACTTAGAATCTTTGATACCCAATTGTGTACGAAGGGTATGAAAAATATTTGTGAACTCCGGCACATCTTGGTCTCGTCCCTGCCGCAGTGTGGTCCATTTGATGTATTTGTCCTCATAGCTTTTGACAGGGTAGTACTACTCCTTGATGGCATCCCGGAAGTCATTCCAAGTGGGTGCGGCTGAAAATAGTGAGCCTGTACTTTCATCCTTCTGTTCGCAGTAGATTTCCCACCAGTCCTTGACGTGGGGGGCTGCTTTGAGAAGAGCGAAAACAAGCTTTTCCCGACTTGAAAATTCATGAACAGAAAAATACCCATCGAGCAGATTTAACCATTTATCTACGGCATCTGCGTCTATTTGACCCTCGAAGATGGGGATTTCAAAATTAACTTGTACCTTAAACGGTGTGGCATTTCCAGAGTAGCTGTTGGAAGCCGATGTGTCACCTCTAGGTAGCCGCTGAAGGATTTGGGCAAAGCTGTCCATCATCGCGTTCCTTTGTCGCTCGAGGGCTTCTTCGAGCAAGATTTTGATAGGATCTCCTGCCCCCTCATTTTTCTTCTCATCCGCCATGGGAGGTCATTGAGATTTGCGAGGCTGGTCTTGCAAAGGTTCGACCAGTTCCAGACCTAACTCCTTATATCCCGACCTCGTTAGGGACATGCAAAGAAAAACAGAGAAAAAGCAGACCGCTCTGATACCACTGATCCGGATTTAAACAGGAACGCAATAATATATAGAGATAACCATAAAGACAAATATGCAGCAGAAATAATACTTCATTTCATTACTATAAAATACTGAAATATGCTTACAAATAGAAATGGAAATAACCCATCTAGGGCGATGGTAGCTTATCTCTGAGAAGAGATGTGTCGGCTACATGCCTCTGAACTGTTCTCCAAAAACTGTGTTACAATGAGGCTCGAGGGCCTATTTATTGTTGAGAAACAATGGAAAACCCTTCACATTCCAAAACCTAACCCTAGAAGATGAAACGCCAAATTGTGGGCCTCGTTTTTGGGTAAGTTGGTACATCAACTTCCCGGGGTCGCGAATTGGTCGTACTATCTCCGTTTGACGTGCATGATAGCCCGTTGGAAAGATCTCTCCGAGGACTACAACGGAAAAGACAATTTTTAGACAGAAAAATCATTGGCGGTGGATTTCCCAAAAAACGTCGTTTAGGGCCTCAAAACAGCTCCGGAAGTTTAGGACCCGAAAAACTGCTAAAAGTAGTAAACTGTGCTATAATTAAGGAAACAAAAAACTGAAAGAGACAATTGTGGGGGTCCAAATGGGATAGGTGGGTGGACACCAACATCCACCTGGATCAGCTGATGAGGGTAATCGCATGAAATTTTAGAATACTGCTTTCCACCTTTAGGGCGCGCGAGAAACTGCTTACCACTTATGAAGACAGCTCAGTCCTTCTGCACGTTTTCCACCCTTATGTCGACACGTTTTGCGTGACTTAATCTTAGCTGCCTATCACACACAATATCGTCCATTGATCTGACTGATCCAATGTTGGGTCCCTATAATACTAGTGATTACCCCATTACTATTGTAGTTATACCCCTTATTTATATTGTTGTGCCCCTATTACCCCCATTTTGTTATTTTTGTGCCCCATAGAATCCCTCTATTGTTATTTTTGTGGCTTTATATTATTATTGTTAGGTCGGCTGGATTATATTGTGACTCCTTCGACTCCTATATATAGAAAGGAGGTTTTGTCATTTGTATCATCCAAGAATTGTTCATTTATGTAATGTAAAGGAGGTTTCCCCCTCAAAGAGGCTGAATTCTAAGGCGTGGATCTCTCTTTTCTATCTTTTTGTGAGCTGGTTTCATAACATTTGGTATCAGAGCTTTGGATTCTAGGGTTTCGCTGCTCCAAACAGGTCATCGTGGCATTTTCGCTATAAATTTTTATCTGTGATTTTTTAGAAGTCACAAAAAAAACCCATTTGAGAAGAAATCGCGCTGAACCTTGGGTCTGAATTTCAGAGCTTTTTGTGTGATATTTTCGAAGATATGATCTAAGTAAGTTGGTCTTTTTGCAGACTCCTGAATTACATTCAAAACAGGTGAACTGAGGAAAATCGTCATAACTTTCTCTCTGGGGATCGGATTGAAATTTCGTCAGAAGGTACAGAAAGAGGACGGACTGCAGTTTCTTGTATGCGTGTTTTAGATTCAAAGGTTGAAACAGTGACTTGTGGCACGTCGTACAAGTTCGCTCTACTGAACTAGTCTAAAATCAAGTCACTGTGGGAGATTTCACATAACTCTTCCTTGGAGAATCCAATTTGGGTCAGACATGTAGCATTGGAAAGAAGACATAGAAGGCTACTACAGGTCAAAATTTTAGAACTGGATGATCTGAAATTATAGAGATACATCAGATTCAATATCAGGCTTCTATAAAGTGAAAAAAAGGTGTGTAGTTTTTTTTTTAAATTTTTGTGTAAGCTTGGTTTAACAGAATTCAAAGGGCATAGTAAAGCATTATTATCGGTAACTGATGCCCAGAGGAAATAAAATGAAAACACCTAGTAAGGAACCTGAAAGCTCTAGCATGATTCATGAAGAAGAGGAAGAAATGCTACATGATATATCAAAATTACAAGAACAAGTGCAACAAATGTCACGCTCACAAAAGCTAATAGAAGCTAAGATAAGTGGCGTGGAATCTAAGATAAATGGCATGGAAACTAAGATGGGTGATTTGAGGATAGATTTGAAGACAGATTTGAAGAAAGACATGGCAAATTTGAAGATAGATTTGAAGACAGACATGGCAGATTTGAAGACAGATTTGACAAATTTTCTACAAGAGATACTTACTAATGGTGAAAAGGTTGTAAAGGAAACTCATGATGTGAACAAAAGTAATGCTAATTATGATTACATAGATTCTAATGTTGGATCGAAGACCCACCATATTCCAAAAATTGATATGAGGAAGTTTGATGGCAAGGATCCCGCCACATGGATATTACAGATGGAGCAGTTCTTCGATCTCAATAATGTGCAAAACACACAAAAGGTACGTATGGAAATTGTATATTTGGAACCAAATCAGTTTGTATGGTATCAATGGCTTTGCTCTCATAAAAAATTTATCACTTGGGCAATTTTTACGGAAGAATTGATAGCACATTATGAATATACAAAAAGCAACACTTTTTTTAGCCAATTGATAAGTCTCAAACAAAAGGGTTCAGTAATGGAGCACATTGAGGAGTTCCAAAAATTGAACATAAGGGTAAAATATATTCCAAAGGAGCATAGGATTGATGTGTTCATAGGGTCTTTAAAGGATAATATCCAACATGATGTTCGCCTTTGGGAACCTGATTCATTAGAGAAGGCATTCAGGTTAGCAAAAAAAATGGAAAGCAAAATTATGGCAACCAGGAAGCATACCACTCACAACTATAAAGATGGAAGTATTGTTGCCCCTAGTCTTCCACAACCTATAAGTTTGACACCACAACAATTGGAAGAAAAAAGAGCAAAAGGGCTTTGTTACAGTTGTGATAGAAAATACCTAAAGGTCATAAGTGTGCTGAGAAGAAATGATTCTACATAGATTGTGAAGAGGAAGAAGAAAAGGAGCAAGAAAGGTCAAAAGAAGAGGATATACTCCAGGAACAAAGCCTAGATGAAGAACAAATAAATCCGACCATATCTTGTAATGCATTGGCGGGAATTACCACTCCTCAAACCATCAAGATAGAAGGACAAATCAAGAAGAAAAAGGTAATAGTGTTGATTGATTCAGGAAGCACCCACAATTTTATTCATTGTAGGGTAGCAAAAGAATTGAATTGCTTCCTATATCTAGCACCAGAGTGTCAAGTGATGATTGCAAATGGAGGAACAATAAATTACTCTGGAAAGTGCCATAATATCAAGCTATCCATGGGAGAATATGTATTGACTAGCCCAATGCTTTCCATTCCAATGGGAGGTGCTGATGTTGTACTAGGAGTCCAATGGCTACAATCCTTGGGTACAATAGCTTTTAATTTTCAAGAAATTTTCATGAAATTTTCTGTGGAAGGAAAGGAAGTTGAATTAAGGGGTATTGCAGGGAAACCAGGAAAGATAATCAGCTCTAATGGCATGACAAAGCTTCTAAAAAAGGAGCAAAGAGGTGTAATTGCACAATTATGTTCGCTAGATGTCTCCACATTGGAATCATCTATTTCTCCAGATCTCCAAAAAGTCCTGGACAATCATTCCAAGGTATTTGAGACTCCCAAAGGTCTCCCACCTATGCGTGATCATGATCATGCTATTCATCTAATTCCAGGAAGTGTTCCTCCAAACATCAGGCCGTACAGATATCCCTATGTCCAAAAAAGTGAAATTGAACGTATGGTTGTAGAAATGTTAGAGGCTGGTATAATTCAACCGAGTCAAAGTTCTTTCTTAGCTCCAGTAGTATTGGTGCACAAGAAGGATGGATCATGGCGCATGTGTCCGGATTATAGGGAGCTCAACAAGCTCACTATTAAAGATAAGTTCCCCATTCGTGTCATTGATGAATTACTGGATGAATTGCATGGATCAATTTACTTCACCAAGTTGGATTTTCGTTCGGGATATCATCAAATCAGAAGACATTCTGAAAACGGCATTTAGAACTCATGAGGGTCATTATGAATTTTTGGTCATGCCTTTTGGCCTTACTAATGCACCTTCAGCATTTCAAGGTTTGATGAATTCAATTTTCAAACCATTCCTTAGAAAATTTGTGTTAGTATTTTTTGATGATATACTAATCTACAGCAAGTCTTGGAAGGATCATGTTGAACATGTTGACAGGGTGCTACAACTATTAGAGGAGAAACAATTATATGCAAAAGGATCCAAATGTTTCTTTGGAGTCTAGGAGGTGGACTATTTGGGTCATATTGTATCTCATGAAGGAGTTAAGGTAGACCCTAGCAAAATTAAAGCCATTAAGGAATGGAAAATTCCCACATCCATAAAGCATCTACGAGGATTTCTTGGGTTGACAGGGTATTATCGCAAGTTTGTTAAGAATTATGGGAGAATAGCAGCACCTCTAACAACATTATTGAAGAAAGATGCATTTTTATGGACTCCGGAAGCAACAAAGGCCTATGAATATCTTAAAGAGGCAATGTGCCAATGAAAGACCCATTGCTTTTGAAAGTCATCCAATCAAGGGAAAGTTTTTAAGCAAAGCTATTTATGAGAAGGAAATGTTGGCAATACTCCATGCACTTAAGAAATTGCGACCCTACCTAATGGGAAGACACTTCAAGGTAAAAACAGATCATGATAGCCTTAAATACTTTTTAGAACAAAGATTATCCTCTGAAGAGCAACAAAAGTGGGTCACAAAGATGTTGGGTTATGACTTTGAAATCATCTACAAAAAGGGAAGCAAAATGTGGTGGCAGATGCACTCTCAAGAAAGGATGAGGATGTGGAAGCATTGTTGTGCGCCATTTCTATTATCCAACCAGATTGGATAAACGAAGCAAGGGAGGAATGGAAGAATGATGAAGAAGTGTGGACACTTATTCGAAATATACAACAAGATTCCAGTACGTCTGATACATTTAGCTGGCAAAATGATTCATTATGGTACAAAGATCGCTTATACCTCTGTAAGAATTCCCAGCTAAAACAAAAGATTCTTATGGAATTGCACACTTCTCCCTTAGGAGGGCACTCAGGATTTTTAAAAACTTACCACAGGGTTAAGAAGGAATTTTTTTGGGATGGCCTTAAATCAGATATTCAAAATTTTGTGGCGGAATGTTTGGTTTGCCAACAAAATAAAGTTGAAACAATTAAGACACCGGGTCTATTACAACCTTTATCCATTCCAAGCCAACGTTGGGAGGAGGTTTCAATGGATTTTATCACAGGTTTACCCAAGTCTGAGGGAAAGAGTGTCATCATGGTGATAGTTGACAGAATTACCAAGTATGCACACTTTTGTGCATTATCACATCCATTTAAAGCCAGTACAGTTTCTACTGCATTTATGGAAACAATTCAAAAGCTACATGGAAACCCAAAGATTATTGTAAGTGACAGAGATCCCATTTTCACTGGAAATTTTTTGACAGAATTATTTTCTTGTCTTGGTACTTAGTTAGCTCATAGCTCATCTTATCATCCTCAATCTGATGGGCAAACTGAGATAGTAAACAAATGTTTGGAAGGATATCTTCGTTGCTTTGTATCTGATAAACAGACACAATGGGTCAAATGGTTGCCTCTGGCTGAATGATGGTATAACACTTCCTTCCATACAGCAACAAAAATGACCCCATTTATGGCACTTTATGAGTATCAACCACCATCCATCACATCATATTTAAGAGAAAATTCTAAGGTTCAGGCAGTGGAACATCGCATCGAACATCAACAACAAGTCCTCCAACTCTTAAAGGATAACCTCGTGTTGGCACAAAATAGAATGAAACAACGGGCAGATCAACATTGCAGTGAAAGAAGTTTTGATGTAGGTGATTGGGTATTCCTACAGCTACAACCATATAAGCAAATGTCCCTAAAGCAAGCTAAGAAGGATAATAAATTATCACCAAAGTATTATGGTCCGTACAAGGTGTTGCAAAAGATTGGTACTATGGCATACAAATTGGAGCTTCCTGCAGCTTCTCGATTGCACCCAGTTTTCCATGTTTCATGTTTAAAGAAAGTTATAGGCGAAAAGCTCCCAGTTCAAACATATTGCCAGAACTTGACGAGGAAGGAAAAATTATATTGGAACGGGAAGCAGTCACAGAAACAAGAACTCGACAGCTACGAAATCGATCAATTTCATAGTATCTTATCAAGTGGAAGAACTTATCCGCTGAAGATTCCACATGGGAGGATGAGAATTTTATGCAGAAGTATCCTGAACTACTCAAGCATTGAGGACAACACTTTTTTGAAGGAGAGGGGCATGTTGGGTCCCTATAATACTAGTGATTACCCCATTACTATTGTAGTTATACCCCTTATTTATATTGTTGTGCCCCTATTACCCCCATGTTGTTATTTTTGTGCCCCATAGAATCCCTCTATTGTTATTTTTGTGGCTTTATATTATTATTGTTAGGTCGGCTAGATTATATTGTGACTCCTTAGACTCCTATATATAGAAAGGAGGTTTTGTCATTTGTATCATCCAAGAATTGTTCATTTATGTAATGTAAAGGAGGTTGCCCCCTCGAAGAGGCTGAATTCTAAGGCATGGATCTCTCTTTTCTATCTTTTTGTGAGTTGGTTTCATAACATCCAACAGTTCATGTACACTGTTACGTTCTTTTGGTTCTTACTATGCAATAGCCCATTCAGATTTTTGACTGTGTATTTGTTCTCGCCTTACGACCTTCACTTGTTCTGATCTCAATCTCCACTTTGTTGCACCTTTACACTTCCTTCATAAATATCTAAGTTTTAGGAAACCTTGCATTTATACCTTCACTATAGCATTGAATGTTTTCACCAAAAATGTCTGTGTGTAAACCCGTAACACTCTTCTCTACACTTCTTCTCTGATTCTGCACACATGCAACCTATGTTACACATAATTACTCTAGTTCACACACAATCTATAATTCAATTACTCAATACTCATCACACAAACTCATAAATCGAGTTCTCTGTATTAATAAACAACATTTACACAGGAATTTCTTTCTTAGCTTGATCTTCTATATCAATGGCCTTTCCTTTCCTACCCGTAGGCTTACAATCAAACCCTATCTAATCTAAAACTGACTGACTAATTGACTGACTATGCCTTTTAGGCTTACATTTATACAAAAGGTTCTGTTAACCAATTCTGGTTCAGATCCTTAATCTGCTGAACTAAATCCCGAATATCCTCTAAGTCCACTTTTGACTCCACTAATCCCTAAAAATCCTCTCTAGTTTCATAAACCATGAAATCAATTTCTAATCTAAGATTTACAATTGATTTCCAAATCTCTCAATCCTCACTAATCACTCATCATCACTCATGTTCTCCTACATTCGAGAGCATTTACAAATATCCTCACAATATCTAATTAATTCCTATTCCAATCACTCAAAACATTAATAATTACATTAATTTGATACATAGGAATCCAACTTCCTTGAAAACACAAGACTCCTAAGTTAACTAGAATATAATGAAATTGCTGAGCTGAATGCTCCTGCATCAAACTCCCAAGGTTAAAATAATCATGATCTCCTGATCATGTGCTTCCGACCTTTGTCTTCCTGGATCCCATACTTTTTTCTGTAATTTGTCTTTGGTCACTGTTGTTCTTTGTTTCTGTTCTCTAGGTTTCCACACTTTATGTTGCTTTGCCCCACTAGTTATGCTTTCACAATTTGCTGCTGTCTTTCTCTTGTTGCTGCTTGGCCTTCTTACTGTTGTTTTCTTCTGAGGCACCTTCATCATCAATCTTATTATTCTTTCAATCTCTATGTCCAATTTATCTTTTGACTGATAATTACTTTGCCATTTGTTGTTGTACTTTGTCCACTCATCTTCAAATTGTTGTTTATTGTCTTCTCTTTGAAGTTGTTGGATTCTTACTACCGCCCTTTCATCCTTACCCTCTTGTGAATTTCCAAACAACCTCTATTCAATATCTGGAAATTTACTTTCAAAAAATAAATTGTCCTCTAATTTCATTTGTACTTGATTCCCCTTAAATACATCACTATGATGTTCATCGATTTCAACATATTTACCTTCCTCTTCTTTGACAACCCTCAGTAATTGTTCTTCACTTCCTTGATTGATTTTGACAATCAATTTAACTTCTCCAAGCATGGTATCTTCATGCTTTTCATCTTCCTCATCAGTATGTTTTTCCTGGCAACTTCCAGTCTTCTTCAGTTCTAAAACTGACTCTTCAACTTGAAATATGTCTGTCTCATCTTCATCAAATCCTGTAATCATAAAACAATTATCAAAATTAAAAATATAAGGCCTCATTACCTTTTCCTTCTCTGGCAACATCTTAGTATGCTGCTCTGAGTTTTCCTTCAATTCCTTTGTCAACACATCAGTATGTTGATTTAAACTCTCCTTCATATCATCTGTTTCAATGATATCTCCCTACTCTCGTTCACAATAATGAACTCCTTCTGTAATGTCAATTTGTTGAACTTTCATTACCATTCTCTTTTCCTTATGATTGTCTTTCACGACAATTTCTTTGTTTTCACTTTTTAGCAATTTATCCTGAGTATACATCCTCTGCTTTTCCAACTTTCTTCTTTGAAAGTTTAATTTTCCATATAACTCAGTAATTTCAATTGGAGTAGAATTTGGAAATTTCACATAATTTTCCATACCTTCCTTTGTTATTGACAAATCATCAGATGTCCTTTCTCCCTTTGCTAATTTTTTTTCATATTCTTCTTCTCTCTTCAATTATGTGATTGTCTTTTCTTTGTCTTGAGACAAATTTGCCTCCCCTTCTTATTCAATACACTTTGCCTTTCCGTCTCTTTGTAAACCTTGTTCAAGAGTTATCCTTGCCCCATTATCTACATTAATATTCTCCTTCATTTGTTCTTCATCAATAACATTAATCAAATTCATTAGATTACCTCTCTGAGACAATATTCCTTTGTTCTTCATCAAAATAAGATCCTGATCTTCCATCTCTATGACAATTTTAAATGATTGTCTTCTCTCATTAAGTAACTCATCCATAGACTCTTTCTGCTATAACCAGTCAAATTATTCCTCTTCTGAGAAATTTTATTTGTCACCTTTTACTTCAAGATCTTCATCCATTCTGAAGACATCTTCACAAAGTTGCTTTTCTCCTGGAATACCTGCAATCATACACAAATTATCAGTTTCAAAAACATTAGACCTTGTGGTCTCACTTGATGCTTCAGTCATCATATCTCCTTGCTGTTCTGAATTCTCACAATAATTCATAAGATCTTCCATAGATCTCCAATCTTCATCTTTAACCAGAACTTCACCCTGTTCTGCTTCACAAATGGAAACTTCCATTCTCAACTCAACTTCTCTGAGTTCTTCCACCAGCCACTTCACTTGCCTCTGTTGCAGCCTTCTTTGTAACTTAGACCACTTCACTGCCTTTTTCCTCAAGACCCAACCTTGTCTTTGGTTTTCCTCTAGTAGCATCCTTAGTACATTGAGTTGTTCTTTTAACTCTGCAATCTCCTTGTCACATTCCTCTTGACTCATTCTCTTGCCATTTACCTTAGCATCCTCCTTCTTCACTTTTATTCTACCGTGGTCTTCCTCAAAACCTCTGTTATCTATGTTATGACTATTAGTAGTCATCTTCTTCTCTATCTTCATGAGTTCCCCACTCACTTACTATGAGCCGAATTAAAGCCTCTACAACAACAAGTCCTCCCTGCTGCCACTTACCTCACCAAGCTCTCCTCTGTACTTGGTCTTTTGGAAAGCACTTGGTTCTCTATTCTCTCGAACCTATTTGAGCACTTCTCTTTGCTCCTTCTAGGCTTCAACTCATCTGCCCCTTTTAATAACACAACTGTCCTCTTGTATTTCAATCACAAATGAAATACTAGGTTTTGGTCACCTCTTCTTTCACTCAAAAATTCTTACCAGCTTTCTTCATCCCTTAGAAATTCTACCCACATCCTTTGTGGAATTTCCTTTATGATCTTTCTGTGAGATGCAACAAAACCTCTGCAGTAACAAGTCCCCTTTGCTACATGATACCTCACTAAGCTTCTCTCTTCTGAGCTCAGACTTTTGGCATCTCTCTGGTTCTCTCCTCTAGAACCAATTGAGCACCCCTTTCTCTAGGTTGCTGCAATCTTCACACCATCTTCTGCCGCTACCTTCAAGACCTCCGCATGATCTTGTTCTACCATTCACTTGCACTTTGAATGGATTGTTCTCTTATTCCTTTGCATCTGCAAATTCTGCTACACTTTATCTCTGTGTGCAGATTTCAAATCTGATCTCCTCTTGCCTGCATACACACCTTCAAAACATAACTCTGTTCTAAGTTTTCTCAAAGAATTCTTACACGTAGAATTTCCTTGTTCGGCTCTGATACCAAATGATGCTACCTAAGCCGCATATACCCACAATATGCGTATAAAATTGCATGTGATATACATTTGTCCCAGGAATTTTAATATTCCATACTTGGTAAAACCTTCGCAAGTCAAGGTTTAAGGCTTCTTCAATAAACTCTATGCGTAAGCATCTCATTTAACTATCCCACAGGTTTTGACTTTGGGTTATTTTCACCTCCAACACTTATCAACCATACCCTGGTCTTTACTCTTTGGTTAAAACTCAAAGTTTAAGCCATAATACATTAATACCGCTTATTTCTATTATAATTTCCATATAATAGGAATATTTCATAACCCACACTTAAAACCTTACCTTTCCGCCATTCTTCAAACCTTTGCACATATATCGATGCTCTCCTTAGCGCATTAAATCTCCGCTGTCAATCTCATTCCTCGATCCGACGGTTATCATGTCACCCAATCGCTAACTAGCTTAGCTGATCTCCATCATTGATCTATCTCACTTGATCCAACGACTATCGTGTCACCCACTCGCCAACTAGCTTGGCCGATCTCCACTGTTGATCAATTCCGCTTGATCCAATGGCTATCACGCAATCTCGTGCAGACACTTGCATGATCGATATCAGATCGAGAGCGCGTGAGAAAAGTAGTTTTCTTGTGCTACGTGTCGGTCGCTAAGGGTAATTGCATGAAATTTTAGAATACTGCTTTCCACCTTTAGGGTGCATGAGAAACTGCTTACCACTTACGAAGACCACTCCGTCCTTCTGCACGTTTTCCACCCTTCTGTCAACACGTGACTTTAATCTTTGCCATTCATCTTCTTGACTTTATTTTGTGCAACTTAATCTTAGCTACCTATCGCACACAATATCATCTGTTGATCTGACTGATCCAACGGTTCCTGTACACTGTTACATTCTTTTGGTTCTTACTGTTCAATAGCCCATTCGGCTTTCTGCCTGTGTATTTGTTCTTGCCTTACGGTCTTCACTTGTTCTGATCTCGATCTCCGCTTTGTTGCGCCTTTACGCTTCTTTCATAAATCCTTAGGTTTTAGGAAACCTTGCATTTATACGTTCACTGTAGCATTGAAGGTTTTCACCAAAACTGTTTGTGTGTAAACACATAACACTCTTCTCTACACTTCTTCTCTAATTCTACATACCTACAACCTATGTTACGCAGAATTACTCTAGTTCACACACAATCTATAATTCAATTACTCAATACTCATCACACAAACTTAGAAATTGAGTTATCTGTATTAATAAACAACATTTACACAGGAATTTATTTCTCAGCCTAATCTTCTATATCAATGGCCTTTCCTTTCCTGCCCATAGGCTTACAGTCAAACCCTATCTAATCTCAAACTGACTCACTGACTGACTAACTGACTATGCCTTTTAGGCTTACATTTATACAAAACGTTCTGTTAACCAATTCTAGTTCAGATCCTTAATCTGTTGAACTAAATCCTGAATATCCTTTATGTCCACTTTTAACTCCACTAATCCCTAAAAATCCTCTCTAGTTCCACAAACCATGAAACCAATTTCTAATCTAAGATTTACAATTGATTTCCAAATCTCTCAATCCTCACTAATCACTCATCATCACTCATGTTCTCCTACATTCGAGAGCATTTACAAAATATCTTCACAATCTCTAATTAATTCCTATTCCAATCACTCAAAACATTAATAATTACATTAATTTGATACATAAGAATCCAACTTCCTTGAAAACACAAGACTCCTAAGTTAACTAGAATATAATGAAATTGCTAAGCTAAATGCTCTTGCATCATATAGCCAGCTCCATGGTCTGGAATTTGTCCTCAAGGTTCATCATTAAGTTTCTCTTAGTGAGCACTTTCTTCACCTCTAGTATGGTTCTAGTCCTGTCAGCTATGTCCAACTCTTGCAATTCACATTTATTTTTAGAGTTAAGGAACTGGATTATTCTTGTGGCTTCTTTTGGCATGTCTCCAAGTTCAGTCTTAACTCTCTGAATTGCTTCAGTAGCCTCTTTGAGTAAATATTTTTGTTCAAAGATGGCTTGTATAGATGGCCAAATATCATTGACAGAGTCAATGATATTGGCCCATAGCTCTTCTTTAGCCTGGGCAAGTGGCTCCTTCAATGTTAACTCTTTCTCTAAGTTCTTTATCCTCTCAGTGATCTTGGTTGATTTATGAATTTCATCTTTGTGCATAATCTGAGCCAATTTCTTCTCATCCTCTAGACTCCTTATTTGTTCTTTAAGTCTATTTATCTTAGAGGTCTGAATGGACATGTCCTCCATTTCTTTGACTAGTTTGCTTGCCTCATCACTTGGCTAAGCTGCTGCTGTTATTGAACCTATTGCTGTTGTAGATGTTGTTGCTGCTGGAAGTGTTATAGCCAGTGGAGCTATGGGGGCCAATGAAGCAGCCAAGGTTGATGGAACTGGTGTAGTCACTTTGGGAATGGTAGTGGCAGTGGCTATCTCAAGGCTAGCCTGTTTCAGCTGTATTAAGTTGTCCAACTCCTTCTCCATTATCTTCAATTGATCATTTAATTGGAGAATGAGATCCATCATCTCCTCCTGCTGAGTTTGGCTTTCAAGGACCTCCTTGGTCTATGGATGCTCTGAATGAGGCAACTTCAATTGTTTCTTTAAAGCAACAATATCCTCATTTTTCTTCTTTATCAATTTCTCTATAGCCTTGACATCATTGGGATTATGTCCAAGCTCAACCACCAAGTCTTCCAGTGACTTGATTCTGTTGTCCTTGGCATGTGAGGATGCCTTTTCCAGCTTGTATTGTGCTGTAATATTATCCAGTGAGCTTTGGAGTTTGTGCACAACCATTTCTTTATTTGTCATGGTGGAATAAATCATCTCACCTGCCTGCTTATGGAATTCGATTTGGTCAATAGGGTGAACATCCCTAGCCAAAACTTTGACTTCAGTCTTCCTGTAGTCTGCTGATGACCTGGGTTGCTGAACTGTAGGTTGCATGAATGTCATTTGCATTTTTCCTGTTTTAATGTCAAAAGCTAACATTAATATTTTTGATTTGCAGGTGTCTACTTGAAGTACTGGGCATAAGTCTCAGCCTTCAATGCCTCACTCCTCAACTTAATTTCCTTGTATTTTTCTTTTATATCTTTCTCTTTATCCACAGGCTTGGTGGATGAAGAGACTTCAATGCTGATTTTTTTCTCAAGAAATTGAGTGTTTGAAGTAGAAGGTTGGTGAGTTTCCTCCGAAACTGCTGGGCCTTTGCTCTTTCCCACTATTGTGTCAGTGTTAGTGATTTCCACTATCCCAATGGTGTCTTCTTGCTCAGTTACAGGATTGAGCTTGGGCCTCTTCCTGTAACTGATCTCAAATATTTCATCTATAGTGTCCATTGCTGAGTTAGAACCTTCTTCCCTGGTTCTGTTCACATTTCTGTCTTCATTGGCTAGAGTCTACAAAATGGGAGTAATGGTCATATGTTCTTGTAGGGTTGGAACCTACAGAAAGGAACTAGTATCAATATGCTTTTCCACATCAATTAATGTACTCTCAACATCTATTAAAGTGTTCTCCAACCATTCTGACTGGTTGGCATATCTCTCAATGTCTGGCCTGGGATCATGTATGAAAGGACTTAATTTGAATTTGAGCCTTAGTTTATTTATGACTCCATTAGGGTCATACTACCACATAAAACTGCTCTTGAAGTTCATCTCCTGTAAGAGTCTCTCTGCCTCTTGTCCAGCTTCCCTATTATTACAAATAAAAGGGCCCAATTGGTTTTTGATCTTTAATTGAGTCTTCTTCTTGGCTGACAGGAAATTGACCTCATCAGAGTTTATGATTTTCCTAAAATAGTCTAATGAAAATATGCTCATGGGGAGGTATTTGGTCAGCTTGTAGGGAGTGAGTTGACATCCATATATTCTGATTTCGGTGTGGTCCTGGTATAGATACGAGTCTCCCACTCTAATGTTCTTAGTCAACTGTAAGACTCTTTTAATCTCCTCACTTATCCTGTGTTGATAGTTACTGGTCAGCATGTTTATAACTGGACGAACAAATGAATCAATGAAGTCTTTGTAAATAAAATCAGTGGAATAAATTTGGATCAATGGTGTCCAAAAGATGATTGATCTTGGGTTGCCCTTGGTGTCAAAATTTTGGATGCTGGTTGGAAACTTATTTGACTGAAAATACAGGAACATGTGAAACAACACAGATGAGTATTTGAACACTCTCTCATTTGGTAGTCTGATAAACTGCTCATGGATTCTGTCTACTATGAACTAAGCACAGTTGTAAACTGTAGTAGGAGGCTTTCTCGGGCAAAATATAGAAAGGAAAGCAAGAACAACCTCAACCACATGTTCATCAGTAGTGTACCCTAGAATGCAAGAGAGCATGGTAATAATTTGTCTGCCTCTCTCAAATAAAATGGTGGCAGCATATGGAGGACTATCTGTAGGAGTATGAGACTCCTCTATGATGAAAGTTTGAAAAATATGAACCTTCTTGGGAAGGTCTAGCTTGGTGTAGAGTTTAAGTAGGCCTTCAATGGAAAGTGGGGTCTCATTTGGGCTTGACTGGATCTGCAGCATTTGATTTATTGATTCTGTAGTAATGGTGAACACAACTTGTTGATCAGGGGTGACTATGGCTCTCTGACTTGGAATATCGCAGGCTTGGTAGAAGTGGATGATTTCTGGGAATGGGTGTACCTTTGGGAACAAGTACTTGGGAAAATTTGACTCACAAAGGTGAATGTCATCATTCTGGTTCAAAAACTTGTCTTTACTCCAACAGTGGAGTTTTAATAGGTAGCTAGGGGAAACAATATCCTTGATTTGAAATTCTCTATCGGCTAATGGAAGGTGGTCAATATCCAGGTGAGGGGTTTGCAGAGGTCTTACATCCATATAGGTTTGGGAAGCCATAATTTGGTTTATTGAATTGAATTACTCTTTCTATGGCTTTAGGAGCAAGGTTTAGAAGCTTTGGAACAGTGGGGAGGTTAATAACAATATGTAAAAAGGGGTTTGGGTGCACATTAGGCTTTTCTTCAGTTTAGGAAGTATTTTTAATTACTTTAATTAATTAACCTTGGATAATTACTGTGTATAACTTTAAATTACAGGGCTGTTATGGTTATATCAAGAATACCCGGAGAATGACGGTTGGTGTGCATACGGGGTTCTGTGGTGGCAGTAGAGGCTTCTAAGGCTTCAATTGTCAATTTGCTGCTTCAATTTGGTGTCTGTAGCATCTTCAGATGGAAAAGTTGATTAAATTGGTCGCGCAGAGGTTTAGGGTGTCAGAATTGGTTTAGTAGAGGTTTACAGTGAAAATGAGCGAAAAGAGAAAATTGGGGCTTTTTCGGCCTTTTAACGAATAACGGTTAGATTTTGGTGCGATATTTATTGAATGAACAATGGGCAGTTTTGGTTTAGGCGGGGAGGTGGTTTAGGTCATATTGCACCACTTTTGGGTGGAGGGCGATATTTTTTGCGAGCATGTGATATAACCTGGTGCCGCCACGTAGCCAAACAATGCTCGTCCAAAACCACGAATCTTGCGTGCTCTTGGGGCGTTAATTGTCGGACAATGAATCCGTGCGATATGGCTATGCGCCATTGGATCTAGAGGTCGGAGATCAGAGGGATATCTCACATTGAAGTTGCACGGTCGGAGTTGGAAAGTGGTTGGCGGGGCCTAGGGGCTTAATTACAAAGAATTTGTAATTAATTAATGAATAATGACGGGATTTTAATATAAGCGATG
Source organism: Pinus tabuliformis (assembly GCA_031772625.1). Lineage (NCBI taxonomy): Eukaryota > Viridiplantae > Streptophyta > Pinopsida > Pinales > Pinaceae > Pinus > Pinus tabuliformis. Next base: position 49,375,839 of record CM062805.1, on the reverse strand, counting down.
GGTTAATAAAATGTGGGAATCATGGGTTCTATGGCGGAGTTTTTTAACTATACACCCAGGCTTGGTGGGTTAAAAAGGGTGTCGGGAAATTATAACGTGGGGGATTTATAAAGCGGGACTTTAGGAAAAAACTTAGGATAAAGGGTTTTTGTGGGGTTTTAAGGGGAAAAGGGAAATTAATATGGGGGGAAAGTATTATTTGCGGTGGGAATGTGTTTCATTCTAGGGAAAGGGGTTTTGGGAAGGGGGAATGATTTTTGAAGGGTAATGTCTAGGAAAATGTGTGAAACAAAGGGATAACAGGTCAAAATGAGGGGGGGAAGGGTTTTTTCAAGTAATGAAGGGATAATGAGGGGGAATTAATAAAGTAAGTATGTGGGGGTCTAGTGAAATGAGGGGAAATTAGTAAACAAGCTTTAGTGAATTGCATTTCTCTTTCACAATTCCTCCTGCACATGAAACATAGGATTAAGCATGATGAATGTGCTTCTGACTTAACAACCTTGTGCACTTGCAAAACTTCTTCTACCTACCCTTGATTTACCCTAACATTTTCTCTTCATTCATTGGGTGCATTTGAGCTCACTGACCCTTTATTTCTTTTTCTTTTGATAAGCAAACTATGTAATTTTAACCTTATAACTTCCAATGGATCAGATTAAACTGTTGAGCTCATTTTTATTCTCTACCTAACTACTGATCTGCCAAGATTAAACAGTTTTGCTAGATCTTTATTCTCTATCTATCAACATGAAATTTAAAGCATGAATGAGTCAAGATTAAACTATTTGACCATCATGGATTGTGGCATTTTTAACAAGCTGCACACAATGTTATTTTGCAAAGTAAAGTAAAAAGCAGTGGAATTTGAATTTTCACACTTTCATGATCTGTTTTTATCTCTTTTTTGGGGTTCATATCTTTTTCTTTCATTTTGTCCTTTGATTATTATTTTAGGACATACCCTCTTTACATTTTCTAATTTTAATATGGGAAAACATTTTGTAGAAACAAAAAGTATGTGCAATATTACAAGACTAGCCATAGCCAATTCAAAATTATGAATCTTATTATTATAGGACCCTAACACATATAACCAATCCATGCCCAACAATACGTTATATGCTCCCAATGGCAACACATTGAGGTTTTCACTATTTCCATCCTATTTAACTTGATTGGGTAATCCTTCACCCAATGTTCAACTCTTCTTTTTGTCCCCATGGCCAGTTGAACTAGCCAATACTCATCATGTTCTTCCTTCTTCCTTCTATATTTATTGACAACAATGGGACTTACGTAACTAAAATTTGAACTAGGGTCAATCAAAACATAAATTCTTTGGTCACGAGTCATACCTTCCATCTCTATAATCACTGTCTGATTATCGAATTGGTGATTATCCACTATTACGTAAATTATAGGTATGATTTGAGCTACATCCTTGAATGTCTCCACCTCCTGTGCATTGTACAATCTTAGGCCAACAAGCTTGTGCTAGGGGAAATATTTCCTTAGGTGATTTTATCCAAAATTCCAACACTTATATGGACCCTTCCCATAACTTTTGGATTTACCTTAAGGAGAATAGCTTCTGCTAGCAATGCTAGAATTTTATCGGTCTTCTTGGTTAAGAGGCATCACACTTGCTCCTTTAACTTCCTTTTTCCATTTTCCATTTTCCTTTAAACTTAGCATTTCCCTTGAATTTCCAATCTGATTTATATTAAGGCCTGCGCCTAGAGCACTCATATCAATGCTTGAGTTTTCAAATCATATCTTCTAATGTCTTGGGCTCATCAAATTCAATTCTATCCTTGAAATACTGTGGTAGTCTACTAACATACCTTTGAATCTTTGCTTTCTCCTCCTTAAGGTAGGGAACATACCTTAACAATTCTAGAAATTTGGTGGTGTACTCCTCATCTATCATTTGTTCCAATTTGAGTTCATAGAACTCCTTAGCCTTGTTGTCAAAGTATCTCTTAGATAGATACTTGTTCCTGAAATACTTCTCAAACTCCTTCTAGGACAAGTCTTCTTCCCTTATGCCTTTTACATTTTCTAGATCTTCCCACCAGATATTAACCTTGCCTCTTAGGCCGAAAGTGGCTACATTCACTTTCATATACTCTGAATCATTACGGATTTAGAAGAACTTATTCCTTCTAGAAACCAGGATATAACATCCTTTAATTTCCCCATTTCACCACAAAGGTAGGAGATTATCCTTCTTAAACTCATTTGATACATATTCTTTATCTCTTCTTTTCCCACGATGATGATGGTGATGATGACGACCTTTGTTAGTAGCATCAAAGTGTTATCCATGAGTGTTGGTATTTCTCTCTGGGGTACTTAGTGGAGAATTTTCCTTTACTGTGTCCTCACTTGAGTGTTTGTACCTTTTCCCAGATGCACTTCCATCTACCCCATTATTTATTTCTTCTTTTCCCAGAGGAATCTGCTTGTCCTTATGACTAATCCCCAGTTCATGTTGCCTTTGCCTTTGTAAGTCTGACAAAATTCGCAACATGATTGCATTGACTTATGCTTATTTTTCTTGTGCTCTAACAAGTCTTTCTTTTCAACCTTGCATCTTCTTATTTAAGCTCTCAAGCTCTTCAATGTGTCCATCAAATCAAGAGAGTCTGCCCCTCCTTGTTGCTTAACTGGTGTTTCCTCTTCAATTGTCCTTTATTCTTCATATTTGTGCTGTGACTGATCAGAGTTGTATTGAACCATTCTTTTCCTAATCTCTCTTGAACCTTAGTGTCCTCTTACGTGCTATCAAGCACACACATCCCTGTTAGATAAATCAAATACAAATGTATAATACAAATTATCACCTCAGCTTGTTGTTGGAAACCTACTGGTGTAAATATGATTGAGCAATACATCGTAATTTAACATGATATTAACAATAAAATCATATTAATGATTAGTATCATGCTACATGCACCTGGTCATCACAATGAAGACACATCAAACCATTCATACAATCAATCAACACAATAATCGAGTTTCCAATGATTATAGTGATACTTTAAGGCCTTACTTGATTCCCAAAGGTCCAACGTTGAAAATTTTCTTATTTATTTCCACAATAGAGCCCATCTAGTCCAAGTGTTGAACCTGGAAGCTCTGATACCACTCTTAACATACCCCATCCTATCCCTAGCCCCAAATAAGGGTAGAAGGAGGTAATTACTATGTTGACCCGACTACCATAGTCTCATCATGGAAGTGGGGCCTAATTTTTTTTACTTGTTGCAACCACCTCAAAATTTAAAACATGTGAAATCCTTGCATTCATCTCATTGAAACCTTTCTAAGGATATACATTTTACCTTGATTTGACTTACATACCAAAAGATATGACCATTAAAAATTAAGCCAATTGCAAACCTTGCCACATCATCATTGTTTCTCACATGGAAACCATGTAATAACCCATGTGGCTACTATGCAACCAAGAGAGCCTACATGGAAGGCATGTCACCCGACCCCCGGTCCCATCAATAGGAGGGTTAGGGCCAGCATCTTCACCAGAAATCACATTGTACATTCCATCTAGGCCCGACCTCCCGACCTCTGACCACTTGAATTACCCTTGGGCCCCCACCAATGGTCCCACCCGACTGGCTGACCTCCGACTAGCGGGTCCCACTCGACTAGTCTAGTGTAGGGTCTCATAATTGTTATAATTTTCTTACCTTATTCCTTAGTTTTATATTATTTTCTAATTTTTTCTTGTATCTAGGATATGATAACCTATGAAGTATGGATTCTAGAAGTGTTTAATATATTCTTATTATTTTATTGTCTTTATGAACGTATCTCATAACTAAAGCGTTATTTACTTACGATTGGATCCTTATTTTGGACATGAATCTATTGATGAAATGACACCTAATGTTGCTTCTTGAAATGATCATACAAGATCAAATAACTCTAGGTTGTTGAACCATATTTGGATTAAATTAGTTAAGGATAGGCTTTGGACTTGGTCATCCAAGATATATTAAGACTTCTTGTAACTTAAAATGAGCATCCTGAGAATCTTCAAATTCTCAGGATCGCTCTTTATCAGAAATAGATTCAATGTTCTTATCTTTTATCGACATAGTATAAAACTTGAAATTGAGCCTGGAAAGTGGTTGTTCGATTGTAATATTGTTTTGACATAAAGTTGTGACTTGAGAAGACATTGGTTGTAATTGATCCTCTGTAATTTAATGGGAGCATTTAGTATTCAAATTTAATTTGTTGTGTTGATTCCTTTTATAAGGTAGTTCGATTCTAGTGATTTGGGCCCAATCCTAGAAGAAACACTGTCTTTACCTATACTATTAAACTGGTGTTTGGTTCTTCAATTTAATTTATTTCATTTGCATAATCACTTTTATTTTATCATTTCCTATTTATTAAATTGCATGCTTTGTTTTAGATAGAATTTACAAAGATTTTTACATAGTGGATTTGCTTTAGCTAATTTGTTGGGAGTGTTGTCATTTACTGGTGTTTCTTGTAGAACATCATAGGATCATTATTTTGCATACTCAAATGCTTTCAATGATATGGTTTTGTAGTGTTGATTTTCCATTTTGTATTGTTTTTCCTTAAGTAACAACTTGATGCTTGATAAGTTTTTCTTTGTTGTTTCCTACAGAAGGTATCTAGAAGTTGATGTTTTGAATGGTTTTCTCTAGTTAGAAATCACATTTTGAGTTGATTCCTTTAACATTGCAATTTTTCTTTTCAATAGGATAACAATAATTAGTCATACCAACATTTCTCTTACATAAACTGTGCAGATAACCTTGAAATAGAAAGGCGAGACCTCAGGTTGAAATTTTAATGTGCAGTAGTTAGTTGGTCCTTTAGGAACAATTAATTGGCTCAATATTTTGGCGCCATCGCCGGGGGGATTTTCAAAGAGAGTGCTAGTTGTATCCCTGGGGGTTGGGTATTAAATATGGAATTTAATAACTTGTGCATACACCCTAGTAAAAAAAAAGGCTTGTGGTGGTGCTTGTGCTCGGCTGATACATTTAGTTTTTTAGCGTGTATGACTAGAAAAAAAATCTAGGACTAGAAATCAGATAGATATAGATAAGAAATCTACCTTGAAGATCACCAAAAGCCAAGGTCAAGCTGGCCTTGGAAGAATGACCTTCATAGACGAGATCATTTGCAATGTAGAATCTCAAGCGTCGGTAGGTCCCCAAGTAGTATCTGGGAAGGGATCTAATATCATTTCCCATCGAGTAGCTGAGTCATCTGCTACAGCTACATTGAGATTCATGATAAAAATTTAGGATATGGATAGAGCTTCCAAGACACACTTGATAGGAATCTCAGTCCTTTTGAAAATGGTGTGGGGAACTATTGTAAGCTAAGGGAAGGGATAGGTTTGACAAGTGAACCATACCCTCAACTTTCTGAGCAAGAATTTCCCGCGAAACCCATTGTGAGAAGAGAAACTCAAATTCTTGATCTGAGCAGTGTTGTGAGACCTGGTTAAGGCCTAGAACCATGTCAACATACTGATCTTTTTCAGTTAGTACCTCCTCACTATGGGATCCCTAAAGGTTATTGGTAGATATTTGATCAAATGGAAACTCAGGTAACATGGACGCAAACCTCAACCTTAAGCTAATGCACCAATGAAGGCTATACCGTTGCAAAAACATCCAATTTTTCATGGGATGGCCTATGAAGATCTCGATGCATTTTTGTTTGAATTTGATGTCTTATGTCGAGGATATGATTACACTACTGACCCCCAAAAATTAGAACTATTTCCTTCTACTTTGAAGGTAGAAAAATTACGATGGTTCATGGGATTGGGGGTTGGTACTATAAATCCATGGGATCAAATGAAACAAGCTTTCCTTACTAAGTGCCAGGATTATTGCCGATCTAGAGATCTAAGGGAAGAATATTTAATATGACATCAAAAGAATATGAAACCTTATAAGAATTTATTGAACGATTTCAATATAATTTACAAAGATCACAATATACCACTTTACCCAGGGATGTGTTGAAAACTACGTTAATTAGAGGTATGAAAGATTAATGGATAGAAATGTTTAATTTAATGGGGTAGGGTGATATTTATAAAAAAGAATATGATGATATTGTAAAACTATGTATCAGATGTTCACGTGGGAGTACATGAACCAAGCCTGGAACTCGTGATACTCTCAACATATCTAATAGAATTGTAGGGGGAGGAGTTACATGAGCAAATATTGGTAATATTTTAGGAGATTTTAAAAACGATATCTTAAGTATGATGACAACAAAGTTGGATGTTTTACAGGTAAAATATAAGTTGGCTAAAGAGGAGTAGGCATTAGCTATTTTCATCCCTTGTTGTCGGAAGAAGCATAATTGTAAAGAATGCATGTTGGATACAATCGAGATTTGCGCTATTTGTACCAAAGATCACTTGAATTATCATTGTTCTTCGGTTCTTGGGTTGAAAGTTGTATTCAAGGAAGATGAGGAAGAACCATAGCCAGCATATTTCCTGGCACAATGATGACAATGGCAGAATCACCCATCAGGTATGTTGTAGGACACTTCTATGTTTTTTTCTGGACAATTTGCTCAACAACAGTTTCCAAGATTAAATTTTTAGGGTCAATAACATTCTACTGCTACCTGACAACCTCAATCATACACCTCATGACCCTGGACAAACCAGTCATTCCCTAATATTTCTTGGCCAAATCAACAGTATCCCACACACACATGACAGAATATACCAAATAATACATACCCTTTGCAATGGGAAAATAAACCTACCCAGGAGCCAATGTGGTCCCAGAATTGGAAATGCCCCAGTAGACCAATCATTCAATCAATGGGAGAGTTGCCTTAGTCACAAAATCATCCACCATTACAACCTCCACTTCAACTACCCCCAAATGCTCCACCTATGCTATGACCTTATGATCCAGATTTAAACAGGAATGCAATAAAATACAGAGATAACCATAAAGACAAATATGCAGCGGAAATAATACTTCATTTCATTACTGTAAAATACTGAAATATGCTTACAAATAGAAATGGAAATAACCCAGCTGGGGCGATGGTAGCTTATCTCTGAGAAGAGATGTGTCAGCTACATGCCTCTGAACTGTTCTCCAAAAACTGTGTTACAATGAGGCTCGAGGGCCTATTTATTGTTGAGAAACAATGGAAAACCCTTCACATTCCAAAACCTAACCCTAGAAGATGAAACGCCAAATTGTGGGCCCCGTTTTTGGGTAAGTTGGTACATCAACTTCCTGGGGTCGCGAATTGGTCATACTATCTCTGTTTGACGCGCATGTTAGCCCGTTGGAAAGATATCTCCGAGGACTACGACAAAAAGACGATGTTTAGATAGAAAAATCGCTGGCAGTGGATTTCCCAAAAAACGTCTTTTAGGGCCTCAAAACGGCTCCAGAAGTTTAGGACCCGAAAAAACTGCTAAAAATAGTAAACTGTGCTACAATTAAGGACACCGAAAAACTGAAAGAGACAGTTGTGGGGGTCCAAATGGGATAGGTGGGTGGCCGCCAACATCCACCTGGATCACCTTAGTTGCCTACATAACCAAATACAAACCCGAATAATAGACCTGTGCAATTCTTAGAGATTCTGGAAACTTACGATTATTCCCCTCCCTCTTTGGAATACATCGAACTACGTCTAAGATCTGGGAGGAACATCTTTCCATAAGATCATCCAAAGAATCAAGAACAACTAGAAAACGAAAAATCCCGCTAAGGAGAGGCCTTCGACAAAACACTCTCCTCCTACTTAATCATTACTGAAACAAAATTGTCTAATAAAATGATTAAACAACATGAATCTATTAATATTATGAACATTTCTCCTTCGTTCCCTGAGATATTAGCCATAGTGAAATTACCTATATATCTTGATTTTGATCTCTTAAGGGAATTAAAAAATTTATGTATCAAAATCCCTCCCCTACAGGCTATCAATGAAATACCCATCTATGCCAAAACCATTAAAGAGTTGTGCGCTAAGAAGCCTAGTAGGAAGCCAAAATGTTCTCCTATAATCCATGTCCTTGGGAAACTCTCTGATCTCATGCTAGGAAAAACGATACCTATCAAATATGATGGTCCTGGAAACCCTGTAGTCACTGTCCAGATTCAGGGGCATAATTTCGTAAACACCTTAGTGGAATTGGGAGCTACCATAAATATTATAACACTCAAAACTTGTGGCCTTATTGGAATAACTAGATTTAAATAGACTCCAACCATGATGAAACTAGGCGATAGATCCGTAGAAAAACAAGAAGGGACCTTAGATGATATCATTCTTTATGTAGATTCCTGGAAATACTTAGTGGATTTCCTGGTCCTCAATCCTAACAATAAACTGGAAGGACGCCCTATGATATTAGGAATACCATGACTTGCCATTGCAGACACATATATTGGGTGTCGAACCAAAAGTATGACAATCGCTAAGGGACATTATATCAACAATCTTATCCTATACCCACTCGCTAGAGCCAACATGCCAACTGACAATTTTAGATTCCCCCCCTCGAATATAAGGAAGGAAATTTATGCTCTCCCCTCACTATCGACAAAGCTCTTATTTTTAAAAGATAAACCGAGGTTGACATAATTAATGCGTTTATTAACCAACCTTCCACGATAGGAAACCCAATGTCAGATGTTGAAAGTTGTGCTTGACAATGAAGCCCAAGGACACCCGCTAGAGGATTTGAACATTGAGCATATACCTATGACTGTAGTTCACAATAACATCCCCATTGAAATCGAACCTGACAAGACCCTGAATATTAGCTCCAATCTTGATGACCTTCAACGTGCAAACTAATTCAAGTTCTTCAGAAATATGAAGAAGCCTTTGCTTGGGAATACTCTGATATGAAGGGCATTGATCACAATTGTGTACACATCATATCTATATTGAGAAATATGCTCGAGCCATTCAACGGCCTCAAATATTTTTAAATCCACACCTTAGGGACATAGTGAAACAGGAACTTCAAAAAAATTCTTGATATTAATTTTATATATCCTATTTATGATAGCCAGTGGGTTTCATCAGTGGTGGTAGTCCCTAAAAACAATGGAAAATGGAGAATTTGTGTCGATTATAGAGAAATAAACTAACATTTGAACCTTAGGGTGTAAAGGGAATGCTGACGAATTTAAACAAAGGGCAGAGGACGGACTTGAAAACACCACCTGGAGGAGATCTTTTAAAAATTCTGATATATAGGCAGACACGATATTCCAATGAGACCATCTTTAATATGCATATCAGGTCCAACATATCGGAGATTGAAAGATATCAAAATTCAAAGGGGGAGGCGTATTGGGATATCGATAATCAGAGATATATGAATATCAGAGATCGGAGAACTAAGGGATATGAATATCAGAGATCCGAGTGATATGATTATCGGAGATCAGAGATAGGAGGTATTGGTATATCAGAGATTGGAGATCAGAGGGATTGGAATATCAGAGATTAGAGATCAGAGGCATTGACATATCATAGTTTTTTTAAATGTGTTTTGAAAGGAAATCTCTGATATGCATTACCTCTGATGTGTGTGAGAAAAAAAAATGATGTGGCATGTGGGTCCTCCGACAACCGATTTATGTATTGGACTTTGAATATCGAGGATTTCAAATGAATTCCTCTGATATCAAAGCTCTGATATATTAATATGTGCACCACTTGTTTTTTAATTAAGGCTTAAAGCCTATGAATGATTCTTGGTCTCGGGGGCTATGTATAGAATAAAAATAAAATATTTACAATTGAAAGTTAATTATCTACATATAAATAAATTTATGAAACAAAAATAATGTATAATTTATACATTTTAATATGCCAAGGCAGTGAAAAATATCCATTCTTTAATTAGGCGCCATTTATAAACCAAACAACCAAATGAGATCAAATAAGTTTTAATAGGAAGACAAAAACATATCAAACTCATTGAAGAAATCAAAACTCAGAAAACTAGAAAGCAACATGACCAAGATTCAATCGAAAGGTCCCAATAATGAGAATTAAGTGAATAATGGGGAGGTCTTGTTTTTACCACAAAAATGGATATATATTGGGAAGAACCAATTATCTTTGGTTTATTATTAATGAAATCCTAAAAGGAAAAGGAGAAAGGCTGAATAAAATCAAAATGCTAAGATTTAGACTCTATGAAATCCATCAAAACAGAGTTTAATCATTTCCTGTTTGCAAATATGGATTTGATGTCACTACAATAGTGCAAATGAGCCTTAACTCCTTCTATACAAACAGACTGTAATCTCTAGTATTACTTTGCCTATTTTCTCTCAGATTCAAATCCCCCATTCTCACAATCAGAGATGGGTATTTATACATAGTGGAAATGTTAACAATCCTTGTCTATTTCTCAACAACTAAGTTAATGAAAATAAAATGAAACAAAATCATCAGTTGGGGTTCTGGCTAATGTAGATGGCCATAGTTGAGGAAAATTCCCAGTTTAGTTTTCTCTATGATAAGTATGTCCAGCTTGTTTTGAACTGATAGGTGGAATTCAACTGCTTCAACAACTTATGTTTATTAAAAAAAAATTTTGCCACTTGGAGGAGTTTCTTTCGGGAATGTTGAATGGATCTATTCACCATTGTCAGCCATGGAAGCTTCTCTGTCAAAAGAAAACATAATTTTTTTTTTTTTGTAACGAACTTTTTCTTTTTTAAATGTCGAAAAAAAAAAATTAAACCATAAAATGTGAAGAACTATATTTATGCCCCAAAACCATATAAATCATGGATTTTTAAATCTATACAACATCGGCCCATAAGAGGTGACAAGTGGAAGATGTTAACAGGTATCATAGAAATGGATATCAGAAATTTTAACAATGGAAATAATACAAAACTTGCGATGTAAAGAAGTCCCGATGAGGAGAGGATACGATATCAACATTAAATCGTTGTTTATATGCTCATCGAATCCAGAGGAATATCAGAAGTTTAAGATATCTAGGTCTTACAATTGTTACCATTTAAAAGTTCTGATATATATACATACTTGATATTCCAATTATAACATCGTTAATACGCATATCAGGTCCAACGTATCAGAGCCTAACAGGTATCAAAATTTAGAGGGGGAGGCACATTGGGATATTGGGGATTAAAGAGATATGAATATAAGAGGTCAGAGATCAGAGGAATATGAATATCGGAGATCAGAGATCAAAGTGATATGATTATCAGAGATCGAATATCAGAGGGATTGACATATCAGAGATCAAAGCGATTGATATATCGAAGATCAGAGATTGGAGGGATTGGTATATTGAAGATTTTTTAAATGTGTTTGGAAAGGAAATCTTCGATATGCATTACCAATCGTAATCGAAACACATAATCAGATATCTAAAAATTGAACAATGTCACATAGTACCTAGTAATACTCACAGAAAGAACATGAACATGAGGTGCAATAAGCTAGACAAAGGATTTAATGAAAGGAACCCGTATGACAGGAGCAGAATGCAAAGGATGAGCCATATCACATGACAACTTAAGGACCTCAGATAGATCAACAGATGTTCAACATGAGGAAGCCATTGAAAATGATGGAGTGACATAGCCACCCATAGGTTAACAGTGGTAAGGCCGAGAGCCTTCCTCAGGCACACACGATGAGTAGCACCAAAAGGGGTAAGCCTCAGATCGTTACCCCTTACATCCACATCTTCCCCGCCTCCCGACACCACAAAAATCTCCGGATAGAACTCATGAGGTGATTTCTAAATTTTGGGGTTGTGAGTAATCAACCATATTTTCATCATGGAAGTCGTTCCCACTGGAACACACATTCCATCGCCCATGTTTACATATTTAGTGGAGAGACGTGCCCATGATAGGAGTGGTCTAGGCGGATGCATTTGCAGTTCCTCCTTTACCACAAATTAGAGGTAGGGAAGCTTAGGAATATCTGAATCCTTCATGCCACGGTCATGCACCACTAATGTGTCCAACTCTGCCTGAGCTTTCTTCTAGGCATCGGGATTCAACACTAGTTTTATTGTGGTCCACTCCGTCAGCAAAGCCATCATGTCTGTTACATCACATCACATATATAAAATGGAGTGTGACGTGGAGGGGAGGGACACTGTTCAAGATTTTGTTAGGGACGGCGAATATAAATAGTTTCATGAGGATAAACCTCACCATAGAAAATCCTCCGGCTTAATAAATCCATGCAGAAGGATCATTTTCCTCTTCCATTTGTAGACCAAGTCCTTGAAAATCTTGTCAGAAAAAAATATTTTTCTTTACTGGATAGATTTTGTGGATATAATAAAATCTAGATTGCCCTTGAAGACCAAGTTAAAACTAGGTTCACCTGCCCATGGGGAATGTTTGCATATAGAGTCAGACCATTTGGGTTGTGTAATGAACTAGCCACTTTTCAAAGGGAAATTCTGAGTATCTATTCTGACTTAATTAATGAAGGGCTTCAACTATATATGGACGATTTAACCCCTTATAGTAATGATTTTGACCAAGCTTTGCATAATCTTGAGAAGGTTCTTGCACGATGTATAGCTACTGGGCTGTGCCTTAGTTATAAAAAATGCCACATGATGATGACAAAATGTGTAGTTCTGGGACATTTTATCTCTACTATAGATATTTAGGTAGACCCAGCTAAGATCGAGGTAATTCTTAAACTTCCTACCCTTCCTATGCCAATAAAGGTAAGTAGTTTCCTTGGTTATGCTGGTTACTATCGCTATTTCATAACATTTTTTTTCAGAAATTGTGGCACCATTGTATGCATCAATTGGACATGTGGAATTTGAGTAGAATGATAAATGTGATATTTCTTTTGTAGATTTGAAAAAGCTAGTTTCAACAACTCCTGCATTGCAGGGACCAAATTGGAGTCTACCATCCCACGTATCCTTAAATGCATCAGATACGACGATAAGAGCAGTGCTCAGAAAAGAAGAGGATAAGAAGCCCTACAAAATTTATTACATTAGCAAAAATCTCACATCGATAGAGTTAAACTATACCGTGACAAAAAAATAATTTATGGCTGTCGTTTATGCCATAAATAAATCTTGTCATTATATAACAAGATATCCAATTTTTCTATACACTGATCATTCTGCTATTCGTTGTTTAGCTTAAAAACTTGTTACCAATAGAAAAATAACTCGTTGGTTACTACTATTGTAGGAGTTCAACATTACTTTAAAGGATCAATTAGGAAAAGAAAACCTTGTCGCAGATTTCTTGTCATGAATCCCAACTGTGGTTGACTCTCTATTAGTTGAAGACCAATTCCTATATGAACGTATGTTTGTTGTAACCATTAAGAAAACATGGTATGTTGATATTGCAAATTACCTGGTAGCCAGAAAATTACCGTCGCACTTGTCTTCCCGGGAAAATAAGCTTATCATCCAAGACAACACACATTTTTCATGGATGGATGATTACCTCTTTCACACAGGGGCTGAACTTGAAATTCACAAATGCATTAGAGAAGAAGAGATTTATGATATCCTAAGGGCTTGTCATGATGAAACCTGTGGAGGTCATTTTTCCAATCGAAGAACTGGACACAAGGTATTAAAGATGGGCTATTTTTGGCCCACAATATTTAAATATGCAAAGAAATATGTCCAGACCTGCGAGAGTTGCCAAAGGATGGGTTACCTAATTCAGGTTGACGAAATGCCTTCAACCACAGATTGTATTGGAACCGTTTGAAAGATGAGAAATGGACTTTGTAGGCCCCTTTAATCCACCTTCAAATCAAAAATCATATATCCTAGTTTATACATACTATATAACCAAATGGGTGGAAGCGGTAGCACTCTTAAGGGCCATAAAAGAAGCAATCATTAATTTTATTTTCAAACTGTTTGTTCAATATGGGCTTCCTCAGGATCTCGTAACAATTGGACGATTACAGTTTACTGCTCATAAAATTTCAGTCACGCTGCAAAAATACCATATCAAACACAAAGTCACTTCTCCTTACCACCCGCAAGCGAATGGGCAGGTTGAAATAACAAGCAAAGTCTTAGAGGATATTTTAAGTAAAATGGTATCTGTAAATCTCTGTGTTAGGTCCCTATACTACTAGTGTAACCCCTTATTGTTATTAGTACAACCCCCTTATTATATTGTTGTGCCCATGTAGTCCCCATATTGTTATTATTATGCCCCATAGAAGCCCACTATTGTTATTATTGTTCCCTTACATTATTATTGTTATGTTGGCTTTGATTATATTATGACCCTTTAGACTCCTATATATAGAAAGGTGTTGGGTAGTGGAGGTCCCGCGTAATGGTTTTGGGATAGAAAGCCTAGAAATTAGGATTAAATTATTATAAAAACTCCGAAGTATGCGGAGCGTGAAATGTAAAAGTTCGTGTCAAAGGGTTGTCCGCCCAAGAAATAATGTAAAATAATAGGAAGTAAGTCAGTCCGCGGACCATAGATAGGTATAAATAGAGTGCGGCTCTATGGAGGGAAAAGCAGTTCTCTTTTGAGTATGATTTTGGAATTGGAAATGTAATGGGTGATTGAGGGAAGTAGTTTGAAAGCGTCTGTAAGTCCGAGTCGAGGGGTTGGGTAGAGGATAGAGGCTCTGCAGCTGTGTGCACAGAGGCCTGAAAGAGTCCGCAACTGTGTGCGCGGACCCCTACAGCTGAGTGCGCAGGGCAGATCTAGATGTAAGAGGGATAAGTGGAAATGAAGATAAGTTTCTTCTGAATTCTGTGTTAAATCTGAATTATTGCAACTCTGTTCATTTATGATTAATGAACTATTTTGATCTACGTGCCTATGCTTACTGTATACTTGTGAATCGGGTTTAATCTTAATACACGAACTGAATGAAAGTAATAAATGTTTGCTTAAAGACCTCTCTAAGTAGATCTGGGTTATAGTACTTAATCAAATAGATTAGATCTGTAATCAACGCAGTAAGAGAAAGCTAAGGTTATTTGGATCTGCGCGGATCCAGTGCAACACGAGGTTGCAGGACGGCGGGCGAACGTCTTAGACCACATCTAGACATCCCAAGGGTGTGGAAACCTGGTTCTAGCACCCTCCCCTGCTACCTCGGGTGAGACCTCAGTCCGTGCTTCGCGGGTTGTTGCCAAAAGGGCCGGTAGCTATGGGATTTTCTTGGCTAAATAATTCTTCTGAACCTGGGTCAGGCCCATATAACCCAACAAATGGTTCCATTGTCGGGACCAAGATCTGCCTAAGGGGTGTCTGGTGTGGTACGTGGAGAGAAAAACGTTGAAGGATCGAAGGGATCATGGAGACCCGGAACAATTCTAGTTTGTGATAACATCAGTATGGATGATAATGTCAGCACACTACAGGATCGAGCACTGACATGGTACATGAAGTATTCAAGCAGTAACCCAACGACGGGGGTAGCGGAAATCCAGACCGAATTAAAAAGGGAATTTAGCTGGCCGAAGTCAGGAAAAGAGTCGGTCGGAGGGTTCAAGGAGATTGTAATGATGCCGGGTGACACTCCATGGGAATTGGATCAGAGGTTGAAAAGTGTTATCCGCGAGGCCAACATGACACTGACAAATGAGCAGCACTGCACTTGGTTCATCGCATCATTAACGCCATATCTGAAGTCGACTCTGTTACAACAAAATATCTCAACCCAAGCTGAAGTGCTGGAGGTAGCAATGCGGCTGCACAAAACCCCGATACCAGACCCAGGGTTGGGAGTTCAGCAAATTCAAGCGCAGGTCCAAAATTTATGCTTGGAAATGCAGAAGTTAAAACAAGAACAGACACCACGCTCAGAAGTCTGGGAGGAAGTATGGTGTGTAAGGTGTAAGATCCAGGGACACGATAAAGATCATTGTCTGGTCTCGGTGAATTTTGTGGTAACAAGGGGACCAACACCATTGCGACCAGAGGCACAGGCAGGGCTGAGCACAACCACCTCGCTCTGGTGCACAATCTGTTAGGTGGGAGGAAAGCACAACACTGATAACTGTCATCTATTACCAAAATACAACTAGACCCCCCAGCAGCTCTTTTGCAACTTTTGTAGATCAGTGGGCCATGAAGAAAGGGATTGTCGTAGCTATCAAATGCTGATGGATCAGTCATCTGCCTATAGAATGCAGATAGAGGCGTGAAGTCAGGATCGACGATTGCGTGCGGTGGGTTCCAAGGGCGTGGTCAAGGACAGGGTGGAATGGGATCAGGAAGGGGTTGCGGGCAGCTAATCTATTACAACTATGGAGGACCAAGACATTACGTGCGAGATTGTACCAACCCAACTAGAATTTCATGCATCTATTGTGAGCAATTCGATCATGAGCTGCTAGACTGTCCTTCGCTGATAGCGCAGATTCGGGAAAAGAGGGCAGCGCAACCAACAACGACCTAGAATGTGCAAATGATGAGGTCCGAACCCCGCGAGGAAGATCCCAAAATCAACATGGTACGGAGAAGTGGCACAACTATAGGAATGGATAAGAGGGGCTTGAGTACGGACGACAAAAGGGTGGGTAAGGAGACATATCTAGAAGCTCGGGAGAGCTTCGCGGAAGTCTCTACTCTAGGTAGTAAGGATCAACCTAAACCGGTCAGGGATCCCTCGATGATAACTACCTTTTTAGAGACATGTATAAAGTTGCTTCACGACAACAGGGCAGTTAGAGGCTTACAAGAACTGATAAATAGATGCATAGGATGGAGTGAGCCTTGCGTAGTTCGAAAGCTGGGAAGACATGCATCACGAACCGGGAGGGAAATGCGACTAACTGCGCAGATCGGTGATTATGAGATGGATCAGGTCATTCTGGATCTAGGCTCAGATGCCAACGTACTGCCTAAATAGACTTGGGAGTGCATGGGTAAGCCTACACTACAATGGTCCCCCATCCAACTGCGGATGGCAAATCAGCAAAAGGTGCTACCTATGGGAAGGCTGCAAGGAGTTACGATAGACCTTGATGGCGCAAGTACTCAGACGGACTTTGAAGTTATTGAGCTCATGGATGAAAGTACGCCCTATCCGGCATTGTTAGGAATAGACTAGGTCACCGACATGAATGGGGTTATTAACCTAAAGAAGCAGACAATGGTATTTGAAACAAAGTCGCTCCGCGTAGTCATTCCGTTAGATCTGACTGAAGGACTGCGCTATTTGGAACCTGTGCACAACGGCAAAAGAAATGATGACACAGATTGTAGCTACATAATGACTGCACAAAGGTGAGCATGGGTCAATGCAACAGAGGACAGTAGAACCCCACGAGGCTATGAAGTATCCTAGACTTCCGATTCAGATGAGGAAGACGAGCAGTGGTGCATTAGGTTGAGCAGAGTAACCACACTGCATTGCAACATGATGACGAAATCTCTGTATTGCGTAAGAGCCCAGGATCAAGAATTTTCGACATATGATGGGATGACAATGATAGATGAATTCCTGACCAAGTTTGAAATCGCAGTACCAGAGCACCAATGGTTGGATACAATGAGGTGGGCATTGTGCGCAATGCCTGCGCGAGGGTGGGCAATCGACTTTGTAGGACCTATTGAGCCGCGAGGAAAAATGGGCGCGCTATATCATCACTACAACAGATTATTTAACCCGATGGGCCTAGGCACAACCGGTTAAGGATTGCACAGCTACAACAATTACGAAATTTTTGTTTGAGAATGTACTGACAAGGTTTGACTGTCCCAAAATTCTCATGAGCGATCGGGGAACACATTTTCTGAATGAAACTGTAGAAATTTTGAATAATAAACACTTATTCATAGAGATTATCCCGATTATACACTATTGCGGAATACATGCACAATACATAACCTCCTCTACGTTGATCATCAATTTAGTAGCATTAAAAACAATGAAACATCAATCGCATGCACACATTAACACAGTATGTAACCCAGGGAAAGCATACAACTGAAAACCCCACAGTATCTATATATTATAATGATTGAGAACATGTAACAATACATAGTACAATACTCCTCACAAGTACTCAGTACTATCTCCACCTGTTACACACAAAACTAGCTTAGATTCGAACAAGTCACAGGTTCAAATCTCCTCCGTTGCTTTGCCTGCCTCCACTGCACAATGCAAAGTGAAAAATCACGTGAGCACAAGCTACAATTGCCTAGATATTGGCCCACACTGCGCAGTCCTCATTGGCATAACTTAATCCATGCATGTGCAAATCTCATGCACAACTGATAGTCACAACTCACCCTTTCACTTACCTCTAACACCTGCCTCTGTTGAACTATCCATGCACTAAGTTAACTGATGTATTCTTTAGCTGCTTTATGAGTTAATAATTAGTGAATTAATTAACAATCAATTCACACAACTCATCACTAGTGTATTCTTTAGTTAGACTAAATACAACTAGTTCAACTAAGTCAAACTGAACACAACTCCATCAACTCCACAGAACTCACATGCATGAGTTCTAACTGAAGTCCTCCATGCAATAGCTCAACTAACACATAAGAAGCCACGTGATTCCTTCTGTCAGCTGCATGTGCCACATCCGTAGCTCGAATTGAAGTGCTCCAAGAGAATAAGATAATGTTTAGAGTCCAAATATTACTAAGGGTTAATAATATTTGACTGTTTCTATTTTTAGCTCGGCAGTCTAAAAATAGACTCTGATCACTCCACTGTGAACCAAAAATAGAAGTCCATCTATTTTTCCCAACATGACCAATCATCCATAAACAACATCCTGCAACTCATAGACCATGATCCATATGTCTAAAAATAGACTTTGCGCCAAAAATAGCCTGCGGACCCACTTAGTGAAGGCAAGTCCTTTCCACTAAGCTCCATCATCTTGTTGCATTTTCAACACTCCCTCTCAAAAATATATGGATTATCTGCAACCACTATCCTGCAACTCTGGAATGTTCTGCATGCAACATATTTGGTCGGTCCACTTGCTCCAACAACACTTGGAACAAAAACACTCCCAACTGACCACTCTGTTGGGCTAGGAACATACTCTGATGCTGAAGCTCTACCTGCTACTGACAAGTGCTCCCTCTCTAACATCTGCGCTACTGCAACATCTCCATGCATCTCGCACCATTGCACACCTCTCTGTGCCACCTAGCACTGTGCAAAACACTTGTGCCTCTCGCATTGCTGCAGCTTGCTAGCTATGCGCTGTCCTGGGATTCCCTACACTGTCGCTCTCTCTGCTGCTCCATCCACATCTGTCTCTACCCAATCAGTCAGTTCCTGCTACTCCACATTAGGGCTCTCGTAGCAAGGTCTCATCCAAGAGGTTGAGTACCTCAAGGATCCTGCCCCTCCTCCTTGGGACAATCAATCCACATCACCCCACCTCCTACCTGGAGGTATGGCTGCATGCGATCCCTCAGCTCACCTAGCTCAAAGTTCCCCCTACTAGAGGTCTTTGCATGAGTAGATGTCTCTAATCGATCTCCTCTCAGCTTCCCTTGTTGTGGCTACTCCATAACCTCCTGAAGTTGTTGCACCAATCGTGGCTCCTCCACAATCGTCTGAGACTTCTTCTGGCTTTGCATGTTGAGAGATAATATACGCTCCCTCTCAACCACCAAGTCTCCATCAGTTGCCTCGCTGCTCAAGGCTTTGCATGCATCTTGAACCTCAAGAGCATACAGGTTCTTGACCCGTGAACCAATCTTCTTCACCTGTCTAGTGATGATGTGTCTAAGGAAAACCTTTCCCTTACTGAAGACTACATCATAGCCTCCGTCTTCCAGCATCGCGATCGACACCAAGTTTCTCTTCAGTCATGGTACATACTTGAATTCAATCAAGGTAAGGCGAGCTCCATGCTCCCTCTGAAAAATAACTATGCCTACACTTGAGACACTATACTTCTCATCATTACCCATCGCTATGAGTATCTGGAGATCTTTCTCCTCCAAAGTACTGAACAAATTTTGTCACCGGTCATGTGGAAAGAAGCTCCACTGTCAATAAACCAACCAATTCCCACAATGGATGAAACCATGCATGTGAAGAGTGTGAAATCCAACTCAAATTGTGAAGCAAGTGCCTCACCTTCAGTTCCTTCCCCGGATCCCTTCTTGGACTTCTTCTTTGGGCAATTAGTAGCATAATGGCCCAACTCATGACAACAAAAGCATCTCATCTTCGACTTGTCAACCTTCTTCCCATCATTGGAAGAACTGGATTCAGAAAGAGAACCCTTCTCCTTCCCCTTCTTCACCTTACTCGCTAAGGCACAATTCTCCTCATCATGCATGGATGAAGAACTGTCTCTGGTGCTCCGTCTTACCTCCTCCTGCACAAGATCCGACCAAAGTCTCTCCCATCCTGGCAATTTCTCCCGACCATTGACAGAGTCCTGATAGGAATGCCAACTCTTCAGAAGACCAAGGAGCGCCAAGCTCACCAAGTCCTCATCATCGACAGTCACCCCCACACTTCCCAGCTCATCCCGGCATTGGGTGAACTTCGTGAGATACCTGGGCATATTGTCTCCATTCTCATAGTTGATGTTTCTGAGTTTATCCTTGAGCGCCAACTTCCTCTGGTCACTCTTGCTTTGGAATAGATCTGTCAATGCTTTCCACATCAAGTATGGAGAAGCCTTTCCATGCAGGCTGGATACAATTTGATCACCCTCCAACGTAATCCTTCGACACTTTGCTGTCTTCTTTTGCCAAACCACAGCTTCAACAGCATCAATAGGTTTCGAGACTTCAACATCTACGAAATCCTTCAACCCATTGTCATCTAACACCGCCTCCATCCTGTATTTCCATGCAATATAGTTCGAGCTGCCTTCAAGAGAATACTCCAATCGTAATCCGTTGAAATACATTTCAACTTTGACACCAAGAAAACACTGCTGCAAATTCGAATTCCACCAGCTACAAACTCAACCGCTTCTGATCTAAAATTCATGAGAACAAAGTATTTCTTGTACAGAGATCGACTGTATGGGCATTCATCGGATATCTCACCTTCCAAAAGAAGGATGAATCCAGAAGCTACCTGGCCTGATTACAGACTCTGCCTGAAGAAATAAAGTCTAAACACTTTCTGAATAATAGATCTCATGATCAATCCTCGCTTTGATATCCTGTAGAACTTTTTCTACAAATCAACCAGCTCTGATACCATGTAGAAATTTTGAATAATAAACACTTATTCACAAAGATTATCTCGATTATACATTATTGCGGAATACATGCACAATACATAACCTCCTCTATGTTGATCATCAATTTAGCAGCATTAAAAACAATGAAACATCAATCGCATGCACACATTAACACAGTATGTAACCCGAGGAAAGCATACAGCTGAAAACCCCACATTATCTATATATTATAATGATTGAGAACATGTAACAATACATAGTACAATACCCCTCACAAGTACTCAGTACTATCTCCACCTGTTACACACAAAACTAGCTCAGATCCAAACAAGTCACAGGTTCAACTCTCCTCCGCTGCTTTGCTTGCCTCCACTGCACAATGCAAAGTGAAAAATCACGTGAGCACAAGCTACAATTGCCTAGATATTGGCCCACACTGTGCAGTCCTCATTGGCATAACTCAATCCATGCATGTGCAAATCTCATGCACAACTGATAGTCACAACTCACCCTTTCACTTACCTCTAACACCTATCTCTGTTGAACTGTCCATGCACTGAGTTAACTGATGTATTCTTTAGTTGCTTTATGAGTTAATAATTAGTGAATTAATTAACAATCAATTCACACAACTCATCACTAGTGTATTCGTTATTTAGACTAAATACAACTAGTTCAACTAAGTCAAATTGAACACAACTCCATCAACTCCACATCCAACTCCACAGAACTCACATGCATGAGTTCTAACTGAAGTCCTCCATGCAATAGCTCAACTAACACATAAGAAACCACGTGATTCCTTCTGTCAGCTGCATGTGCCACATCCGTAGCTCGAACTGAAGTGCTCCAAGAGAATAAGATAATGTTTAGAGTCCAAATATTACTAAGGGCTAATAATATTTGACTGTTTCTATTTTTAGCCTGGCAGTCTAAAAATAGACTCTGATCACTCCGCTTTGAACCAAAAATAGAAGTCCATCTATTTTTCCCAACATGACCAATAATCCATAAACAACATCCTGCAACTCATAGACCATGATCCATATGTCTAAAAATAGACATAGTCTAAAAATAGACTTTGCGCCAAAAATAGCCTACAGACCCACTTAGTGAAGGTGACTCGTTTCCACTAAGCTCCATCATCTTGTTGCATTTTCAACAGAAACCATCAGCGCACTCACTACGGAATTCCAAATATATCATCAATAGAGTATGCCATACCACCCGCAAGTGAATGGGACTGTGGAGGCATTTAACAAAATCTTGGAGACTGCGTTAACCAAGGTCTGTAATGTGCGACGAAATGACTGGGACTTTCGCATCCCTGTTGTGCTATGGGCATATCGAACCACATGCAAGAAATTGATGGGCCAGACACCTTTTCGATTAGTCTATGGCAAGGAGGCTGTCATGCCTATGGAATATATTGTGCCTAGTCTGTAGATCGTGGAAATCATAGGTATGGCAGATCGCGGGGCTTTGGAGGAAAGGCTCGCGCAGCTCGAAGAAATGGAGGAGGAACGATTTTTGGTTGGATTCCATCAGCAAGTATAGAAACAACGGGAAAAAGCGTGGCATGATCGCCATATCAAGGTGCACACATTCAAGGAGAATGATCTAGTATTGCTATATGACAGTAAATTCGAGAAGTTCCCTGGAAAACTCTGAATGCATTGGTTGGGACCTTACGTCATCAAAGAAGTTACCGATGGGGGTGTAGTTCAGCTTGCCAAACTCAATGGGGACCCCTTCCCGGGCCGAGTGAATGGCAGTCGCTTGAAGCTCTATACGGGTGGGCCGGCCGCCTGACTAACCATTCAAGGGACAGTCTCACCGCTCCAACCAGTTGAAAGAGAGCGCGAGTACCAAGATACGTGTCACGCTAGATCAACAATAAGTTCGTGGTCGTGCGATCATAAGATCGCTTCTGTGTGGCTACGAAGAAAGGTGACCGTTTCTGTCATTATTCACGACACGATGTCTACATTATGGCAAATGGGAGCGGGTGGTGGGCAATTAAGAATGGAAGTACGGGTTAGTTATGGCATGAGCCACCACAAATTTTACACGAAGATGCTAGGATAGGTGGGAATCAGTGAATTTGAAATTCACATGGCTTATAAATCACCGAGGGGCATCCACCAGGTGACATACACTCCTGGAAAACATATACTGGGTATCGATATGGGGTTGTTCATTCTCTCTGCACAAGGAGTACGCCCAAGGGTGGTGATATGGCTGCTGAAGAAGCAGGACTCTCTAAAGAGTATGGTGTTGATAGCTATGGGCACCCCACAGATGGCCGCATCAATTGGTCTGGATGTCGTCGCTCCGCCCAGGGGTTGGCCGGTGAACTAAAACAAAAAGCGTAAGGATTGACAGACAGAGACCACGGGTAGATATGCAGATAATAAGTCGGCTCTGCTATCTCTTCAAAATTGGGATCTTACGAACAGCAGCAAGGGTCTTGCAAAATTGCAACATAGGCTACAGCAGACAGTGTGAAGAGAAGATACGAAGGTTGGAAGTGACTGCGGTGGTACCAAGGGGTCCCGTATGTGGCTTCCCCACTCATGCTAAAATCCTATAAGGGTGTGTTCTGTGTTAACCGAGCAGAGCAGAATGAGCATTATCGGTTGCAGGAAGTGGGAGAAACAATGAAGCCAGAGCCGGACGAAGCGTTGCAGGAGACAACAAAGGAGCAGCAGGACGACGAGCATC
Source organism: Pinus tabuliformis (assembly GCA_031772625.1). NCBI lineage: Eukaryota > Viridiplantae > Streptophyta > Pinopsida > Pinales > Pinaceae > Pinus > Pinus tabuliformis. The sequence goes on along the minus strand of CM062805.1, from coordinate 49,351,886 downwards.
ACTCAAAGGGAGGTGAACCGTGAAGCCAAGGTAGAGCATCTCGCTGCGCCAACGAGTGACTCGAGACGAGTCATGATGATTGTGTTGGGGGACTGTTGGGTAGCGGAGGTCCCGCGTAACAGTTTTGGGACAGAAAGCCTAGAAATTAGGATTAAATTATTGTAAAAACTTCGAAGTATGCGGAGCACAAAATGTAAAAAGTCGAGTCAAACGGTTTTCCGCCCAAGAAATAATGTAAAATAATAGGAAGTAAGTTGGTCCGTGGATGATAGATAGGCATAAAAAGAGCGCGGCTCTATGGAGGGAAAAGCAGTTGTCTTTTGAGTATGATTTTGGAATGGGTGATTGAGGGAAGCAGTCTGAAAGCCTTTGTAAGTCCGAGTCAAGGGGTTGGGTAGAGGATAGAGGCTCTGCAGTTGTGTGCGTAGAGGCCTGAAAGAGTTCGCAACTATGTGCGCGGACCCCTGCAGCTGAGTGCGCAGGGAAGATCTGGATGTAAGAGGGATAAGTGGAAATAAAGATAAGTTTCTTCTGAATTCTATGTTAAATATGAAGTATTGAAACTCTGTTCGTTTATGATTAATGAACTATTTTGATCTGCGCACCTATGCTTACTTTATAATTGTGAATTGGATTTAATCTTAATACGCGAACAGAATGAAAGTAATAAATGTTTGCTTAAAGACCTCTCTAAGTAGATCCGGGTTATAGTACTTAATCAAATAGATTAGATCTGTAATCAACGTGGTAAGAGAAATCTAAGGTTATCTGGATCTGCGCGGATCTAGTGCAGCGCGAGGCTGCAGGACGGCGCGCGAACCTCTTGGACCACATCTAGACATCCCAAGTGTGTGGAAACCTGATTCCAGCACCCTCCCCTGCTACCTCGGGTGAGACCTCAATCTACGCTTCGTGGGCTGTTGCCGAAAGGGCCGGTAGCTATGGGATTTTTCTTGGCTAAATAATTCTTCTGAACCTGGGTCAGGCCCATATAAGCCAACAAAAAGGGTCTTGTCATTTGTATCATCCAAGAATTGTTCATTTGTGTAATGTAAAGGAGGTTTCCCCCTCGAAGAGGCTTATTTCTAAGACGTTCATCTATCTTTTCTATCTTTTTGTGAGTTAGTTTCATAACATTTGGTATCAGAGCTTTGGATTCTAGGGTTTCGCTACTCCAAACAGGTCATCGTGGAATTTTTGCTATATCTTTTTTTTCGTGATGTTTTAGAAGATAAAAAAAAACCCATTTGAGACGAAATCTTTCTGAACTTCATGTCTAAATTTTAGATCTTGTCTCTCTATATTTTCGGATATATGATCTTAGGAAGTTAGGGTTTTTGCAAGCTCCAGAATTTCATCTAAAATAGGTCATCATGGAATTTTCGCTATAACTCTTTCGCTACGAAGTTTCAGAAGCTAATAAACAACCCATTTGATAAGAAATCGGTCTGAACCTTAGCTCCAAATTTCAGATCCCGTCTTGCAATATTTTCGGAGATATAATCTGAATAAGTTAGGGTTTTTAAAGACCCTCGAATTACATTCCAAATAGGTCACCTTGGGAAAATCATCATAACTTTGGCTCTGAGCATCAGATTGAATTTTTGTAAGGAGTTACAAAAAAAAGACGAACTGTAGTATTTTGGGTATCATTTTTTGAACCTAAGGTAGAAATAGTGACTTGTGACACGTCGTACAAGTTCGCACTAAACCAGTCTATACTCAGGTCATTGTGGGAGATTTGGCATAACCCTCCATTGGAGAATCAAATCTTGATCAGACTTGCAGGGCTAGAAAGAGGACTCAAAGGACTATTATAGACAGAAATTTTAGAACTTAAATATCTGTAAGTACAGAGTTACAGTCATTTCAAGATCGAGCTCCTAAAATCAAGAAAAAGCGAGATGAGGAAGTTTGATGGCAAGGATCCAGTAAATTGGATACTACAGATGGAGAAATATTTTGATCTACATGGTGTACCACTGTTGCAAAAGGTATGTATTTAATTATTTAGAACCGAATAAATTTTTATGGTATAGAGGGCTTTGTTCTCATAAACCACTTGTCACGTGGTCAATTTCACGGAGGAAATGATAGCACATTATGAGGATACAAAGAGAAACAACTTCTTTAGCCAATTGATAAATCTCAAACAAAAGGGTTCAATGGCAGAGCACATTGAGGACTTCCAAAAATTGAATATAAGGGTAAATGATATTCTAGAGAAGAAAACAATTGATGTCTTCATAGGGACTTTAAAGGATAATATTCAACACGAGGTTCGTCTTTGGGAACCTGATTCATTGGAGAAGTCATTCAGGTGGGCAAGAAAAATTGAAAGCAAAATTATGGAAACAAGGAATCCGACCACTCACAACTATAATTATGGAATTTTTTTTTCTCCTAGCCTTCCACAACCTACAAGGTTTACACCACAACAATTGGAAGAAAAAAGAGAAAAAGGGCTTTGTTACAATTGTGATAGCAAATACACTAAAGGTCATAAGTGTGTTGAGAAGAAATTATTTTACATAGATTATGAAGAGGAGGAAGAAAAGGATCAAGAATAATCAAAAGAAGAGGATATACACCAGGAACCCACCCCAGAGAAAGAAGAAATGAATCCGGCCATATCTTGTAAAGCATTGGAAATAATTACCACTCATCAAACTCTCAAGATAGAAGGACATATCAAGAAGAAAAAGGTTCAAGAAGTGAAAGATCACATCGAGAAAGAAGAAATGAATCCAGCCATATATTGTAATGCATTGGCCGGAATTATCACTCCTCAAACTATCAATATAGAAGGACATATCAAGAAGAAAAATGTTCAAGAATTGAAAGATCACATTGGGCATCAAGAAATGAATCTGACCATATATTGTAATGCATTGGAAGAAATTACCACTCCTCAAACTATCAAGATAGAAGGACATATCAAGAAGAAAAAGGTAATAGTGTTGATTGATTCAGGCAGTACCCATAATTTTATTCATTGTAAGATAGCCAAGGAATTGAATTGCTTCCTATATCCAGCACCAGAGTGTCAAGTGATGGTTGCAAGTGGAGGAACCATAAATTGCTCTAGAAAGTTCCTTAATGTCAAACTATCCATGGGAAAATATGTATTGAATATCCCAATGCTTTCCATTCCAATGGGTGGTGCTGAGGCTTTACTAGGCATCCAATGGCTACAATCTTTGGGTACAATAGCTTTTAATTTTCAAGAACTTTTCTTGAAATTTTTTTGGGAAGGAAAGGAAGTTGAATTGAGGAGTATCGAAGGGAAACCTAGAAAGATAATCAACTCTAACAGCATAACAAAGCTTCTAAATAAAGAAAAATTGGGCGTAATTGCACAATTATGTTCACTAGAGGATCCCACATCAAAATCATGTATTTCTCCAGATCTCCAAAACGTTTTGTACAATCATTCCAAGGTATTTGAGACTCCCAAAGGCATCCCACCTATTCATGAACATGATCATGCTATTCATTTGATTCCAGGAAGTGTTCCTCCAAACATGAGGCCTTACATATATCCATATGCCCAAAGGAGTGGGAACTCATTCAAAAGTTGCATAAGATCCCAGTTCAAATAGTATTGTGAGAACTTGACAAGGAAGGAAAATCATATTGGAACCTGAAGAAGTGACAGAACCGAGAAATCAATAGCTACGAAATAGATCAATTTCAGAGTATCTCATCAATTGGAAGAACTTACCCGCTGAAGATTCCACATGGGAGGACAAGAATTTATACAGAAGCATCAAGAACTACTCAAGCGTTGAGGACAACACTTTTTGAAGGAGAGGGGCATGTTAGGTCCCTATACTACTAGTGTAACCCCTTATTGTTATTAGTACAACCCCCTTATTATATTGTTGTGCCCATGTAGTCCCCATATTGTTATTATTATGCCCCATAGAAGCCCACTTTTGTTATTATTTTTATGTCTGCTTTGATTATATTATGACCCATTAGACTCCTATATATAGAAAGGAGGTCTTGTCATTTGTATCATCCAAGAATTTTTCATTTGTGTAATGTAAAGGAGGTTGCCCCCTCGAAGAGGCTTATTTCTAAGACATTCATTTATCTTTTCTATCTTTTTGTGAGCTAGTTTCATAACACTCTGAGACTGGGCCACCAAGCTTCCTGAAGCCTTATGGGCCTACGTGACAACTTGGCACAACACTATTGGCTATTCACCTTATCAACTCATTTTTGGTAAGGAACCTATCTTTTCGATCAAGTTTGAAGTTAAGACTCTAAAAAATGTCAAGGAATTCGGACAGGATCTTATGAAAACACAAAAAATGCGCTTACAATAACTCATTGAACTGGATGAAACGTGCCTTATTTCCTTACAACACACTGCCATAGTTCAACAAAAATGAGCTAAATGGCATGATCAGATGATTAAAAAGAAAAAATTTCAAAAATGGGATTGGGCGTTGTTGTATGAATCCATATTCCAAGACTTTCTAGGTAAACTCCAAACAAGATGGATCAACCCTTACAAAGTTATTGAAGTTTATGACGATGGAACGATGTGCCTCACTACGATTGATCATTCTGGAATTTCTTTCCTTGCCAATGGGCATCGAATTCATCTATACCACCAACCACTTACACAAGAATATTTTATTCATGAAATTGATGTTGACACGAATTTGTAGGATGTAGCTGATCGGGGAAATGCCTCCATAATCACAACTAGGTACATTTATTTCGAAATCTTTTCATTTTGTACATAATTTAAATAATTCATTTTTTTATGATAGGTATATTTTTTATTATTTTGGGAAAAATCGCTGATATTTTAATTACAGTTGGTGTTTCTTTAGTCTCATTTGTTGTTTCCTTAGTCACAATTGCTATTTCCTTAGTCACAATTGTTGTTTCCATAATTAAAGTCGTTATTTCCTTAGTCATAGTTGTTGTTTAATTAGTCTTAGTTGATATTTCCTTAGTCACAGTTGTTGTTTCCTTAGTCACACTCACTTTTTCCTTAATCACAGTTATCGTTTCCTTAGTCGCAGTCATTGTTTCCTTAGTCACAGTTGTTGTTTCTTTAATCATAGTTTCTATTTCTTTAACTATAGCTGTTGTTTCCTTATATGCGATTTTTATTTCCCTAGCTTGTTAATACTTCTATTTGTTTAGGGTAAGGATCATTTTCAACCTTTGTTTGATGAGATGGTTGGATAACTAATTTTCCTACTGGTTATCATTGGAGAATGGTTTATAAGAAATAATTATTAGAATTTTAAAACTTCCTTAATCTTTAACTTCCTTGATATTGTAAGTAATCTCTAAAAATACTCATCATGCATTCCCCCCATCACCACTTAAGAAGAATTCTTTCATTCCATTTTTTAATGATTCCACGATGTTTTTGAAAAATAAGCTTTGAGGACAAAATTAGCAATATAAAAAGTAATTATTATAATAATTTTTACACCATCCCTAACTCTTAAGGAGTTGACATGCCACCCCATTTACTAAGTAATCTCTTATGATTAATAAAAATCATAACAAGCAAACTCAAAATTTAACAGAGGATAGGAGGTCTCATCACAAGCCAACCTACCATGATCATAGGATCTAGTGGAGTGACATTACCACTTCTGGTCACCAAGCTAGGGTAATGGCCTTTGGTCTCCGGGTCAAAGGACAAGAGGTCTCATCACGAGCTGACTTGTTCACCTCATTAGCTCTGGTGAATGACATTGTTATTAACTGGTTACCACGCCAAAACAATGAACTTCTGTAAATGCTTTGATAAAAACTAAATAAAAGCAAGTTATGAATCTTTCCTAGTAAATGGGACAATGGCATCTCAATGGGTTAGAAAGGAAACCTTGTCGAGGCTATGGATGCCTGCTAGCAGCAGAGGACATGCTTGTGGTATTAAAGTAAATTTAAAGATTACAATTTATGTTGGCTATTTTGTCTCCTCAAAATTAATAAAAGAAATATCATTAGATTTATTATGGAAATTTATAAAACCCTCCTAGAAAGTGGCAATGATTGGTTGTCCATGAGTAACTTATTATAATTCTGCATAGTAGGGATAATTTTTTTTTTGGAAATTCAGCATTGTAACTAATCTCTTCTGTTTTTTTCTCTAATGATAAAATTGACGCGAATATTGTTTCCATCCATCTATCCTTCCTAGAAATATCCCCATGCCTTTATTTCACTTGCACCTTTCGTGTATTATAATAATCAGAATTATCATTACACCTCATGATTAATAAATAGCTCAATGATTCTTTCACATGTCACAGGTACCCTCTGCCTTTTATTTTTGTTTTTTGTGGTTGCCCTATCACATTTATTTAATATCACCTTATCCTATAATCGTGTCAAACGTGCCAACCTATTAAAAGATTGATTGACGACCGCATATGACCTTCAATTCTACTGGGGGGAAAAGATGGCACTGATATATGGTTTTTTATTCGAATTTTCGAAATATCATTACATGTCATGATCATTGGGCCTCTATACTCTATGCAGAATTACTATTAGTATATAATTTGAATTATGTTATTTCCAGCTACAAAATTTCATCTTGTTGAACAATCAACAATGGGTGGCAATTCAATCTGATATGAACTTACTGAATTACAGTCATCGGAGTAGATGCACAAAATTTTGATCTAAATTAGGTGGTTGGAACACTTTAAATGATGATAGGGATTTGATAACAAAGTAGCATTAGAATTCATAGGGAATCTGGACAATAGCATAACAATGGTAAGAAACACAAAGATATAGGTGAGCGAGGGTGCAATAAAAGAACTAACAGGTCTTCCGACAGAGTGAGAAAAATGGTATGAGATACATACTTCGCTTTAGAATGCAACCCTCTTGTTTCTAAACAATGGTGAAGAATTGGTCAAGAAAGGAACGGGGTATAACCCCAATTCATTACCAGAGCCATGGAAAGAAGTAGCAGGTATCGCCCAACGATATATTACCTGTGATAGAAGGTATGATGTGGTGAGAGGATGTCATCTCAAATTAATGGCATCTCTAAGGCGAAAGGTAACCCTAAACCTTCCCTAATTTCTCAATTCACTGCTGCATGAAACCACTACTAGGCTAAGAAGATCCAAAGACCAAGTCTCAGTTGTTAATAATCATGGACTTATCAAATTATTAATTATAAGAAGTCTCAATCAAGCATAACGGTCCTGGGAAGGGTTCTTTGGAAACCTTGACATTGGCCAAAGCATTCCGTTAGGAAATGAAATAATTGTTGAAACATCTGGGAACGTTTCAGTAGTAATGAGCAGCTAGAAAAAGGAAATGAGGATAATTCTAATGAAATTTTAGCGACAGAAGATACTCCACAGGGAACTTCACAAAAGTTAAAACCTAAAAAACTCAATAAAGCAGAGAAAAGAATGGCATCTATTCTAGCTTCACTACCTAAGAGAATAAGAAGGTCAGCTAGGTTAGTTAAGTAAGGTCAGAGTACTCTGGATCCTCTTGAGCAGTCACCAGAAGGAAACTCAAACCAAGATTTCTCCAATGCAGAAGAAATACACCAGGAAACTCTTGGATAAAAATCAGCTCAAGATTTACCAACCTCGAAATAGACAGAACATGAAATAGAAATATCTCAAGCATTAGAAGGGCTAGAAATTTTAATGGAAACTACGAATTTAGGAGAAGAAATAACCACTTCAACGGAAGAAACTATAGCTCATCCTGAAAATCCTTCTAACTAGGGGACTTCACCTAATTCGCCAACTACAACCTCTCCTGCTAATTTTTCAGCTATTGTTATTATGGGATCATATGATGACCCTGAGGGTGTTCCCTTCCAAGATCATTCTAAAGACTCTATTGCTACTATATTGGATCCCTTCTCTGTGGAAGATACAACTCCACAGTCCCTTCTTTAAGATCTGATTGGTGAAGGCTGAGATGGTGGTACTGACTTTTTAGTTGAAACTCAGGTTGATCTTCCTGACAAAGACCTCTTGAAATTTGTAACTGATGTAATGAAAATGGAGGTTGATAATTCATTGGCTGATATTTTGACAGTTGAATCTACTTAAGAGATTATTACTGAAAAAACCGAGATAATAGTTGTTGTTTCTTCTCCTTTTTCTCTAGAAACCTTAGCTAACAGTTTTGTTCAAAAGAATACAAGTAATAGAGCTATGAGAAATAAAGAAAAAGGTAAAATTCATGAGGAAATGTTTAAATTGAAAGAAGAAAAAAAGAAATTGCAAAGGAAGGTACGACAACTAAAAAATTGGCTCTATTTCAGTACGTAGTTTCATAAAGGTCATGTGAAGAAGGTTAGAAGAGAGAAGGAAACTCAATATATTGAAACTGAGACCGACCTCATACCTGTATCTATTGAAGCAAATACCCAGACAAACTATGTTCTTGTTTCTACTGAAGTAGGAACTCAGAGTGATTCTGAGATAAAAATGATTGATGTTCCTCCTAGTCTCGTCGAAGTAGAAACTCAAACATATCCACTATCTACCTTTACTGATAGAGGATTACAAACAAAGGATGTACCTCTTTATACTCCCTTAATTGTAGAGGCTACCATTAAGGTCTTGCACAAAACTATGGAAAGACAACAGGAGGCTATAGCAAGATACCAGAAAGAAGTGGTGCCTCAGAAGGAACATCAAGAACTACTTCAATGATTCAGGGCATTAACAAAAACATAGGATGAGACTTATGCGCAACTGAGAGCATCTGAGAAGAAAATACAGAATTTAAAGGATCACCTTAATAAGGCTACAGAGAAAACAAAGGAAATCTGCTCCATTTATTCAGATGCCTTGGAATGTAGGTCCCCAGCCTAGAATTATGCATTGTATTTACTTGAGAGATATTTGTTGCTCAAAGTTAAAGCTATACAGTCTGGGAAACCATATGAGTTTAAAAATGTACTGGATTTTATTACTACTTTCCATAAACATGATGCTCACACACAATATCTTATGTGTGAACTTTATATGCATAATTTCTTTATGGAAGAACCCGTGGAAGAAAATCCTATTCCATTTATTAGTGACATTTAGTTCTAAGCCTTCATATCATTTGCTAGGAACCAAGTGAAATGGGCAAAATGTTATCACACCTTCTAGAGGAGAGAGAATGGTCTTGATCTTTGGGTCAGAGGAGAACCTACGAACCCTTTTTTCACACGTATTCGTCATGATATCTTCATAGAAAAACCTGGTGTTGCTTCTGCACTTGCATAGATTCATAATGATGTTTTACATTCAGGTTTGGAATACTTGGGAGATATCAGAGATGAGGCTCTTCGTGGAGCTAAAGCTAGATGGCAGACATCATCTAATGAAATAAAAAATAGAGAACCCTTCGGCTTCCATAATTTTCAGTATGCCATGTCTAGAGTACAAGACTATGTTCACCTGGTATTGGAAAGAGGTATCAATTGGATAGGGTGTAGGTATATATGTCCCATGATCTGGTGCCCTCAGTAATTTAATAAATCTAACTATCATTTATTAGACGCAGATAAGTATGAGGCCTTTCAGGAACTTAGAAGTAGGAATGGATTTAGACATAGAGGCGAGGAAGCTTATGAAGCTTACTCCTTAACTACCTTGCATGTTAATCGTTTGTTTGCACGAGGTCATGCAAAAAGGTAAATTGGGGGGGTGATATTGGGCCTCATAATTGTTATAATTTCCTTACCTTATTCCTTAGTGTTTATATTATTTTTCTAAGTATTTCTTGTATCTAGGATATGATAACTTATGAAGTATTGATTCTAGAAGTGTTTAATACATTCTTATTATTTTATTGTCTTTATGAAAAAATATAATCACTAAAACGTTATTTACTTATGATTGGATCCTGATTTTGGACAAGAATCCATTGATGAACTAACATCCAATGTTTCTTGTTGGAATAATCATAGGAGATCAGATAGCTTCAGGTTGTTAAAGCTTATTTGGAGTAAATCAGTTAAGGACGGGCTTTCGACTTGGTCATCCAAGATATATTAATACTTCTTGTAACTTAAAATGAGCATCCTGAGAATATTCAAATTCTTAGGGTTTCTCTTTATCAAAAATAGATTCAATTTTCTTATCTTTTACCAACATAGTATAAAAAGTTGACATTGAGCCTCGAAAGGGGTTTTTCGATTATAATATTATTTTGACATAAAGTTGTGACTTGAGAATACATCAGTTGTAATTGGTCCTCTGTAATTTAATGGGAGCACTTAGTATTCAAAGTTAATTTACTGTGTTGATTCCTTTTATAAGGAAGTTCAATTTCAGTGATTTGGGCATGATATTGGAACCAACACTGTCTTTACCTGTACCATTAAACTGGTGTTTGGTTCTTCCATTTCAGTTATTTCATTTGCATAATCGCTTTTAGTTTATCGTTGCCTGTTTATTAAATTTAATTCTTTGTTTTACATAGAATTTATAGAGATTGTTACATAGTGGATTTGCTTTAGCTAATTTGTTGGGAGTGTCATTGTTTACTGTTGTTTCTTGTAGATCAGCATAGGATCATTATCTTGCGTACTCAAATGCTTTCGATGATATGATTTTGTAGTGTTCAATTTCCATTTTGTAGTTGTTGTTCCCTAAGTAACAACTTGATGCTTGATAGGTTTTCCTTTGCTATTTCCTACAGAAAATATCTAGAATTTGATGTTTTGAATGGTTTGTTCTAGTTAGAAATCACGTTACAAGTTGATTCCTTTAACATTGTAGTTTTTTTTTTCAATAGGATAGCAATAATTAGTCATACCAAATTCTCTCTTGCACAAATTGCGTAGATAACCTTGAAATAGAAAGACGAGACCTCGAGTTGAAAATTTAATGTGCAGTAGTTAGCTGGTCATTTTAGAATAATTAATTGGCTCAACATATGGCATCACCCCTTTGGCGGTAATGGGTCCTTCCCAACTAAGCTATTCATCCCAACTGGTTTGACCCCTGACCTGGGGGATTCCACCAACAAATTTATGCCTATTTCACAAGATTTATACGTAGGAAGTTTTCTTTCGATTTCCTTGAGAAATTACCCAGGCTTGAGGCCTACACGACTCAACTGCTTGGATAAACTTGAACTTCATGAAATTGAAGGTGAAGATTCAATATGTTTCACCTCTCTTATGACACACCATGGCAAGGGAGGCATGAAGCAACGCGCTTGGAACCCCCAACGACACTTACCAAAATCCACAAAATTCTTACTCTCAGAATATGATGGAATGAGTATAAACTCAACCATTAACTTACTTGATAAAATACATAGAAAATGTGCATCTAAGTGCACTTCTCAGAACCATAGGGAAATCAATCTCGTTTCCCAACTGCAACATAAGCAAGCATTTCTTTCCATGTAAAACAAATCACATACATCGAGCAATTAATGTAATCAACAAAATTACGTGGTAACCAACACATTCATCAAGTTAGGGAAATAAAGACAGATATTTACCATTTCCTCATTAATTTATATAGGGAATTAACATCCCACTTACGTATAGGAATCCAAATCCAAATTAAAATTATAAGCATGTAACCGATACAATAAGCTATACATATTATTCAAATATAAGAAGAATAAGTAAATACTTATCTTGTAAAAGCAAATGAATAGACAACTGAGATTGGGACTTCGTCTCTCCACCCAACCATAGACAAGATACAACTTTATTTATTTATAGATGTCACCCCCGAGCCAAATTCTAGTGCTTGAGGTGGAGTGCTTTTGAGGAATTTTAACCAATAGAATAGCTAAAACATGATGCCATAAGGCCACACTACCTTCATCCACTAGCTACACACATTATCATTCAAAATTTTCAGGTATAATCACATCCATGCCAAGATACTACAGTGCTGAGAGCTTCAGCTCACTTTTAGGAGAAGAGAGTCCACAATAAGAGAAGGTTCATCAGTGGATAAACTACTAGTGGATAAGAAGTCGCCTCTCTAAGTGGTTCATTAGCGAGTCAAGCACTAGAACTTCTACCCCAAGGTAGCTCCTGGTGGTTCAACAAACCTCCCAAGCACTTGAGTGACTCTTCCCAAGCCTGTAGGTTCATCAATTCATAAGCTACTAGTGGGTTACTTAGCCTTACAAGAAATACACTACTCACTATACTACTTTTCACCTAGCCATCCTCTATGAGGGTTCTTTAGCTAGTTTAATCTCTTCGGAGCTTAGCTATTGTAAATTCTGATTGCTTCCATCTCTTTGTATTTCACCTCTGCCCTTCTGATGAAGTTTTTCTTACATTGCACTTCACTATGTGTTCTCTTCCACAATCTCCACGCAAAGAATGAGATTTTCTCCCTCTCCTCATGCATATGTATATTGGGTCATCATGTGAGAATGGCCTAAAACCGACTATCTTAGTTTGCTAGTCAACCACCAAACAAAGCAGCCCATGCCTCTCCTTAAATTGTTATCCTTTTGTTGCTTATGGTTGGAGTTTAAAGGACACCTGGGCTTGTCCTTGTCTTTTTAAGCTAAATTTAATGCACAATCAACCCATTTAAAACCACTCAAGCAACAAACACTTTTATTTAAAACAACCCATTCCTTAAGAAATCTCCCTCCTCAAGCAACTAGGATCTGTGTCCCTTTTCTCAATATTTAATAAATTACAAGCTATTTACAAAAGGGAATATATTAACCAGGGGATGTCAGCCTAGATCAACATCCACACATTGTATCTCAATAGGCTCACTAACTTTCACAGTATTTCCCTACGCAGTAGCACTGTGCCATTCCACTACATCATATATCACAATAGTATGGCTCTTACCAACAGAGTTCTAGAGAAACCCCTAGTTCAATGGTAGTACTAGCCAAGCTCCTAAGAGGGGGTGTTGGACTTGCAGAGGTCCACACTTTGAGAGAGATTTTCGTCATAAAATAGGTATTGATCATCCTCCACACATGCCTCTAAAGTCTTGGTATAAATAAAAATATCATTAAAGTAGACAAACACAAATTTGTCTAGATATAATTTAGTGAAAAGTAGGGCCCCATGAATCTCATCCAAGGGGTCAACAATGATTGAAATGGGAGAATTTTCTTTTATCATCAATTTATTAAGATCACAAAATTCTAGGCACATGCATCATTTGCATTTTTATTTCCAACACCACGATGGATAAGGAAGAGTAGGGGCTAGTATGAGAATGTATCAAGATGACCTTCAAATAATTCCATAATGATCTTTTCATTTTCATTTTTTTGTGTGTAAAAGACTGTTGATAAGGATTTAGATTAGGGGGTTGACCTTTGAGAGTGTGTTTACAACTTTCCTTATTGATTCTTTATAATCCATTGCAACCAAACCTAATGTTCACAACCATCCTTCTTTGAAAAGGAATTCCCATCCTCCCATTTCAATGGAAAACATATTTGATTTGAGGAAAAACTCCTCCATTCATAGTTTTACATTCTTGCACTTACAACCACATTTTATCTTACTTTCATTGGAGATCATGATTTTAAAATTGCATACCACATGGGTATAACAATGAGTTTCTTCAACAACTCAATGATGAATAAAAGTGTGGGTATTTTCACTATTGATTAAGAAAATCACTTTTTGGTTCTTGATATAGTCACGGTTTCAAGAGCTAAATTTCCTGGTAAGACATGAAGGGAAATTTGGGGCTCCTCATAATTAGGCTCCTTAGTGGATTCTTCATGCTGAGAGGGCACACTCTTTTTTAGCAGTAGTTGTTTAATGTATTCTTTTGAAATTTCCTTAAGCAAGCTAGATGGATCCATATCTTTGTCAAATAATTTATGTTTAGTACATTGATGCCCATTGAAAATGCTTTCATCACAATGATACCATAGACTTATATGTTTATGTTTTGTTATTTTTCCTAGGTTAAGCCATGGAACTTAGGGTTTTTAGAAGGAGGTGGAGGAAAAAAAGGAGGACATGGTCATGGACAAGATCATTTGGTCTAGGTATCTATCACCACTATTTCTTCTTTAGTTAGTTTAGAGGTTTCTATCCCATTAATAGTCGGTTGAGCCATCTAGACTTGTTCTCTAATATCCTACTATACACCCACTAGTAAAACATTCTTTAAAGAGGTAACAATCATACCTTATGTGTGGAGTGCTAATTTTTTGAAGGAACCAATAAATTATTTGATTGAGTTAATTTGACACAACTTGGTTAGTTTCCCCCAAAAAATAGTTTTTGTTTCAAATCAAGCATAGATTCCCTTCACAAACTAGAGGCTAGTCCATGTACCCCCTTGTAATCCTTGTTAATCCATCACCACCATTATGAATGCTTTTGATACAAGTATTACATATGAACCTATAGTTTTAATAGGACATCACTAATAGTTTGGAAGGAAAAGTAGTGTTCCATATAGGTAACCGATATTGTTTGGTTGGAACCATCAAACTTGTTCAAATCTACTTTAGGTTATCTAATAATTTGACTTCTCACTCTCATATGTAGTAATTCCTATTCCATAATAGATTTGGAGAATCTGAAATGCATAACTCCAATACCAAGTTGTAATTTTAAATCCACATGATACAAATATTTTTACACTCAAAGATTTTGTCCTACTATAAAAAATTTTGAAAAACAATCAAATCTTTGAATTTTATTAAACAAAAGTATTGAAAGGAAAACTCATAGGTGTTAACATTCTATATCTGGAGATAAGGTCAACATTGCAAAAGTGGAAATATTATATCAACTAACAACAAAAAGAATGTAGAGGAAAACAAGCTAAAGTTATGTAACAAAAATCAATATCTTCTCATTATCACATTAGAAAAATACAACACCATCCTCAAGGGACATGAATGTAGAGGATAGAAAAATAAATTTATGTAACAAAAATATTTATCTTCTCATTAACACATAAGAAAAAGACAACACTATTCTAAATGGAATATAATGGCTTCTCTCAAGCCTTCACACTCTAACTATATGTTCACACACCTCACATGAATGAATATATAAACCTAACGAATGTTCCCTCCCTCCCATATTCAAAATTAACTAAAGGGAATTGCAGTTTAAAACTATAATGGTTTATAATAGGTCTTACCTATACTTCCATGAAGGGAATATACCATAATCGTGTCATAATTGTGTAAGGAATCAATCATAATGTCATCATAACCATGTAAGAAGAATCTATCACAATTATCATAGAATATATCATAAGCTTACTCTAACCAAAAGTATAAGAGGTTGAGCATCATAAGGCAAGTAATTCACAATAGTATGGCTCTTACCAACAGAGTTCTAGAGAAACCCCTAGTTCAACTGGCAGTAGAAGCCAAGCTCCTAAGAGGGAGTGTTGGACTTGCAGAGGTCCACACTTTGAGAGGGGTTTTCCTCATAAAATAGGTATTTCCAATACAACTTGGGCACAATCCATAATGGGGGATCTGGGGAAGGCTAATCACATGCATGTAGCAGAGAACAATCACTAGGCTAAGCATACCATTCAACATTTTCCATAATGAATTTATGTTCCATAGGGAAGCACCTTTATTTTTTATTTATTTGATGTTGTATGGCTTTTGACACTTTTTCTTCACAATTCATTAACGTATTAAGGGATCTCTTGCATGATTCATGGGAAATTCCTTTGATGATTGGACTCTATTTAATAGTCCATAAGTCATTTGTGGAACTTGCAATTGACATTGTTGTATGAGTAATAGTTGATTTGTGAGATGTCTATCTATGCTCACTTCATTATTGCAAAGGGGAGAAATTAGGGTGATAACATTACCACAAGACCTTTTTTGGATGCATAATATTCCAAAACTAAGTCTTAGTGATGTTGGGCACTACTAAGACTATAGTACTAGATGTATTTATTTAATGAGGCCACAATATGATTATTCTTTTTAATAAACTTCTAATGGTATCCAATAACACACAAGAAACCACATAAGATTTTTGGAGCCTTATGGCGTGATCAATATTTCAAAGTACATATTTCTTGGAATCCATTTATACCTATATCATATTGACCATATGGCCCAAGTATTTCACTTAAGAAGTGTCAAAAATTCATTTGGAATGTTTGAGTAATAACTAGTTATCTTGTAGTAGTTGAAGGGATTGATCATCCTCCACACATGCCTCTAAAGTCTTGGTATAAATAAAATTATCATTAAATTATACAAACACAATTTTTTGTAGAAAGAGCCTAAAAATATTTTCACGAGGCTTTGAAAAGTGAATGGGCCATTGCAAAGACCAAAATGCATCACCAAAAACTCATAATATCCTTCAAGTGTGTGTAAGGAAGTATCAAGAATGTCCACCTCTGTCTAGGTCTAGTTTAGTGAAGAGTAGGGCCCCATGAGTCTCATCCAAGGGGTCAACAATGATTTAAATGGGGAATTCGTCTTTCATCATCAATTTATGAAGATCACAAAAGTCTAGGCACATGCATTATTTGCATTTTTTTTCCAACACCAAGATGGATAAGGAAGAGTCGGGGCTATTATGAGAATATATCAAGATGACCTTCAAATAATTCCATAATGATCTTTTCATTTTCATTTTTTTGTGTGTAAACGACTGCTGATAAGGATTTAGATTAGGGGGTTGACCTTTGAGAGTGTGTTTACAACTTTCCTTATTGATTCTTTATAATCTATTGCAACCAAACCTAATGTTCACAACCATCCTTCTTTGAAAAAGGATTCTCATCCTCCCATTTCAATAGAAAACATGTTTGATTTGAGAAAATACTCCTCCATTCATAGTTTGACATTCTCGCACTTATCTTACTTCCATTGGAGATCACGATTTTAAAATTGCACACCACATGGGCATAACAATGAGTTTCTTCAACAACTCAATGATGAATAAAAGTGTGGGTATTTTGACTATTGATTAAGAAAATCACTTTTTTGTTCTTGATATATTCAGGGTTTCGAGAGCTAAAGTTCCTGGTAAGACATGAAGGGAAATTTGGGGCTCCTCATAAGTAGGCTCCTTAGTGGATTCTTCATGCTGAGAGGGCACACTCTTTGTTAGCACTAGTTGTTTAATGTATTCTTCTGAAATTTCCTTAAACAAGCTAGACGGATCCATATCATTGTTAAAAAAATTATTTTTAGTACATTGATGCCCATTGAAAATGTTTTCATCGCAATGACAATATAGACTTATATGTTAATGTTGTGTTATTTTTCCTAGGTTAAGCCATGGACCCTAGGGTTTTGAGAAGGAGGTGGAGGAACAAAAGGAGGACATGGTCATGGACAAGATCATTTGGTCTAGGTATTTATCACCACTTTTTCTTCTTTAGTTAGTTTAGAGGTTGTTATCCCATTAATAGTGGGTTGAGCCATCTAGATTTGTTCTCTAATATCCTACTATACACCCACTAGTAAAACATTCTTTGAAGAGGTAACAATCATACCCTTTGTGTGGAGTGCTAATTTTTTGAAGGAATCAATAAATTATTTGATTGAGTTAATTTGACACAACTTGGTTAGTTTCCCCCAAAAATAGTTTTTGTTTCAAATCAAGCATAGATTCCCTTCACAAACTAGAGGCTAGGCCATGTACCCCCTTGTAATCCTTCTTAATCCATGACCACCATTATGAATTCTTTTGATACAAGTATTACATATTCACCTATAGTTTTAATAGGACATCACTAATAGTTGGGAAGGAAAAGTAGTGTTCCATCTAGGTAACCAATATTGTTTGGTTGGAACCATCAAACTTCTTCAAATCTACTTTAGGCTATATAATAATTTGACTTCTCACTCTCATAGGTAGTAATGCCTATTCCATAATAGATTTGGAGAATATGAAATGCATAACTCCAATACCATGTTGTAATTTTAAATCCACATGATACACATATTTTTACACTCAAAGAATTTGTCCTAATATAAAAAAAAATTGAAAAACAATCAAACCTTTGAATTTTATTAAACAAAAGTGTTGAAAGGAAAACTCATAGGTGTTAACATTCTATATCGAGAGATAAGGTCAACATTGAAAAAGTGGAAATATTATATCAACTAACAACAACAAGAATGTATAGGACAACAATCTAAAGTTGTGTAACAAAAATCAATATCTTCTCATTATCACATTAGAAAAATACAACACCATCCTCAAGGGACATGAATGTAGAGGATAGAAAAATAAATTTATGTAACAAAAATATTTATCTTCTCATTAACACATAAGAAAAATACAACACTATTCTAAATGGAATATAATGGCTTCTCTCAAGCCTTCACAATATAATTGTATGTTCACACACCTCACATGCATGAATATATAAACCTAACGAATGTTCCCTCCCTCCCATATTCAAAATTAACTAGAGGGAATTGCAGTTTAAAACTATAATGGTTTATAATAGGTCTTACACATACATCCATGAAGGGAATATACCATAATCATGTCATAATTGTGTAAGGAATCAATCATAATGTCATCATAACCATGTAATAAGAATCTATCACAATTATCATAGAATATATCATAAGCTTACTCTAACCAAAAGTATAAGAGGTTGAGCATCATAAGCAAGTAATCTATCATAGGGGTGTAAACAAATATCTCCCACATGGTACACCCATCCCTCACATATCTCTCCCACATGGATGAATTCCTCACATATCATGATAAATCCAAGCAAATGCATGAGTATGTTTTTGTAGCATCTTAGTGAATTTCTTCCGTTAAAGGTTGTCTAATGTAGAGTCGATATTTAAAAATTTAGATTAGGGGGTGGCCTTTGAGAGTGTGTTTACAACGTTCCTTATTGATTCTTTATAATCCATTGCAACCAAACCGAATGTTCACAACCATCCTTCTTTGAAAAAGGATTCTCATCCTCCCATTTCAATAGAAAACATGTTTTATTTGAGAAAATACTCCTCCATTCGGAGTTTTACATTCTTGCACTTACAACAACATTTTATCTTACTTCCATTGGAGATCATGATTTTAAAATTGCACACCACATAGGCACAATGAGTTTCTTCAACAACTCAATGATGAATAAACGTGTGGGTATTTTGACTATTGATTAAGAAAATCACTTTTTGGTTCTTGATATATTCAGGGTTTCGAGAGCTAAAGTTCTTGGTAAGACATGAAGGGAAATTTGGGGCTCCTCATAAGTAGGATCCTTAGTGGATTCTTCATGCTGAGAGGGCACACTCTTTGTTAGCACTAGTTGTTTAATGCATTCTTATGAAATTTCCTTGAGCAAGCTAGATGGATACATATCTTTCTTAAATAATTTATGTTTAGTACATTGATGCCCATTGAAATTTTTTTCATCACAATGAAAACATAGACTTATATGTTAATGTTTTGTTATTTTTCCTAGGTTAAGCCATGGACACTAGGGTTTTGAGAAGGAGGTGGAGGAAAAAAAGGAGGACATGGTCATGGAAAAGATCATTTGGTCTAGGTAGTTATCACCACTTTTGATTCTTTAGTTAGTTTAGAGGTTGCTATCCCATTAATAGTGGGTTGAGCCATATATACTTGTTCTCTAATATCCTACTATACACCCACTATTAAAACATTCTTTGAAGAGGTAAAAATCATACCTTATGTGTGAAGTGCTAATTTTTTTAAGGAATCAATAATTTGATTGAGTTAATTTGACACATCTTGGTTAGTTTCCCCCAAAAAATAGTTTTTGTTTCAAATCAAGCATAGATTCCCTTCACAAACTAGAGGCTAGGCCATGTACCCCCTTGTAATCCATCACCACCATTATGAATTCTTTTGATACAAGTATTACATATGCACTTATAGTTTTAATAGGACATCGCTAATAGTTTGAAAGGAAAAGTAGTGCTCCATCTAGGTAACCAATATTGTTTGGTTGGAACCATCAAACTTGTTCAAATTTACTTTAGGCTATCTAATAATTTGACTTTTCACTCTCATAGGTAGTAATTCCTATTCCATAATAGATTTGGAGAATCTGAAATGCATAACTCCAATACCATGTTGTAATCTTAAATCCACATGATACACATATTTTTACACTCAAAGAATTTGTCCTACTATAAACAAATTGAAAAACAATCAAATATTTGAATTTTATTAAACAAAAGTATTGAAAGGAAAACTCATAGTTGTTAACATTCTATATCGGGAGATAAGGTCAGCATTGCAAAAGTGGAAATATTATATCAACTAACAACAACAAGAATGTAGAGGACAAGAAGCTAAATCTATGTAACAAAAATCAATATCTTCTCATTATCACGTTATAAAAATACAACACCATCCTCAAGGGACATGAATATAGAGGATGGAAAAATAAATTTATGTAAAAAAATATTTATCTTCTCATTAACACATAAGAAAAAGACAACACTATTCTAAATGGAGTATAATGACTTCTCTCAAGCCTTCACACTCTAACTATATGTTCACACACCTCACATGCATGAATATATAAACATAACGAGTGTTCCCTCCCTCCTATATTCAAAATTAACTAGAGGGAATTGCAGTTTAAAACTATAATGGTTTATAATAGGTCTTACATATACTTCCATGAAAGGAATATACCATAATCATGTCATTATTGTGTAAGGAATCAATCATAATGTCATCATAACCATGTAAGAAGAATCTATCACAATTATCATAGAATATATCATAAGCTTACTATAACCAAAAGTATAAGAGGTTGAGCATCATAAGGCAAGTAATCTGTCATAGGGGTGTAAACAAATATCTCCCACATGGTACATCCATCCCTCACATATCTCTCCCACGTGGATGAATTAATCGCATATCATGATAAATCCAAGCAAATGCATGAGTATGTTTTTGTAGCATCCTAGTGAATTTCTTCCGTTAAAGGTTGTATAATGTAGAGTCAATATTTAAAAATTTTCTTCAACTAATTTCTAGGGAAAATATAATATTCTGATGTGTTTATAGCCAATGAAAAAGGATGCAATGATGACAAAGTATTTAAATCATAGTTTTCTTGAAACTATAGACCCAAGATATAATCAAATGGATAAGAAAGTGAACCAAAATATCAAAGAGTTTGAATTAGTAAAAAAATTATGAATATGATTTTATTTGGTATTCTCTTTAAAATGTGTAGCTTGGCCTATTGTGAAAACTAGCCACACATTTTCCTCATCTTTTATAGTGTGATCAAGACATACCATATTTTCCAACTCACTGAAAGTTTTTATAGGTGGATACAAGGTTACCTTCCTAATTAAGTCACTGTGTGAAATAAGGATATTTCCAAACCAATAACTAATGGATGCATTTTCAATAGCTAGCCATGGCATTCCTAGGATTAAGGGATATCCCATCGAAGGATATTTAAGTTATAGGATTATAAAATCAATAAGGTATTCCCAAGAATCTAAGGATATAATAACATCATCCAACACATCTTCTACTTTAATTTTAGATCAATCTATGAATTAAATAAATGTAGGTGTAGGATAGATATTAAATAATTGTAATTGTTCCATGGTTTTCTTAGTCATTATATTGATTGACGCCCCTAGTTATATCAAAATATTTAAAAAAATAATTTTATTAATATGTACTAAAATAATCAAATTACCAAGGTCAACATATTTTTCCACAATTTTTTTTCCTGACATTAACTCTGTTGATTTTCTAATAAGTTGAACATTTTTTTGTTCAAATTCAATCCTTCCAAGTTTCTTCAACATAATTCCTTGACTATTTTGGCACAAATGGAAATATATTTGATAACCTGTAGCAAATAAATTTTCATACGCACATTTTTCAATTCGAAGATTAGATCAAATTTAAAGCACACAATAGGTTTTCCCAAGTTCAACATCTCTGGATAGGGAGGTGAATTAGATGACTAGGGTGGCACTATAATTGGAGAAGTTCACTTTATTAGGGTATCATTATTTAGTAGATTAGGAGTTTCCTCCTTTGGCCCTTCTCCAATGATTAGAGGAGAGTCTTTCTTTTAACAAGCACCTTCCCCGATCTTAATTGAATATCTTCTAATTGTATTTTGGTAACTAGATAAGTGGGAAAGAGTTGCGACTCATCATTAAGAGTAGGGTGAGCCACCTTATTATTAGGGTTAGGGATTAGATGAGAAAGTAGTTGTGTGGGATTTGGAGGTTAAGAGGATGGAATTTGTATCTATTGAGGTGGTGTAGCTTGTTGTCATTGTGATTGTGTAGGGTATTGATGTTGAAAGTGTGAAGTGTTGATGTTTCGAAATGGGTTGCTTTCGACACCAACACCTTGAAACTTCTTTGCAACTTGTGAGAAGCATCGGGTGAACTTTTCCTTGTGTTTATAGCTGTGCGAGTAGGATAGAATCCACTCCGATAATGGCACAACTCAAACCTATCAGCTTTGTCAAGAGAGTCATAACCCACTGGGGAAAGTCGTGGATCACACGACCTCTTCTATGTTAGAAGTTGCAACTTTCGAGGAAGAGTCTTGAAGCTTACAACTTTGATGAAGGGAAGAAAAGAAAAAAAACAACTATCCCAACCCTAAATAATGTACAAAATATGAAATACAACATTTCTTCTTGCAAGAAAGATAAGTGTAACCGTCTGCTCTTTAATAGAATAAGTGAATATTTATGTTAGGTCCCCATACTGCTAGCGTAACCCCTTATTGTTATTAGTACAACCCCCTTATTATATTGTTGTGCCCATGTAGTCCCCATATTGTTATTATTATGCCCCATAGAAGCCCACTATTGTTATTATTGTGCCCTTACATTATTATTGTTATGTCGGCTCTGATTATATTATGACCCCTTAGACTCCTATATGTAGAAAGGAGGTCTTGTCATTTGTATCATCAAAAATTGTTCATTTGTGTAATGTAAAGGAGGTTGCCCCCTCAAAGAGGCTTATTTCTAAGGCATTGATCTATTTTTTCTATCTTTTTGTGAGCTGGTTTCTTAACAATTTAGCTCATTGAATAATAAAATTAATGATTAGGAGCATTAGTTTGAATAATAATTGTTTTCTTGAAATGTTTAATTGTTATTTTATATTGTTAAATTGTTAAATTAAAATCTTAATCAATTCTATAGGATATAAGATTAGATCATATTGAAGAATATTCTATTTTTAAAACAACAATTTTACATAGGAAATATTGTAACCCAGATCAAGGTGGTGGACTTTGAAATTTGAATTATTTGAAATAGTGGTGGACTTTGAAAATTGGATTATTCGAATTTGAAAGTTATTATCATTTACTGGGTTCAAGAGCTAATAGCAGGAGCGGTTCACCAAGGTGATGAATAACAATAACCAGCTGATCGAGTTCAAGCTCATGGCAATGTCACCTACCTTCCAACCATGGACACCTTCAAAACTGGAATTTACGTATTAGAAATCTGAAACGACGACTTCAGCTTCAGCTACATGAATCTTCATCTTAATACCACATAGATCCAAAGGACAATTATTCCCAAGGTGGCCAGGTCTATCAGAGGAGTTGTGCAGGTTTGGTTTTACATATATTTTCTATATTTCTTAAGAGAAGATTTGTTATCTAGACTTTGTTTTCAGGACTAAGATTTTTATCTGGTTTGAGAGAATTTGGCTCCATACAAAGAAGGTGCTAGAACGATTCTAGTACATGAAGTGGTTCCTCATGTATACCAACAATTTTGGCTTTCTCTTTTCCCCATTCCACTCATGATTTTGATCAATACAATTGTTCATTCAATAATAGAATGTTGCAAACACTTCTTTCGGATACACAAGAGCTCCTAGAAACCACCATGTCAACATAGCATCCATAATCCACTATTTTTCTTATTAGATATTACTACAACCATAATTTTTGTCTATTTTTTTGGCTCACTTTTAAGACATGTGATTTCATGTAAACACATCAAATGCAATCTATTGTTTTTCATATTTTCTTTATCGCTATAAAAATTCCACAAACGTAAAATTATACATAAGCACGCCCCGCTCAGTGAATGTCTAAGGCGATACAAATCACATAAAAACTGGCATATTTTCTTTCTCGCTATAAAAATTCCACAAACATAAAACATAATTTTAGAATCGACATAAAGCATATTTTTAAAAGGCCAGGCATGGATATACAAACAAATGAATCATACTTTTCAAGTATAAATAAAGAACATTTTTAAGCACCACATTAAAAAAAAATGAGAAGTGAGAGGTATATATCTTGCATTAAGAATTGAAAAGTTTTCTCCCAGATTTGTATTTTACATTAATAAATATATCAAAACAATATGTTCAACATTTTGGATTCGTAAATAGAGCAAAACTAATTTTTTAAACCTTTTGGATTCGTAAATAGAGCAAAGCTATATTTTTAAAGGTCACATTAACAAAATGAAATAAAATACATGCCACTTAAAAAAGGAAAAAGATGACAAACAATACATATGAATACAAGTTTGAAGAGATTCGTTTATATAAGCTTGAAAATTACATTAATAAATATATCAAAGCAATATGTCTAGAATTTTAGATTTATAAATAGAGTAAAGCAATGGGAAACAAGGAGGTGAAGAAAGCTCACTAACAAGTGCTCGACTTATTTCTTTGAGGTGAGTAGAAAAGTCAATCTTTTAGAAGGGCAAAGACACCATGATAGGGATGTACATTTAATATTTTAGATAGAAAATTTGCACAAAAATAAAATAACCTATCTACCTCTTCTGATATTTTTTTTCCCCTTCGAAAAAGAGCTATAATTTTGTTCCTTCAAAAAACAAAATTACTTTCTATTTATGCATCGTTGGAGCACATTCTTGAGGATTTGTAGATAACCCTCTCAAAAGCTGCCAAAAAGATCTGCTACAATCAAGCCTTTAAGATGAACCACATACATAAGCATGGATTTACATAAAAAAAAAACCAAGATTTTAGCCTCATGGCTGAACAAAATATAAAACTGATAAGAGTCCCAGTGAAATGGCTAGGAATAGTGATATTCCTTCCCGTCATAATATATATAGGAATGTTTATCATGTGATTTGATAAACTAGTAAATATGACAAAAAATAAAAATAAAAAAGTGTAGATTTTGTGGAAAGATCTATTCTTCTACTACCAAGACAAGTGTTGCCTCATCCATGAAAGGCCTATGGTAGTAGTCATAATGGTTAGTTCCTATGTGTTTTGAGATGTGCCATGACCCCTAGCCATGTCCATACATTGTTTAGAAAGGTTGGTCGTTGTTTGATTCTGCTCCCTGTATATGTGGGAACAAGTGCAAAGAGTAAATGATTCTTTCAATCTCAAAATATCTTGAAGAACATGCAAGACAATAAAATTCAAATACTAATGACGTCCATTGACCTAGTTAATAACAAGCAACAAGTCTCCATAAACCAACAATTAGTCACATCCCTTGTTCTTGGGAAAAACTAAAAGGGCTATTAGAGCTAGAAGTTCAGCAAGGTTGATCGTGCTCCACGTTTGAGATAATAGCCCAATAATTGTGCAAAATAGTAATAATGATAGGAATTTAGAGAAAATTGTGAATAATCATAGGGAAAAAAGATGGATTATATACGACAATTATGGGGCCTAACATTGGCAGGCCAACAAATCCCTATATTTGAATTTCTTTCCATTTCATTTCACCACAAAAATGAACACCATAGATCTCTCAATGTAACAATGTTTACCACAATCCCAGGAAAAAACTATTAGCCACAAAGGCACCCCTTTATCCAAACTTATATAATTTGAAATCTTTGTTTTTAACCGTGTACAGTTAATTGTAAAGCATATTCTTAATAAAAATAGAAAAGATGCAATGGTGCACTCACACACACACACACACATTTTACCTTGTAAACCCAAACCAAGAAAACCAAATAGATTTTGTAGTATATTATATCTATACAATGTTACAACATAATATACATATTTTTATAATGTTACAATACAATATGTATACCATGCAACATCCATATACCTAAATACATTAACCCTAGATTAGAATACAACCTAGTTGTTTAATTGAAATTAGAAAACCATGTGTTGAACCACCATATACCACAAAACCACTAAAAATGAAAACCATGTGCCAAAAATGCCAAAAATTGATGTAAAAATTGCCCAAAAAAATATTTGGAGGCACCTTATGACCCCCTCATTGCACCTAACAGACACTAATTATGCATAGAACTAATTGTACAAAGAATATAACACAGACATAAAAATACTATGAAAAGAAACCAATTAACAATTTTAGTAGTTTATTAATGAAAAAAATAAAAAAATTCTAAATTTATTTTAACACAATCTCTTTTAATGAATAATTTATTTATTATACTTCAATTTCAAAAAGGACTAAGAAAATATTAATGACACCTTCATGTTATTTTTTATTTCAATGATAAAAAATAATGATAAATTATGATAAGGATAAATATCATAAAAATATTGAATTATAAAATATTATAACATTTTCTAAAGTCTTTATAATAATTTATGCATATTTTATATTAGAAGAATTAAAAAGTTGTAACTATTATAAAAATATTGAGTTATACCCTCGATGGGGGTGTTAATATTGAAAAGATGGAGGCTTTGGGCGCAGTGTTTGCCACCTCCCAGACATAAGGTGCATTTAAAGCTTGGAGGGGCGTGGCCTGCCCCTGCATGCAGTGGCATGCATATCAATAGTCGGTAATTTCTATATATTGAAGGTAATGTGAAGGTTCTAGAGCACGCTAGAGTAGGTTGGAGAGGAGGCAAGGGTTGTTCCTAGACCTCCCTTTGTTGGTTATACATCTTTGTTGAGTCATTGGTGAGCTTGAGGTTCTAGCGCGAGAGTGTATTTGAGGCAAGAGGCTTGCTGTTGTCTTGGGTGCTATAGTGGGGCTCTCCTGGCATTGGGAATTTTTTAAGGCTACAAGACACCTGGCTTAGTGTTGGGTTGGTGAGGTTGTCAAATGCTTATTATTGTGTGTATTATCAAGCATTTTTCCTTTTTTCTTTATTTAATTGGTATTTTAAAAATATACGGCTTGGGTATGTTATGTTAGGGTTAGTGTATTTGTCACCAAGCTTAATGTTGTGATGGTGAGGTTTCCAAATGGTTATTATTGTGTGTATTATCAATCCTTTGTTCTATGTTATTTGGTTAATTGGCATTTTGAAAATCTGCGGCTTGGGTATGTTATGTTACGGTTAATGCGTTTGTTTGGTGTGATTTAGTTCTTGGTAGTTGTTAGAGGTCAAAGGACCTTCTTTGTCTAATGGTGTAATTTTTTTTCAGGGTATTTGTCTTTTGGGTTCTTTGAAGCAAGAAGCGGTAATTATAATGAAAATTCAAGGTCTTTTATGTCTGAATTATATTCGAAATGTGTGAGGATTATTTTTAATTGGATGTCATGTCACCTTGTATGTGCCTAGTGTCTAGGTTCTTGTGTTATATCTGAGTATATTTTGGTGCCTCATGGTTTTGGGATGTGGAATGTCTATCGAGGGTGGTAAGTACTCTATTGTCTCTTATGCTAACATGGTTGAGTTTGAAACTTATATTTGGAGGTATGGGGATGATATAATAGGCATATCATCGGGTCTTGAAGTGGGTTCATGTTGTTTCTTCTATTATTACTTTGAAAATTGCGGGAGACTCAGTGGATGCTCTAGGTGTACCCCCGATGTCACAAACTATGCCTCCAAGACAAAGAATGTGTTGCAGATGGGGGGGAGGTGACAACACCCCTCAGGAGAAATGAAGGGTAAGAATGTTTTCCCATGGTTTGACTGCCACCTTATTTAATGTTGTTTTTCCAAAGACAAGAAAGAAAGTTCGTAAACTAGAGACTCAAGTTGGGATTGAACACCAATCTCATTCTGATTTATAACTTTTTAAGGATATTTTGAAATGGGTTCCTGACCCTCGTCACACTAGGGGAAGGAAGAAGAAATACTTGAATTTAGTTGCTCTGCACTGGAAAATGAGAACTTTGTTGGGTCTGGTGCTTAAGGAAAAGAAAGTGGAGAGATACAATGTCTTCTCCACCCTGGAAGACATCAAACGCATGCTAAAAAACTAGAGGTTTTGTTTGGACATGAACAATTCTTTCCTGGCGCACGTGGAGGGCCACATTTCATGCGAGTCTGATAGTGAAGATTTCATGGACCCTTCAAGATCAAGTGTGAGAGTCCCAACTACAATTTCCTCCTCCAAGAATGAATAGATTTTTAGAGGATCAACAATTCAGTTTGGCGTCTCTGCGGTTGGTCTCTAGCATGGCCAAGAAGGTCCTTGTTCGTTCGACAATTTTTTTAGCGCTCGATTGGTTACTTGATGGTCTTGGATGTATAGTTTCAGTAGCCTATGTCTTGGCTATGTTGTATGGGATATTTTACTTGCCAGGACTATGTGGCTATACTATTGTGCAACTATAGGGTAGTTGTGGGTTTTAGTTATCAGCTTTGTATGAATTCTGAGTTTTGTTTAGTGTGGGAGGCTCAATCCTAGTCTTGTTTTCTAATGCATAATGAGGAAATTCAAATCCTCAGGGAGAAAACTGAAGATCAATGTACTATTGACATCTGAATTTTGTTTAATATAAAATCGCAATTTACAAAAACAAAAATTGAGTTATAAAAATATAATAACATTTTATAAAATATTTATAAAAACTAATGTGATTTCACTTAAGATATATTCCATAATAAAAATAAAATAAAAACATTTACTCAATAATATGTTATTTAAAATAGGTCATTTACAAAAATCATGTCCCCATACCAAAAAGAAGCTAAAAAAGAAGAAGAGGCCAATAAATAAACAAAAAGGTTGTCAATACTTTGAGCCTCACCATCCCAAAAAGGAGGAGGAGGATATCCCAGTAACCCAACTGACCCAAGCAGAAGAGGAAGCTCCATTTCACTGATGATGCTTCTCTTATACCTAATATGATAGATTCTTAAACACATATGGTGTTGGAATGACATACAAATGAGATACTCACAAAGGATGGTTTGGGGGGAACAAAATCTGCTCATATATATGAAAGCTCAAACTAAGATAAAGAACATCCTTCGAATATTTCAACAGGTTCTTTGACTTTGGTCCTAGTCAGAACTAATTTGGGGGTATGACAGTAGGTCCAAAAAAATAAGGAAAAGAAGGGGAAGACTGATGCTTCTTGACTTTCCATTTTTTATTTTCCCACTTTTTGTTGTATGTATATATCTCTTTGCTTTTTGTTGTATGTATATATCTCTCTGAGTTTTCTTTAGTGTGGGAGGCTCAATCCTAGTCTTGTTTTTTGATGCATAATGAGGAAATTCAAATCCTTGGGGAGAAAACTGAAGATCAATGTACTTTTGACATCTGAATTTTGTTTAATACAAAATTGCAATTTACAAAAACAAAAATTGAGTTATAAAAATATAATAACATTTTATAAAATATTTATAAAAACTAATGTGATTTCAATTAAGACATATTCCATAATAAAAATAAAATAAAAACATTTACTCAATAATATGTTATTTAAAATAGGTCATTTACAAAAATCATGTCCCCAAGCTAAAAAGAAGCTAAAAAAGAAGAAGAGGCCAATAAATAAACAAAAAGGTTGTCAATACTTGAAGCCTTACCATTCCAAGGAGGAGGAGGAGGATATCCCGGTAACCCAACTGACCCAAGCAGAAGAGGAAGCTCCATTTCACTGATGATGCTTCTGTTATACCTAATATGATAGATTCTGAAACACATATGGTCTTAGAACGACATACAAATGAGATACTCACAGAGGATGGTTTGGGGGGAACAAAATGTGCTCATATATATGAAAGCTAAAACTAAGATAAAGAACATCCTTCGAATATTTCAACAGGTTCTTTGACTTTTGTCCCTATCAGAACTAATTTGGGGGTATGACAGTAGGTCCAAAAAAGAAGGAAAAGAAGGGGAAGATTGATGCTTCTTGACTTTCCATTTTTTATTTTCCCACTTTTTGTTGTATGTATATATCTCTCTGAGTTTTGTTTAGTGTGGGAGGCTCAATCCTAGTCTTGTTTTCTGATGCATAATGAGGAAATTGTTTTGTGATGCATAATGAGGAAATTCAAATCCTCAGGGAGAAAACTGAAGATCACGTTGTATGTATATATCTCTCTGAGGAAAGGCGGGCACCAGGTCCCCTCAGGTGCTACCGGACTAACGAATCTAGGCGAAGAAACATCCAGAGAAAAGTTTTTGTTTAGTGTGGGAGGCTCAATCCTAGTCTTGTTTTTTTATGCATACTGAGGAAATTCAAATCCTCAGGGAGAAAACTAAAGATCAATGTACTTTTGACATTTGAATTTTGTTTAATATAAAATTTCAATTTACAAAAACAAAAATTGAGTTATAAAATTATAATAACATTTTATAAAATATTTATAAAAACTAATGTGATTTCAATTAAGACATATTCCATAATAAAAATAAAATAAAAACATTTACTCAATAATATGTTATTTAAAATAGGGCATTTACAAAAATCATGTCCCCGGGCCAAAAAGAAGCTAAAAAAGAAGAAGAGGCCAATAAATAAAGAAAAAGGTTATCAATACTCTGAGCCTCACCATTCCAAGGTGGAGGAGGAGGATATCTCGGTAACCCAACTGACCCAAGCAGAAGAGGAAGCCACATTTCACTGATGATGCTTCTCTTATACCTAATATGATAGATTCTAAAACACATATGGTGTTAAAACGACATAAAAATGAGATACTCACAGAGGATGGTTTGGGGGCAACAAAATGTGCTCATATATATGAAAGCTCAAACTAAGATAAAGAACATCCTTTGAATATTTCAACAGGTTCTCTGACTTTGGTCCCAATCGGAACTAATTTGGGGGTATGACAGTAGGTCCAAAAAAAGAAGGAAAAGAAGGGGAAGACTGATGCTTCTTGAATTTCCATTTTTTATTTTCCCACTTTTTGTTGTATGTATATATCTTTTTAGCCTTAAGTGGGATCGGGGAAGATCCCAGGGAAAGCATTACAGTGCATATGCAAAATGTATTTCTTTTTAGCTTATGAATACAAATACGGGTTTTGTTTTTTTGAAGAAAAAAATATCTTATTTAATATATATATATATATATATATATATATATATATATATATATATATATATATATATATATATATATATATATATATAGATATATGATTTATTATTAATTATCATTTGAAAAGTACTTAGGTTATTTTATTTTTGTGCAAATTTACCATATGAAGTATGAAATCTGCATCCCTATCATGGTTTTGTGTTGAATTTGTGACACATTATCAAAGTTTCATGCTTTTATAAGATGGGTTGCTTTGCTCTTCCAAAGGATGTGACTTTTCTAATCTTAAAGGAATAAGTGGAGTACGTTTTGGTGAGCTTTCTTCAACTCTTCATTGCCCATGGCTTTTTTCTATTTATCAATTTAAAATTTTAAACATATTGATTTAATATATTTATTAGTGTAATTTTCAAGTTAAAGAAGTTCCTAGATGCATACTTGTAGTTTCCTCTTTTTCTTTTTTAAAATGACCTTTTATTTTTGTGCAAATATGCCATCTAAGAGTATGAAATATGCATTCCTATTATGGTTTTATCTTGGATTTGTGACACATTATCAAAGTTACTTGCTTTTATATGTTGGGTTTTTTCTTGGGTTTTTTTCTTCGACATGATTTGAATTTTCTACTCACCTCAAAGGAACAAATGGAGTACTTGTTGGTAATGGAGTACTTGTTGGTGAGTTTTTTTCACCTCTGCATTGCCCATTGATAAAAACTAGATATTTTATTAATTAAGTGGCTCTCCAGGTGAGATACCTGGATGTTATTCAATCAGGAGAACCTAGTACATATAGCCTTTCACACTAACAGTGTGGTTTCAACCACTCCCTAGATAGTAGGATCTGAGACCTAATCTTAGAGTCTCAATCCTATCCTTATAACAACTAACTATAACTTTATCCATTAATTCTAACACTCCCCCTTAATGGAGAAACGGTACTAAAAAAATAACATATGCCTGCTGATCTAGTCTCAGCTAGGATTAAAATAGTACATAAAAAAACTTGGTAACAGAGTTTTCATTTTAGTCTTCTTGCTTGAGAGTCCATGCTTCTTCATTCCTAGGTGAGGCTTCATCTTTACTTTCCTTGCCATGAGGTAGTGATAGATTTTCACCTCCTTTTTGAGTTTTCTTCCCTGAAGACAGAATGCTTGAACTCTTATCCTCCTCGATCTTGATTGTAGGCTGGTAATTGATAGTACTTTAGAATATACAAGCTTGGTACGAGAATTTTTCCTGTCACTACTTCCGATGTCAAACAACTGAACATCACTCATGTTGTCTTCAACATTCATGAGATCATGATAATTTGAATTCTTTCCAACTTTGTCTTCTTCTTCCAAGTCTTTGCAATCAGCTTCATGTGACCCATCCAATTGATCTTCAATAATATGTTCCTCTTTACTTCCTTCCTCAAGAACGGCTAATGGGTCTTCTTGATCTTCAACCATATGTTCCTCTTTACATCCTTCCTGAAAAACAACTCGTGAGTCTTCAATCTTAGGATCTTGCATAACATATTGTGCCTCTTAATTCTCGTGGTCATCAATAGAACCACATTGTTTTTCTGAAATTTCTTCTGACTCGAACATACTACTCATGCTAATGCCTCCAAATGCCCACATGAGAAAATCATCATCATCATAATCAAAAATATCTAAAAATATAGACATGTTGTTAAAGTCCAGCTTATCTCACTTTATCTTAATTCGAGATTTCTTTTCGACTCCACATGGTCCTCTAATGAGCTCCAACAACCTAGTTACCACGCAGGCGGGAAACTTCTCCCTTTGGAAACTCTTCAACTGTAGAACCTTTGGGTGCCCGCTGTGGCTTCTATGCCACATAGCCAAATCTAAAGCAAATCACCAATACAGCTAAAAGAATAACAGAGAAATTTATTGGATCATTACAAAATGAATTTGACCTTTTCAAACCTGGACTCCGTCAAGACACTTGGAACAAGTAGCAACAAAAACACAACTCAATGAAAAAATACACATCTGGAAGAGTGATCTTTGTTTCCTCAGTCTCCTCTACGCCACCTTTTTATGAAATAATAAGCCCCTTTCTTTATATCAATAAAGAGCCTCCATATTTTTTTTTATAATTAAAGAATTGAAACTTTAATTAAAAAAAAAATTAAAAATCACCCATCCAACTCAAATGTTGGTTTCCTCGAAGCATAATAAAGTTTTCCATGCCATTGGAATGTTATCGGTGAAGAGAGAGCAAAGCGGTTGGTTCATCAAAGTAAAACTGGCTACCACTATAAACTATCTTCTCATCCAAATCCGCCTTGTCTCAGTAGCAAGAGACAGAGAAATATGCTGACCATGGCCTGGTTGTTGTCAATGGCCACACCAAAGTGGAGTAGAAGATTGTAATTTCTATGTATGTTTCTGCCCAGCGAATTCTCCACAGGAAGAACTGTCCCGTCGGCTATCCAGAGCTCCACAGCCTAAAAAGCCACCTAGAATTGGTCGTAGGGAATGGCCTCCGAGTTGGGGTATGCCTTCCGATTCGCGGCCTCGCTGTAGGGACTAAGCACACCCTGATAAGTTACGCAAAGTGGGGAGCAGAGATACCGCGATCTGATCTTTACTTAATTGACACCGACAGATCAAAGATCTCTCTTCAACACGTCCCCTCACATGTTGCGTTCCTACCTGAGCCTCTGCATGCCTAGCTTCTCAATGCTCTTGCATTCTCTCCACCCCTACACTGCGTTTTGGCTAATTAGAGCACCGATCCTCCACATCAATCGACGCTTCTCCTCTGCTACATACAGAGCTGAGCTCTGATACCATGATAAAAACTAGATATTTTATTAACTAAGTGGCTCTTTAAGTGAGATACCTGGACAGTGCCCAAGCACTTCACACTATGCACACTGCTATTCAATCAGGAGAACCTAGTACATATAGGCTTTCACACTAACAGGGTGGTTTCAACCACTCCCTCGATAGTAGGATCTAAGACCTAATCTTAGAATCTCAATTCTATCCTTAAAACAACTAACTGTAACTTTCTCCATTAATTCTAACACCCATTACTTTTCTCTATTTATCAATCTAAAATTCTAGACACATTGCCTTGATACATTTATTAACATATTTTTTAGACTCATATAAAAGAAGCTCTTCAGATGTATATATAATCTTTGAAAATATAGCTTTGCTTTGTTAACTAATACAAAATGCTAGATATGTTGTTTTGATATATTTATTAATATAAAATTCACTCTTATTTTGGAGAAAACTTTTCAATTATTCACGTAAAATCTATACCTCTTCCCAGTTTTTTTTTAATGTGGTCCTTGAAAGTG
Organism: Pinus tabuliformis; assembly: GCA_031772625.1. NCBI lineage: Eukaryota > Viridiplantae > Streptophyta > Pinopsida > Pinales > Pinaceae > Pinus > Pinus tabuliformis. Next base: position 49,317,441 of record CM062805.1, on the reverse strand, counting down.
TGCTTTGTTTAGCCTTGAAAAGTATGAGTCATTTGTTTGTACATCCATACCGAAATTTTTAAAAATATGTTTTATCTTGACTCTAAAACTGTGTTTTATGTTTGTCTAGAACTTTTATAGCTATAAAGAAAATAGGAAAAACAATTTACATGAAATCACATGTTTTAAAAGTGAGAAAATAAAAATAATAATAATAATAATAGAACAAGAATAACAATGGATTGTGGATGCTATGTTGACATAAAAACACATGTTTTAAAATTCAGTGAGAAAAATATACTAGAGTTAGGGTTACATTAATATATAATGGGCATGTTAGAAGATTATATATTACGGAGCAATGGAACACATAAAATATTTCAGAAATATAAACACAGAAAACGCATAAAACAAGAGAGACACAGGTATACGTGGTTCACCCAATTTGGGCTACATCCACGGAGAAACAACCAGTCCTTCCTTTTATATTATCCAACAAACTGAAGAGATACAACCTACATCAGATCTGCTATAACACCCTCTTCGCTCTCAATCTCCTCTCTCTTTCTCACTCAGAATACAAATCTACATAGACGCAATACAATTCCCTCATATATAGTGAGGGGTTGCCTTCTAGGGCAAAAAACCCTAAATTAAACATAACTTCTATCGTCAAATCTCTGCCTAATGAACAACCTAGATTGACTAGAAATTACTATACTTTTACAAGACAATTTTACATCTATTCTTAGCTTTGGGGGCGCTGCCCCTGAAACCCCCCGCCAGGGGGGGGGGGGCTCCCCAAAGGTCGCAGCCACCCCCCCGGACCCCCCTTGCAGCGAATATTTTCCGGGCGGCGTTGCTGCCCCATTTCGAACTAGGGTCCAATGTGGCGATACATTTGAATACAGAAGATAATCAGGTTCCACACCCAACAATCTCCCACTTGGAGACTAATTATAGCAACTCCACCACTGCTTTATTTGCTGGACAATGACTCCTCTTTGGAACTGGTTGTTTCTCATCTTCTTCATCATACTTGAAGACCAATTGAAACTGAGAATATTCTCAGTTTCTCCCTGGTTACAACTTTTGTTAACATATCTGTAGGACTTTGGCTAGTGTGCATCTTTTCCAGCTTCAACTCTCCATCTTCCAACATTGATCGTATGAAATGGTACTTGAGCTATATGTGTTTAGTCCTAGAATGAAATGTTGAGTTCTTTGCAAGATGAATGGCACTTTGGCTATCACTGTATAACGTGCCCATATCATGCTCTTTACCCAATTCACCCATAAACCTTTGTAACCAAATCATATCTTTACTAGCCTTTGTAGTAGAAACATACTCTGCTTCTGTTGTTGAAAGTGCAACAACACTTTGGATTTTTGAAACCTAACTAACAGTTGTTCCACCTACAATAAACACATATTCTGTAGTGCTCCTCCTGTTATCTCTGTCACCTGCCATATCTGCATCAACATATCCCTGTAGAGAAATGTTTGAACCACCAAAATATAATGCTTGATTTGTGGTACCTTTCAAATATCTGAGAATCCATTTCACTACCATCCAATGTTCCTTTCCTGGATTGTTCATGTACCTGCTTACAACTCCCACTGCATGTGCAATATCAAGCCTTGTGCAGACCATTGCATACATTAAGCTTCCAACTGCTGATGCTTATGGAACTTTAGACATATAATCCATGTCTTCTTGGGTCTTTGGGCACATTTCCTTACTAAGTTTAAAATGGCTAGCAAAAGGTGTACTAACTAGTTTTTCATTGTGCATATTAAATCTTTTCAACACCTTTTGTATGTACTCATTCTAAGACAATGTTAGTTTGCGATTTTTCCTATCTCTAGTTACTCTCATACCAAGGATTTGTTTTGCAGCTCCCAAATCCTTCATTGCAAATGAATTTGCCAATTTTCTTTTGAGCACATTTATTTCCTGCATGTTAGACCCTACAACAAGCATGTCATCTACATACAATAACAATATAATATAGTTGCCATCATTTTGCATTTTTAGATAGACACAATGATCAGAGTGACATCTTGTATAACCTTGTTCAGACATAAACTTGCTAAATTTTAGATACCACTGCCTTGGAGCCTATTTTAAGCCATACAAGCTCTTCTTTAACCTGCACACTAGTTTCTCCTTCCCTTTTACCTCATATCCTTGTGGTTGCTGCATATATATCTCTTCCTCTAAATCCCCATGGAGAAAGGTTGTCTTTGCATCTAACTGCTCAAGATGCAAATCTTCAGCTGCTACTAGACTTAGAATAGTTCTGGTTGAATTCATTTTAACAACAGGAGAAAATATTTCATCAAAATCAATACCTTTCTTCTGTGCAAACTCCTTCACTACAAGTCTAGCTTTGTACCTCTGTTTTCCTCCATCTTCTTCCTTCAGCCTGTAAACCCATTTATTCTGCAATGTAGTTTTACCTGCAGGCAACCTGACTAAGTCCCAAGTATGGTTATGCATTAAGGAGTCCATCTCTTCTTCTATGGCTAGCTCCCACTTCTTCCTGCTTTCAACCTGCATTGCTTCTTCATAATATTCAGGTTCACCAGAATCAATCAACAATAAATAATATAATGAAGGAGAGTATCGTTCAGGGGGTCTACTTATCCTGGTAGATATTCTAACGCCACTTTTAGGTGTTTGGGGTGCCTGTTGTTGTTGTGGTTGTTGATTATTATTATTTTTAGGCACCTTTACTTTTTCAGTGATCTCAATGAGAACTGTGTATTCCTTGTTTTCTTTTTCCTGTTTCTTTTCCTGCAACTGATTCTTATACAAGACCTTTTCATTAAATATTACATCTATGCTCCTAATGATTTTTTGATTTTCATAATCATATAAGCGATAACCAAAATCATTAACACCATATCCAATAAAGGTACATTTCTTTGATTTTGCCTCAAGCTTTGTTCTATTTTCTTTATTAATATGGACAAAGGCCTCACAACCAAAAGGCTTTAAAAAATAGTAGTTTACCTTTTTACCTGTCTGTGCTTCCTCTGGAAACCACCATCTAGGGAACTTGAAGGCCCTCTGTTTATTAGATAAACAACAATATCTACAACATCTGCCTAAAATTGTAAAGGCAACCCTGCATACAATCTCATGCACCTTGCACGTTCCATGATTGTTCTATTCATCCTTTCTGACACACCATTTTCTTGTGGTGTTCTTGGAACTGTCTTCTCTCTACAAATTCCATGCTCTGAACAATACCTATCAAACTCGTTGCTGCAATATTCACCTCCATTGTCTGATCTGAGACACTTCAATTTCTTTCTTGTCTCAATCTCAACCAAAGCTTTCCATTTCTTGAAAGTATCAAATACATCATATTTATTCTTAATACAATAAATCCAAGTTTTTCTAGTTGCATCATCAATAAAAGTAACATAATAATGAGAGCCACCGAGAGATGATACCTGAGCAGGTCCCCATACATCTGTATGCACAAGATCTAATTTTTCGCTCTTCTTTTCTTTCCCAACTCTGAGAAATCTGACTCTCTTTTGTTTTCCAAAAATGCAATTCTCACAGAAGTCCAAATCAACATTCTTCAAACCTGGCAACAAATTCCTTGAGTGAAGGATCTTCATCCCCTTCTCACTCATGTGTCCGAGCCTATGATGCCATAATGTTGCATCTGCTCCTTTGGAAGTTAAAGCATTAACAAAGTTAGAAATGCCATTGCATAAATACAATGTACCAACCTTTTCGCCTTTTGCTATTACCAGGGATCCTTTGGTGACCTTCCAAGCTTTATCTGTGAAAGTTGTCACACAACCTTCACGGCCTAACTGCTCGGTTGAAATCAGATTTTTCTTCAGATCTGGAACATGCCTTACCTCCTTTATTAGCCATTGGTTTCCATTCTACTGTTTTACAAGAACCTTACCCATTCCAACAATTTTACAGGGTTTATCATCACCCAAACAAACTTGTCGAAAATCTCCTTGAACATAGTCATGAAAGTATTTCTTATCAGGTGTGGCATGGAATGAGGCCCCTGAATCTACCACCCAGGAATCAGTAATATTTTTGAAAGAAATAAGCAAAGCATCTTGTAACGCCTCACCTATCACATTTGCTTCATGATTGTTTTCTTGTTGTGCATCTCCTTCTTTTCCCTTCTAAGATCTACAATCTTTCTTTATGTGTCCTTTCTTTCCGCATTTCGAGCAGACTATCCCCGATCTAGACTTGGATCTACCTTTCCTTGATTTACTGCGGTATCCTGAGCTCTTTCATCTTTCCATTTTTCTTCCCCTAGACTCTGCACTCAAAGCATTACCCGATGTCTCACCGGAGCTTTTCCGTCACATTTCCTCACTAAGGATAGCACTCACAACATCATCAAACTTTAAAGTACTAGATCCAGAAACAGAGTTACTAATGGTCATTACTAAACCATTCCAACTTTCTGGAAATGAGCACAAGAATAATAGAGCTCTAAGTTCATCATCAAAGTTTACCCCTACAGAACTTAACTGAATTGTAACAGTATTAAAATCATTTAAATGGTCAGCAACAGATCCACCTTCCGACATCTTCATATTCAATAAAAGCTTCATAAGAAATACCTTATTTGAGGCCAAAGGTTTTTCATATAGTTTCGCCAACGCCTTAATCAAACCCTCCGTCGTTGTTTCCTACGGAATGTTGAAGGCGACCGATGCTATGAGGCACAACCGTACTGTTTTGAGTGCCTTTTTATCAAGAAGGTTCCATTCTTCATCTATCATGCCCATTGGCATCTTTGTTTTTCCGCCCAATGGTAGGTACAGATCTTTTTGATACAGATAATCTTCCATCTGCATCTTCCATAGCGAGAAGTTTTGGCCGTTAAATTTCTCAACCCTAAACTTACCATCTTCTGCCATTACTCCCACTCGAACCAGGAATCCTTCTCTCCTGCAAGTTTGTCAGCCAAAAAAAAGACCTTCGGCTCTGATACTAGTTGTTAGAAGATTATATATTATGGAGCAATGGAACACATAAAATATTGCAGAAATATAAACACAAAAAACACATAAAACAAGAGAGACACAGATATACGTGGTTCACCCAGTTTGGGCTACATCCACAGAGAAACAACCAATCCTTCCTTTTATATTATCCAGTAAACTGAAGAGATACAACCTACAGCAGATCCGTTGTAACACCCTCTTCACTCTCAATCTCCTCTCTCTTTCTCACTCAGAATACAGATCTACATAGACGCAATAAAATTCCCTCATATATAGTGAGGGGTTGCCTTCTAGGGCAAAAAACCCTAAATTAAACATAACTTCTATCGTCAGATCTCCGCCTAATGAATGGCCCAGATTGACTAGAAATTACTATACTTTTACAAGGCAATTTTATATCTATTCTTAGCTTCAGGGGCGCTGCCCCCGAAACCCCCCGCCAGGGGGGGGCTCCCCAAAGGTCGCAGCCGCCCCCCCCCTTGGACCCCCCTTGCAGCGAATATTTTTCAGGCGGCATTGCCGCCCCATTTCGAACTAGGGTCCAATGTGGCGATACCTTTGAATACAGAAGATAATCAGGCTCCACACCCAACAGGGCATAGGTTTTTATTCAAATATGAAAAATAAAAGGTACAATGGAATACATAGATATTAAATTAATATATAATGGATATAAGTTTTTATTCAAATACGAAAGATACACGTAAGGGTCAACAGTCATAGGGACTGGGAACTTTGAGAGGATGAGAGAAGGAGCACTGAAAAACCCTTATATCTTTTGTGTTCTAATAGGACGAGCATGTATTGGACTTTAGATAATAATATAGTTAGGAACCAAAGCTTAGTGGAAGACATCAACACTTTCATTCTCTTCGTGATGGATATATAACTTTGGAGTAAGTCTATCTTTTGCGATAGATGGATAAATAACTTTGGAATAATTTTTCCCTATCTTTTGCCATTAAGAATTTTTGGCTATTTTTTTCCATTGAGAACTAGGTAGATTTTTAAAAATTAGGGTTAATTTTTTTAGATAAGGGTAAGGGGAAGGAGTGTTGGAAACACTGGGGTGAGGTGGGTGAATCAATATTCTTTTCAATTGTTATTTATGTCAGTTAATATTTTTCACAAATTGAACCAGAAGTTAAGGAATAAAACTAAAATTATTTTATTAACATGAAGTTGAGGACACCAATTCTCTTTTACAACAAATCAGGCTCCAATCTTTTACAAAAAATTCCAAGACACCAATCTTGGATGAGGACTCCAATCCTCAATAATTAGGCTCCAACCTTTACAATATTTTTCAAGCGCGAACTCGATAAAAATAGGACAACAATCCCACCAAGTTTCAATGATAAAAAGAAAGTTACCAACCAACCTCAATAATTTTTGCAAGAATAGCCAAGATGCAACTGTGTCTTCAATTTAGGTAGATTTTAAATAGGTGTCTTTAAAGCTTTCAAAGGTTTCCAACTATTGTCACTGCGACAAACACCCTCCAAAATTTGGTCTACACTTGAATTTTGGGGTCTACCATGGCTCTTGCAATCGTTCGTTCCATAGTAACTTTATGTTCGATCGATAAGTGTCAAAGGAACATGCTCAGTTTGTAACAAGTTCATGAGGGCACTCTTTTATGCATGACATTTGAACATGCATGGCACAAGTCCATCAAGATAGTGCTTGTGTGATGTCCAACCCGTGTTGACAATTAATGCACGCTTTCATCGACAATCTCTCACTTTTGGTTACAATTGTTCTTCTATTTCGATGAGTTTTACCAACTGTCATTCTTATGCACCTTCACTTTCCTAAGTGTCACTTTCATGTTTATGAGCTTTTCTTTTACTTGTTTTCACTGTAATAAGTTTAATTGTCATGCTATATTTATTCTGGCACGTGTTGCTTTCAATGTTGTTCACATTTTGCAAGTGTCATTTTCACTTTTCTCTTATTGTCGCAAATGTCATCTTTTGGCATGGAAAGCATCACACATCACAAAAATGTAGTTTTGGTTTGTTTCAAGGGCTAAACTTGGTGCTAATGAGTCATTACTATCATGTAGACATGTATCACATTCATTTCCAAAGTTTCAAGCACTGTTGCACAAGTGTCGTCATCGTCATTGCAAAATGTACATTTAGTGTTGCACTTAGGTAAAGCTATCGCATGTCCTCGCATTGGGGGTACTATGTTGTTCATGTGTTATGAGTGATCAATATTGTGTCATAATTTGTTCTAAGTGTGTGATCATACTTAAGTTTCATCATTGTTCACTTTGGTCTCACTGATCCAACACAAAACCAAATCTAGAAAAGTTCCCACCCAAGCAACTTGGCCTCACTCAGCCTTCCTAAATTGCACACTGCGCAATCTCAGTCCTCAAGCTTCAACCTTGCTTCTTGGAATTTCACAATGCACATACCCTATCTTCCATAAATGCGCATTGCACAATCTAAGTGCTCAGTTCTGACCCTTGAGCTCTAGAACTACACAATACTTGCCTTTAGTTAACCCCTTATGCACATCCCTTGGTCTTTGTCCCTCGAGAACTGTGCAATGTTCAACCTCGAGGCTCAAGGCTCAAGCCTAATCCCTTGAGCCCCTCAACTATGCAGTTATCTTTCCCTAGTCTCTCTGAATTTCACATTGCACAGGCTCAAGGCTCAGTCCTCGCCTTTGACCTTTTGAGCTGCACAATTACGTAATCCCGACACCTTGATCCCCTCAATTGTGCATATGACTAACCCCAGTCTACTTGAACTATGCATTGCGCAGTCTCAAGGCTCAGTGCTGACCCTTGACCTCCTGAGCTACTCAACAATGCAATCCCTAAGCCTACCTCCCAACTTATCACCTGGTTACATCTCAGTTAGCGGTTGTCATGAACCATGTTATTCTAGGGTTTTATCAGTCTGATGTCATCTTGTCATGGGTGGATTTCAGTTGCAAGTATTCTATCGTGTTATGACGGGATGATGATGAAGGAGATGAAGAAGGAGACCCAGCTAGAGGATACCTTTGTAGCTACAAAGGAAGGTGGATCAATCAAGCCAAAACAAAGGGGCACCTAATTGTGACAACAATTGGAAATCAAGGCCACATTGAAGACTCCTTACTTTCAAGCTAGATGAAAGAGGAAGAATAAGAACTTGCATTATCTCTCAAGAAGACTCAAAGACAACAATAACAGGAATGGCTTGACATTGCCATGTCATCATTGTCTTGTCATATCTTGCCAATGTGTCATGTCATCATTTGCCACATCATTTGTGGATGATGTAAATTCAACATTGGAGAAATGTAATGTACAGTGGAAGTCCAAGAGTTATTTATGTAATGTGAAAAGTCATGTAGGAAGTCGAAAGAACATGGAGAAGTCAAATAGTCATGAGGGTATTCCAAGAGTCACAAGGGAGGTGAATGATCACCCCATTTGTTATATATACTCCCTCATCGCTCATGTAAATTAATTTTCACCTTTTCCCCTCATACCAGGAATTAGAGAGGAAGATAGTTCTTTTGGAGGAGCAAGTGGTTTCTCTAACATCCACTATTGGAGCTAGTGGTGTTCATCGTCTTGAAGTATCTTGGAAATTTTTCTTAATTTCGAAGCTTTCTGAGCCAACACACTTTCACACGTATGTCGTAAATATTGTAAGACTATTCTTTGAATGTTTGGTGACTTTGGTACTTATCTTATTGAAGGTGTTATGTATGTGTTTTAACAATCATTGCCTCTATGTGAACTATTTTTCTATTTGTCCAATGATTCATTCATATGCATATGCTCGTGTGTATTTTGTAGATTAGTACTATTACTTGCCTTTAAAAGGCTCACTTTTCTCTCCCCTTTCGGTAGAAGAACCCTGATACATTCCACAACTGAACTTTCAACAAGGAATACTCACTTGCTAATCCGAAATTATTTGTGTATTACTCTCTCGTGCTAAATATTAACACCAAGGCACATCTTTAAGAACATATGGCATTCAGGTCTTATTTCTAGAAGGGCTCCCACACCAAACAGTGCGAAGTCTAATTGGGACTTTTCATCGGGGAGACCCCCTTGGTTGACGAATTTCCAACACCATCAACAACATGGTGCTAGAAGGAGGGCAAGATGACAAGTTCTTCCCATTGAGTCTTTTTTGAGCCTTTTAGATGAAATGGATCCCCAAATCATAATCTCAGAATGTTTCTCTAACCTATCTCTTTCTCAACTTTTCATCTCCGTGGAGCAACTTGATGAATTGTCTCAATTTAATTTTGATGGTGAGGGTGATACATCCATTACTGAGCATGCATATATTTTTCTTGAATTCTGTCAATACTATGAAATTGATTGTGAAGATGTGGCTTGTATTCTTTTTTTCCTCACACCCTAAGGTTGAGTTAACTGATGGTGTCATACTCTACTACCCGCTTCCATTCATTCTTTTGAACACCTCATCAAGGAGCTTCATTTATCATTTGATAGGTATGATTATTAGGATGTTCTTAAATGAATCAATCAATTAAGAATGAATCTTAATGAATCAATTGAGGATTTCTCTAATTGATTCCTTCACCTTTGTTATGAATTTCTAGAAGAAGATATGGATTAGAATTTATTGAAACAAAAGTTTGAGCATTTGGTTCATATCTCTTTGCATAGTGAATCTAAACCCCCAGATTTTTCTACTTCCCCAACTCTTGTAAATCATGAGACACCTCTAATTTCAAAGGAGGAACCTATTACTCCTTTTGTTCCTTGTCCCCCCCTTTTCTAGTACTGATTGGGGTGCCTTTATTCATTGATGTCGAATTTGGGAAATCTGAAAATCAGATCCATTCCTTCAACCTTCATCTATTTCTCATAATCCAAATATGGAGAAAACCTTGAAATGGTTCATGGAGCCTACAGGGAAGGCTAATACTTCCACTTCTCAACATGGTATTAGCATTCTGAAATTCAATCCTAAATCTGGGTCCACTGAAATTCTTACTTCTTTAATGGATATCTATCATCCTCTATCATCTACATGCCATGACTCTTTATATCATGATCCGCGTGATCAATCTGCTCCACCAACTAGTTCTTCACACTCTCTTAATTTTCAAGTTGTCGGTTCAAACTGTGATTAGGTACAAGGCAGTCACATTACACAGGTAGAGGGGTAGGAAAGTGAAGATACCTTTGATATTTCTTCTCCTTTTCAAAGTTCCCCATGTCAGGATGATGCTCTTCCATTCTTGGATTATTTTCAATCTGCTAATATCAATAATGAATCAAATGAAATCAATTTGTTTAGATCCATAGTCTTGGGCAATAATCATTCTGATGATGATGACTCTGTTGACGTATGTGATGATGAAGATCTAGTGCAACAATCGATCTTTAGGTTTGTCCAGAATATATTGTTTTGAAAGAAGTAGATATGGAATCTGATCTAGCTAAGAATGTGTTCTTATCAAAACTTTTTTTTCATCTCACTATTCTGTGTACTCTACTGCCTGTGATGTATCTACTTGTGATTTATCTAAAATATATAGGATTGATCATTTGTGCAATTTCACCAACATTAACTAAGGTTTCATATGTGTGAATGAAAGAGGGAAATCAAGATGTTAATATGCCTTAAACATCAAACTTTGAGAATTGAAATGAATAAACAACAACAACAATAAAATACACAAACACAACAAACGTTGTTGACAGATTTCATCCCTCTTGGACTACGTCTCTGGGTCCTCTTCCAATGGGTGTCTGTTATATTAGGAATGCTCTAAAAAGGTTCTTTACATGGAAATTCACCAACTGATCGGTGCACATAGGCACTGCTGGTTATTATAGAAAATAAGCCCTCTATCTCAACTCTACAACATCTACCTCCTTTCTCAAAATGGCCCAAGAATGGCCAAGATATGCTAACATGAATAATTACATGCACATACAAAACCATATTCTGAAGCTCACTGTTCACCCTTTCACACACTGCTGCAAGGGCTAAGGTTTTATAATGCCTCAGACCGACTCCAGGGTTGAACCTCCCGAGCTATACACGGCAATTCGTTTTGGTTAGGTGAAAAAACTAGTTCTCAATTCAATTACATTACAACACCAAGCGCACTTTATCTTAACGCATATCCCTTAACCCATATATCATAACTACAATACATATTTTTGGGTGCATAGTGTTTTAATATATGGTGCATTAAACTTAATACATGATATATATATCTTATAACAAAATTTATCACCGAAAAACCTTGGTGCAATAAGATTCGACCCAAACTTTGAAGATGATAACCCGACGATCATGCTAGAACCTGTGGCACCTAACCCCTGATGGTCTCTACCTGCTCCATGCCATGTAATCGCCATCTCTGCCACCTACGTGCTATTTGATTGTAGGCTCCGATGTGACTAGACCTCAACCGGTGGCACATCAATATTCTCCAGCAGATTAAAGTAGACTTCGTGGAAATGACCTTAGCAATGACGTGCCACACATAATGGTGGTGTGTTATGGCACCCTGCCATTAATGCTTGACTTTGTGCAGAATGGACTGCATACTCATCATGCTACCATGACACACATGTGAAGACTCTGCCATTGAACTTTGGTGAATGTGACATTTCCACATTTACATCTCGGCAGGTACAAGGTTATGCGATGGTATGTCACATTTCTAACCATAGCATTAACCAACACATTAATATATATATCCGCTTCACCATGAACCTGTTTTAACATTGTAATAATTCCACCTTAGGACTATAGCAATGGGTTAATATATATATGCACCATAGTTTATTACCATATCACATTTGTGCCCACCATGATATTTAGGTTTTTTAATACATAGTTTGTTGCCTTTGTTCACCAAGAACACATTAATGCACCCACACATTAATTTATGCACCTTCAACCAATCAAACCCAAAATCTCACCATGCGCCCAAACTAGACTTTGACTTGACCATTGCCATGTGTCAAGATGCGGGAATGCCACATGGCGAACAAGGCCCCTTTTGCACCTGTTCACCATAAACTTCAATGAACAATTTCTCCTTCATCCAGAGGCCAAATGAGAAACTAAAGGTACTGTTGGATTCAAAGCAATAAGCTATACAACTTGGCACTATTTCTAGGAACAACTAATACCTTTGAACTTGGAGCAGTTTGAGGATCCTCCTGGATCATTCCTCTCCACTGGAAGCTTTTGGACCACCAAAAGTTTGGTTTTAAGCAGACATGAGGTGAAGGTACAAATCCCTCACCCTTTCGATCTCCATCCACCTTGCTTTGCTTGGAATCATGCCTTTGATTCTCACTCGATGATACTTGACATATCCATGCCTGGAAGTATGGACCTTCCATTTACCTTCACCTTTCATCCTTACTCTACTGATGTAAAGTTATACTTGATCACCAACTTGAAAGTGATGATCCATCTGATGCTTATCATGGCGCTTTTTGAACCTGTGAATAGTTTCATTCATCTGAGGTAAATAGAAAAAACTTTGTAGCTATGTCACTGTCTTGCCTATACCAACATGCCCTGAAACATGAGAAGAATGTGCTTCCCTGGTCACATGCATTCTTTCTCCTTGCAGTATGCACAACTTGCCAAGATGGTAAAATGACCTGTTATGAACATGGTAATTTACTTCTTCCACCTGAGCACCATGAGTTAGTGATTCACAAACATATTTGAAAATAGTTTTTGTAGCATATTGTTCTTATAACTTTCATGTGCTAAAGAACTATTTTGCAGAATAACCAAAACATTCAAAGACGATTTTGACAACATATCAGCTACTTTGTTTGTGGTACCTTCCTGATACTTGATTACTAAGTGGACCTGTTGCAAAATAACCCATCCATCTATAATGTCGATATTTCTGCAACTTAGTTTGAGTTTGAAGGTATTGAAGTGGATGATGATTTATATGAATCATTGTTTCTTTGCCCATTCAATAATGTTTCCATTGTTTAACACTTTCCATTATTGCACATAATTCTTTATCATAAGTTGGATAATTTCTAACTTCTTTAGAAAATGCTTCGTAATGAAAACAAATAGGCTTTCCTTTCTACAATAAAACTGAACTAATAGCATACCTACTAGCATCAGTTTCTATTTCAAATGGTTGTTGAAGATCTGGTGGAGTTATTACAATTTTTTGCTTCAATGTATCACATGATTTTTGTTGTTTTCCTCCCCACTGGAAGGAGGCTTTAAAACTTGTTAAAGCATGACGTTGTGATTCAATAAAAGATAATTGAAGAACAAACTTCCTCCAATAATGAAATGCACCCACAGAATTTCTAACTTCGCAACTTGAACTGAAAATATGAATATCATCCAGATAGACTATGACAAACTTATCAAGAAAAGAACGAAACAAATCATTCATCACTCTCATTAAAGTCATTGGAGCATCATATAAAACAAACAACATAATCAACCATTCATAAAGCCCCAGCCTAGTCTTACATGCAGTTTTCCAAACATCATTCTTTGCAAGAAACATATGATGATAATTATGTCTTAAATCTAGTTTAATGACTGATATACGATATATGCCTATATTCAGAATAGGTGCAACAAATAGTAATTGAATCTCATGTTGTATTTCTCGTTTTGGAAAGATACTTTTTGGTTCTTTAAACATTTCTTCATAAGAATATACTATTTCAACCAATTTTTTCTTAAACTGAGAATCACACCCTTGAAAATCATCATACTTGTCCTTATTTATTTTTTTAACAATCATTGAAAACACCTTTTACTTGAATTGATTAACCTTTTCAGATGACTGGCATTGATTAAATCCTAGTTTGTCTTACTTTTGTGTGTCCTGACAATGTATTCAATTCCTTCTTTAAAGATATGATACTTACTCTCCCTTCTATGAAAAATGGCATGTATAACATAAATATACAGACTACCAAACACAACTCCACATATATACAGAGGAATCACATCTAGCTCAACTTCATCAAAAAAATTAGCTGTAATTGCAAACCTTAATTGACACTGTTTTTTGACATGCATCTGAGTGTTTTCTTTCAACCATCCTAAAGGGTATGGTTTTGGATCATTTTTAGTTTCTCATTCCAATTTCCTTACTAGTTCCTTAGATATTAAGTTTTCTTGTGACTTGCTATCAAATAATGTGTCTATCTTAGTGTGCTTGGAGATAATCCTTATGTGAAAAAGTTCAACCCTCTTCTTTTCATCAATCACATTATTAATCTTTGAAGGTGATGCCAAGTAAGTATAACTAGAACTAGCTTCAGAAATTATACCTGTTAGACTCATTGCGGTAATCTTTTGTTCGTCACCGGAGTCAGATCCCAAATCTTGTTGTACTGCAACATTCACTTTCGTTTATCCCTTCTCTTTAAGGAAATTTTTTGGCTTAAGTTTTGGATGAAGCTTCCAACACTTGGAATCATCATGTCCGACCCTCTGACAATGAGTACATGTAGGTCTTTCTCATTATTTCTTAGCTATCACTGATTTATTTCCTTTCAACTTACCCTTTCCTTTTCCTTCTTTGCAGTATTTGTGTTATGACTGATTGAATGATTTCCACTGAAAAGGACCTGATTCAATATGAATGACTTGCACACATACTTCATCAAATTCAGTTGGATTAAACATAAGCAATGTATGTTGCAAATAAGAATGTAAACTTCCAATATACTTTAACAAAGTTTCTCATGTGTTTAATGGAACATCAAGTGCTAATGCCTTTTTCCCAAATTTATGTGTAAACTCTTGCACACTCTGTCCTTTACCTTGCCTCAAATGCATTCAATCTATTACAACTTGTTGCATATATCCTAAAGCATAGAACTAATTTCCAAGAGCTTTGATAAACTTAGACCATAAAGAGATAATTCTACCTTTATGCTTCAAATATGATTGAGTTTTACTTTACCACCAAATCAAAGATGTTACCCCCATTCTAAGTGTAGTTAATTGAATTTTCGCAGAATCATCAACAATATTCTGAATTCTACAATAAACTTCAAGTTGTTTAATCGAGTTATCTAACTTTTTAGGATTCAATTCACCATCATATATTGACAATTCAAACTTAACATCAAGCTTCGAAAAATGAGATTTCTTATGTTTCTTCTTTGATTTAGAATCTGAACTTGAATCATCAGAAGATGAAGAAGAAGATGAATATGGAGGAGAAGGAGGTTCATTACCATCAACTTTTTCCTTTCCCTTTTTCACTTTCGTGACTTTAGAAGACGAAGCTGCATCTCTAGTATTTTTGTCTTCATAAAGTTCCGCAATCATCCTTTTCATATTAAGGAACATCTAATTAAATTTTTCCTCGTTCTTTGTCTCAGGAGCTTCACCTTCATTTGAACCTGCCATCTTTTGTGAGATTTTCTTTTTTCCAATCTCTAGATTTAACTCTTCAAGTTTCCCTTCTCCATGTTGCAACTTGTATCTAGTCAACATTCACATTGGAAAATATCCTGCTTAAACATGACCAACCTCGCTCTGATACCAAAATATGATCTGAAATCTACAGGATTGATTATTTTCACAATTTTACCAACATTAACTAAGGTTGCATATGTGTGAATGAAAGAGGGAAATTAAGATGTTAATATGCCTTAAACATCAAACTTTGAGAACTAAAATGAAGAATAAACAACAACAATAAAAGACACAAACACAACAAACATTGTTGATGGAGTTCGTCCCTCCTGGACTATGTCTCTGGGTCCACTTCCAATGGGTGTCCATTATATTAGGAATGCTCCAAAAAGGTTCTTTACATGGAAATTCACAAATTGATCAGTGCACGAAGGCACTTTTGGTTACTATAGAAAACAAGCCCTCTATCTTAGCTTTCCAACGTTTGTCTCCATTCTCAAAATGGCTCAAGGATGGCCAAGATATGCTTACATGAATAATTATAGGCACATACAAAACCCTGTTCTAAAACTCGTTGTTCACCCTCTCACCCACTGGTGCAATGGCTAAGTTTTTATAATGCCTCAGATCGGCTCTAGGGTTGAACCTCCCGGCCTATACATGAAAATTAGTTTTGGTTAAGTGAAAGAACTAGTTCTCGATGCAATTACATTACAACACCAAGCGCACTTTAGCTTAGCGCATATCCCTTAACCCATATATCATAACTACAATACATATTTTTGGGTACATAATATTTAATATATGGCACATAAACTTAATACATGATATATATATATATATATATATATATATATATATATATATATATATATATATATATATATATATATATATATATATATATATAGATCTTATAACAAAATTTATCATTGAAAAACCTTGGCACAATAAGATTCGACCCAAACTTTGAAGATGATAACCTGACAATCATGCTTGAACTTGTGGCACCTAACCCCCGACGGTCTCTACCTTCTTCGTGCCATGTAATCGCCATGTAAAGGAAATAATAAAATCATTGAGTATCCGCTCTACCCCTTGTCATTTTCATTTTTACATGAGGACAACTTTTCAAATCATCTTTCTCATGAAATTTATCTGATTCGTACACCTCTATATTTGTGATTAGAAGAATCTTTAGACTTGAGTAATCTGGTTGTTGAAGTAGTAAAATCTTGTCAAGTTAGTGATAGACATGGTTTCCATTTGATTAGTAGTGGTCTTATTGAAATTAGTGGAAGTAGCTACCCGAACACCATGCATGATCTAATTCAATCTTTAAAATGTCATTTTACAACCCTTGAAAGTTCCAGGACTTGTCACGAAGTTGAGAAACTTCAACTTTCATTGATGATTATGTCAAGATCTCGTGACCCTGGTAAGATCCATGAACTAAGTCAGATCTGGTTGTTCTCACAAAATTATTTTCTTTGCATGGTTTCAATGGATGTAAATTCCTTCTTGAAAGATGTTTGGTATTTCAGATTTAGTATTTTTAACTTTCAAGATTCAAGTTATGATCGAATTAGAGATTCTATTTTAGTTCATTCATCTCCATGCAAGGATCTTGTACTTAACTCAAGTTTGGAATGTGTATATCTCATAAAAGCATGGAACTGTGAAGTTGATCATTTCAAAAATTATCTTTGGTTGAATGAATCATGTCTATCAGATGCATTTTAGAATAGCTAGCTCTTGGTTTTTCTTGTGAATGTTATACAGTTAATATTTTTCTTCATCACACATGAAATCGTCTTAAGTGCTAGTGAATGCATGAGTTATTTTGTGAATCAAATTCTTCTTTACTCATTGTATCTTGACTGGTTTCATGTACTGGCATTCCTTTTCACTTCTTTCAATGATTACGATGCTAGTGTAGTGGGTAACTAGTTACACGAAAATGGTTTGTTACGTTCAAGACACGAAGAAGATGATTCTATCATTCAAATCGTTTGTGAAGTTGCTCAAACTAATCTATATTTGTTATCTTCTAATCAAGAATCTCACGCCACAAATGATCCATCTAATCATAATAATAATTGTCATTCATTTTATCATTTTCCCACCAATATATCCCATGACAATTGTTTCACATTGATTAATCTTTATGCTTTATCTCACTATTCAGATACTTGTCAAGTTGTTGAGGAATTTAAGCCTTCATTGATAGTTATGTTACGTCCTTACTATCTTGATAAGCCTTCTAAAGATGATCAGGTTCACTTTCCCTCACAGGATTCTCATCCTGATCTCGTGCTTTTAATTCAAAGTTCATGTTTTCAAAGATTTCAAGGTTCTCAAGAGGGCTGTTTCAAATTTCATGATCCAATTTCTAAATGGTTGGAGCAATCATACTTGGCAAGCACCATCGCAAATAACAGTTTCGATCTTTCCTCATGCTTGCTAAGGGGTATAGTGCAGATTAAGATATGTTCACAAGAAGATTTTGAGGTTTGTTTAATTATGGATTTCATTGAAAAGTTAAGAATGCAAGCTGGTTAGTAGTGGATATGAGATATCTTTCTACTCAAAGGAAATACCTTCAATTTTTTGTGCAATTTATTCAAGCTCTTATCTTTTCTGTTGCACATTGTTTTATATCCGTTTTAATTGCGTGTATCTTTGTGAATGCAGGTAAGGAGAAGCTACTGCGGCTACTTCGGAAATTTCATTATATGTGACCTTGACCTTATAGATGGTTAGGTTAGGAGTAGGTCTAGATGCATATTAATTTCCCTTGAACATTGATCTTGCACTCACTCTATGTACTCTTTCTTGTGTTTCCTACTCTTGTCTTGCATCTAGTTTTCGGTTAACCTCCATTTTATTTGTCCTTTTTTTGTTTTATTGTTGTGTCTTGTCTCTTCTTTCATTTTGTTTAATAAGACTTCGCATGAAGGATGTTCCCTTCAACTCAAAAGACAATGTGGAAAAATAGAAGAGGGTCTTGTGACACTGTAAAAGATGGCTAACCTTTAGTCCTTCTTCTTTGAATTGGTTCATACCTTTTGGTCGATGATGTTTTGATGGAAAGTACGATCTTTGCGTAAGGAGAGCTTTGTGTGAAACCATGATACCCACATCCATTTTAGGAGCCTCATTTTTATGATTAGTTCTTTATTCTTTAGTGTTTTACATGCTGATCCAATCAAGTAGAGAAGTACAAGGGGAAAATATAAACAAGAAAACTAATATCAGAGGTTTTATATAGGCTTCTCTGAAGGAACAACCTCTTCTTCTCTCAATAATTCAGGATCCCTCTTTTGCCTCATGAAATGAATAAGTGTTGATGCACAGTCCTATATAAATAGATAAATAAAAGGTGAAAGAATAGAAAGGTTTCTTGCACAGGGAGGTGAAGAAAACAACTTCCTCAAGGTATTGTCTAGGCTCGACGGTAGTGGAGCGATGTTTGTGTTCCTAAAGTGACTCTGCTGGGGTACTGTCCAGGCCTGTTGGTAGCAGAGAAACACCAAAGATGCAAAACTATCCTTTTAAACTCTAAAGCTTGTGACTATTATTACCATTCTCCTGATTCAAAACATTGTGATAAGGTTGGCTTTATGATTATGTTCAATCGAGAAAGAGATGAAGGGGACTATATCTATAACAAGCTTAAGTGGCGAAGCCAGAGTAATCTGTACAATGAATCAATACTTCCTGAAAAATTAGGTTATGCACAAAATATTAAAGCAGGGAAGAGAAGTTGGAGTTATACCAGTGTGTAAACAAGTGTTTTCATTGTGACAAACAACCTCCAAAATTTGGTCTACACTTGAATTTTGGAGCCTACTATGGATTTTGTGATTGTCATTCGATGGTCACTTTGTGTTTGATTGATACGTGTCAAAGGCACATGCTCAGTCCAAAACAAAATCATGAGCGTACTCTTTTATGCAAGCTTGAACATGCATGACACAAGTCCATCAAGAAAATACCTATTCTATTTCAGTGAGTTTTACCAACTATCGTTCCTGTGCACCTTCTCTTTCATAAGTGTTGATTTCATGTTTAAGACTGTCAATTTTACTTGTTTTCACTATAATAAGTGTCATTGTCATGCTGTCTTCATTCTCGCACGTGTCGCTTTCGATGTCGTTCACATTTTGCAAGTGTCATTTGTGTAAAATTTTCTCTACAAATCAGCTAGCTCACTGATATCATGTAGAAATTTCACCTGCAGATCCCACTGATATATGCAATGTACTAAAGCATAATACTAGATCTACATCTACCATAAACTTAGCAGAAGCTTAATTGAACATGAGCAACATCAAGCATGAATAGATATAACTGAGAATGAGAAGTAATCAACCATAACATAGAAGATATAACCTGGGGAAAGCACCAGCCTAAAACCCCATCTCAGTATTATCAATCAAGTGGAAATCATCAACAACATACAAAAGGAATCAGCTCAAAAGCTATCCTGCTTTCTCTGTACTCTGATGATGTAGCTCATGGACTATCTAGGCATGTATATATAGGCTCCACAAGTCCTCCAAGCCCCTATTTCCTTGCGCAGTTTTGATTGGGGTCCAATTACATAACATGTGTGAATTGGCCCAAATCATACCTGTTGTCACCTCAAGTCCAACTACGCAATACTAGAAGGAATAATATTCCTTCCTCATGCAAGGAATATTCACTAGGAATATCCTAGCAACTGATAGTACATTGTCCCTCATCTGATCTCAATTGGGTCTCTGTCTGAACTGCCATGCATCAGTTATCCATGAGTGGATACTTAGTTATTTGAAAATACCAGTTTTCACATGCATGCAAGCATCAACAAACTAAATCTAATTAATTTAACAACTTGTTAAATTAATCTAACTGGACTTGACTAAGTTAAACTAAGTCAACTGATCCTCTCAATATAGAACTCATCCTTAATTCCTCAATCAGTAGAGCAAATCAAGGACACATTCCCCAATCAATGGAGAAATTATTGCATGTTCTCGCAAAGACTTCAATTTTGATTTTCCTTAACTAATTAACTCAAACTAAATTAATTAATTAATATTCAAACTGCTGGTAAGACCAAATTCGAATTTTACTTCCTATTTCTAGTCCAGGGACTGACTAAAATAGGAATCCACACTACACTGCTAAAAATAGAACTTCTATTTTTAGCACTTCCATTTTTCATTCCCTATTGCCCAATCCAATACTGATGCCCAAACTTCTATTTTTAACAGTGCTATTTTTAGCACTTCTATTTTTAGCAATTTCTTGTTTCCAATTTTCAACACTCCCTCTCAACAAGAAAGGCTTCCTCTCAAACCCGATCTTGTACCTCTGGAATGTTCTGCATGCAACACATCTACTAAGTGTGGTTGCTCCAACAACTCTCGGAACAAAAAAAAAACTCCCAACTGACCTCTCTGTTGGGCTAGAAACATACTCTGATGTTGAAGCTCTACCTACTGCTAACAAGTGCTCCCTCTCTGACCTCTGCGCTACTGCAACATCTCCATGCATCACGCACCGTTGCACCTTTCCCTATGCTACCCTGCACTGTGCGACACACTTGTGCCTCTCGCATTGTTGCAGCCTACATGCTCTGCACTTTCCTCGGATTCCTACACTGTAGCTCTCTCTGCCACTCCATTTGCATATGTCTCTACCCAATCAGTCAGTTCCTGCTACTCCACATCGGGGCTCCTGTATCAAGGTCTCATCCAAGAGGTTGGGTACCTCAAGGATCCTGCCCCTCCTCCTTGGGACGATCACTCCACATCGCCCCACCTCCTACCTAGAGGTATGGCTGCATGTGATCCCTCTGCCCACCTGGCTTGAAGTTTCCCCCTACTGGTGGTCTATGCATGAGTAGATGTCTCTACTCGATCTCCACTCAGCTTCCCCTGTTGTGGTTGCTCCACAACCTCCTGAAGCTGCTGCACCAATCGTGGCTCATCCACAATTGTTTGAGACTTCTTCTGGTGTTGCATGTTGAGAGGTAATTTACTCTCCCTCTCAACCACCAAGTCTCCATCAGTTGCCTTGTTGCTCAAGGCTTTGCATGCATCTTGAACCTTAAGAGCATATAAGTTCCTGACTCATGAACCAATCTGCTTCACCTGTCTAGTGATGATGTGTCTAAGGAAAACCTTTCCCTTACTGAAGACTACATCATAGCCTCTGTCTTCCAGCATCGCGATCGACACCATGTTTCTCTTCAGTCCTGGTACGTACTTGACATCGGTCAAGGTAAGGCGAGCTCCATGCTCCCTCTGAAAAATAACCATGCCTACACCTGAGACACTATACTTTTCATCATTACCCATCGCTATGAGTATCTAGAGATCTTTCTCCTCCAAAGTACTGAACAAACTCTTGTCACCGGTCATTTGGAAAGAAGCTCCACTGTCAAGAAACCAACCACTTCCCACCATGGATGAAACCATGCATGCGAAGAGTTTGAAATCCAGCTCGAACTGTGAAGCAAGTGCCTCACCTTCAGATCCTTCCCCGGATCCCTTCTTGGATTTCCTCTGTGGACAATTTGTAACAAAATGGTCCACCTCATGACAACGAAAGCATCGCACTTTCAATTTTTCAACCTTCTTCCCACCATGGGAAGAACTAGACTCAGAAAGAGAAACCTTCTCCTTCCCCTTCTTCGCCTTACTCGCTAAGGCACAGTTCTCTTCATCCTCCATGGATGAAGAACCGTCTCTGGTGCTTCGTCTAATCTCCTCCTGCATCAAATCCAACCATAGTCATTCCCAATCTGGCAGTTTCTCCCTTCCATTAACCGAGTCCTGGTAGTTATGCCAGCTCTTAGGAAGGCCAAGGAGTGCTAGACTCACCATGTCATCATCAGATGTCACGACCCCTACACTTGCAATCTCATCCCTACATGAGATGAGCTTGTTCAGATACATAGAGATCATGTCCCCACTTTCACACTTGATCTTTCGAAGTTTGTCCTTCAGTGCCAGCTTCCTCTGATCACTGCTATTTTGATAAAGATCTTTCAATGTTTTCCACATCGAAAACAGAGTCTCCTTCCCATGGAGGCTCGAGACAATGTGATCTCGAACTCCCTCCAAGAGGATTCTCCTAGATCTAGCCACACACTTCTTCCATTCCGCCAGTTGAGTAGCATCAGTCGACTTCCGGACTTCTTGATCAATGAAGTCCTTAAGGCCATTATCTTCTAATACTGCCTCCATGCGATCCTTTCAGGCTATATAATTTGAACTGCCATCAAGGGCATATTCGAGTCTCAAACCATAGAACGCCATCAGCGAAATAGATGTGATAAGAACTCAATTCAATATTTAGAAACCAAAAACTTCAACTTCTCCCTTCTTCTATATTGTTCTTTTTTATCCAACTGATATATGCAATGTACTAAAGCATAATACTAGATCTACATCTACCATAAACTTAGAGGAAGCTTAATTGAACATGAGCAACATCAAGCATGAACATATATAACTGAGAATGAGAAGTTATCAACCATAACACAGAAGATATAACCCGGGGAAAGCACCAGCCTAAAACCCCATCTCTGTATTATCAATCAAGTGGAAATCCTCAACAACATACAAAAAGAATCAGCTCAAAAGCTATCATGCTCTCTCTATACTCTGATGATGTAGCTCATGGACTATCTAGGCCTGTATATATAGGCTCCACAAGTCCTCCAAGCCCCTATTTCCTTGCGTAATTTTGATTGGGTTCCAATTACATAACATTTGTGAATTGGCCCAAATCATACTTGTTGTCACCTCAGGTCCAACTACGCAATACTAGAAGGAATAATATTCCTTCCTCATGCAAGGATCACTAGGAATATCCTAGCAACTGATAGTACACTGTCCCTCATCTGATCTCAATTGGGTCTCTGTCTGAACTGCCATGCATCAGTTATCCATGAGTGAATACTTAGTTATTTGAAAATACCAGTTGTCACATGCATGCAAGCATCAACAAACAGAATCTAATTAATTTAACAACTTGTTAAATTATTCTAACTGGACTTGACTAAGTTAAACTAAGTCAACTGATCCTCTCAATATAGAACTCATCCTTAATTCCTTAATCAATGGAGCAAATCAAGGACACATTCCCCAATCAGTGGAGAAATTATTGCATGTTCTCACAAAGACTTCAAGTTTGATTTTCCTTAACTAATTAACTCAAACTGAATTAATTAATTAATATTCAAACTGCTGGTAAGACCAAATTCGAATTTTACTTCCTATTTCTAGTCCAGGGACTGACTAAAATAGGAATCCACACTGCACTGCTAAAAATATAACTTCTATTTTTATCACTTCCATTTTTCGTTCCTTGTTGCCCAATCCAGCACTGATGCCCAAACTACTATTTTTAGCAGTGCTATTTTTAGTACTTCTACTTTTAGCAATTTCTTGTTGCCAATTTTCAACAATTTTCATTTTCCTCTTACTGTTTCAAGTGTCATATTTTGTCATGGTAGGCATCACACATCACACAAATGTAGTTTTGGTTTATTTCAAGGGCTAACCTTGGTGCTAATGAGTCATTCTTATCATGTAGACATGTATCGCACTCATTCCCAAAGTTTTAAGTATTGTCACACAAGTGTCATCACTGTTGTCACAAAGTGCACCTTTAGTGTCGCACTTGGGGAGAGCTATCGTAATTTTATCACATTGGGGGTATTATGTTGCTCATGTGTTCTAAGTGATCAATGTTGCATCATCAATTTTTCTAAGTGTGTGATAATACTTAAGTTTTATCATGGTTCACTTTGGTCTCATTGATCCCACACTTAGCCAAATTTGGAAAATTTCCTTCCCAGGCAACTTAGCCTCACTCATCCTTCCTAAACTATGCACTACACAGTCTCAGTCCTCAAGATTCAACCTTGCCTCTTAGAATTACGCAATACATAATCCCTACCTTCCAGAAATGTACATTGTGCAATCTTAATGCCAAGTCCTGATCCTTGAGCTCCAGAACTATGCAATTCCTACCTTCATTCAGTCTCCTCTATGCACTGCGCAGTCTCAACAATCAAGCCTCGATCTTGAGCTCTTGAACTGCGCAACTACACAATTCCTTGGCCTTTTTCCATCAAGAATTACATAATGCGGAACCTCAAGGCTCAAGCCTCAATCCTGATCCCTTGCGACCCAAAACTTCGCAGTGAGTCTTGCCCTGGCCTATCTGAACTGCACATTGCACAGTCTCAAGGCTCAGTCTTGGCCATTGAACTTTTGAGTTGTGTAACTTCACAACCCCTTATCCTTTGTCCCTTTGAAATTGCGCATTAGGCAACCTCAAGCCTTAAGCCCTCAGACTGACACTTTGAGCCGCTCAACTATGCATATGACTAGCCCCAGCCTTTCTGAACTGCGCATTACACAGTCTCAAGGCTCAGTCCGAACCCCTGACCACCTGAGCTACTCAACTGCGCAATTCTTGAGCTTGTCTCCCAACCTATCACCCAGTTACAACTCATTCAATGCATGTCATGGAGCATGTTAGACTGGGGGTTTTATCAGATTGATGTCATCTTGCCATGAGTGGATTGCAGTTGTAGGTAGTCTATTATGTTATGATAGGATGATGATGAATGGGATGAAGAATGAGACCCTACTAGAAGACACCTTTGTAGCTGCAAAGACAAGTGGATCAATCAAGCCAAAAAAAGGGGGCACCAAATTGCAACAACAATTGGAAATCAAGGCCACATTGAAGATTCCTTACTTTCAAGACAGATGAAGGAGGAAGAAGAAGAACATGCACTATCTCTCAAGACGACCCAAATATAGCAACAACAAGAATGACTTGACATTTCCATGTCATCAATATCTTGTCATATCTTGTCAAAGTGTCATGTCATCATTTGCCACATTGTTTGTAGATTATGTAAATTTAATATTGGAGAAATGTAATGTAAATTGGAAGTCCACAAGTCATCCATGTAATGGGAAAAGTCATGTAGGAAGTCGAAAGGTTGTAGAGAAGTCAAACATTCATGAGGGTAGTCCAAGAGTCACAAGGGATGTGAATGATCATCCCATTTGTTATATATACACCCACATCTCTCATGTAAAGGATTTTTCACCTTGGCTCCTCCTATCAGGCATTAGAGAGGAAGATAGTTCTTTTGGAGGAGCAAGGGGTTTCTCTAACTCTCCACTATTGGAACTAGTGGTGTTCACTATATTGATGTATCTTGTAACTTTTGCTTAATTTCGAAGCTCGCTAAGCCAACACACTTTCATGCGTATGTCGTAAATATTGTAAGGCTATTCTTTGAATGTTTGTGATGTATGTTATTTTCATTTGTACTAAGGAAATTGAACTATTTCATTAGCTTTGGTACTTATCTTGTTGACGGTGTGTTGTATGTGTTTTAACAATCGTTGCCTCTATGTGAACTATTTCGCTAGTTTTCCAACGATTCATTCATATGTATATGTTCGTGTGTCTTTTCTAGATTAATACTATTACTTGTATTTAAAAGGCTCACTTTTACCCCCCCTTTCGGTAGAAGAACTCTAATGCATAAAAAATGTATATTCTACAATTTGATTTAATAAATATAAATATCAATTTTTTTATTTGTTTGTTTGCTTGCTTTTTTTTTTTTAATAAATGCATATTATAATTTGCTAGATTCATTAGTTATACCATATAAGTCTAACTATAATTTGTGTAAAAAGAAATATTTGCTAAATGTGTTAATATCAATATGTATGTGCATTTCCTATAATAATCTTATCATTAATACATGTAAAAACAAAAATAGATCCTATATTTTTTTGTTACAAAAGATAATAAAAAAAAAAAATCACCAATGTTAATCGATTCTATATCAAAATGTAGAAAATTAAATTAAATGAATATTCAAAAGAGAAAACTCAAATTTTCTGATAAAATAAATTAAAAATCCAGTTGCCCTTTTAACCAATTGCAAGTGTTGTTACAAGGGTTCAATGAGTTATCATGCATTAACTATGACTTGACCTAGGTAGACGAGTAAGATCAAATTGTGCAGTTTCAGTGTTAATAATGATTTTCCTATTGATAGTATTTGAATATTTCAGCACCAGAACAATGGCACTATCCCTTTGATGACTTTAGTATACATTGTAAATTCACCATACTAAGGAATTTAAAGAATACAAGAATAATTTTTCTCGAATTACTGTCAATAGCAATTTCAAGTTATAATTAGAGCAATTCCAAATGATAATGTTGGGATTGGAAGGCACTTGTAAAAGGACAAATTGACTACAATGTCAAGGAAGAAGAATGGAAAAAGGCAACTAGTTAGTCGGTAGTCATAGTTCTCATATAATCACATGTAATTATGTACATGTTTGTTCATGGTAGTCTAGAAATGCACAAATAGCTTTTAGGTCCATGTATCCAATGTTTGATCCTAAAACACGACCAAGCCCTGGCTTTGATTTGACAACTTTTGCTATTAGTTTTTGGCCTTTTAGTTGTCGTTTTCTTATTGTAATTTATATACTACTAAACAATTTATCTAAGATGATTTCATATTGCTTTGTAAAACAAATTTGTTATATGATATTCAGAGTCATGTTCTTTATGCAACACTTCCCAATTTGCAAATTTTTGATATGAAAAGTTAATTGTTATGTCATTGTCTTGTTTTTTCACCATAAATGGTTGTTTTGAAAATAAAAGATGATGTCTGAATTAGTAAATCCATGCACCAAGAAACTTATTTACACTCTTGTAAATTTCACATATTCTCTATATGCATTCTAAACTTTATATATTCTCTATATACATTCTTAAAATAAAAAATTATTCCATTTAGTAACTAGTAGTTGGTTAATTTATAAGTATATAAAAAAATGACTATTTATTGAATATTATAGTAAATTTAAAACTAAAGATATTTATATAAAAATTTAAAATAATAACAATAAAAGTGTTATTATCGTTTTAACACATTTCAAAACATTATATTTAATT
Organism: Pinus tabuliformis; assembly: GCA_031772625.1. NCBI lineage: Eukaryota > Viridiplantae > Streptophyta > Pinopsida > Pinales > Pinaceae > Pinus > Pinus tabuliformis. Next base: position 49,290,028 of record CM062805.1, on the reverse strand, counting down.
TGTAAAATTTCATAAAAAACTTTGATAAATTATGTAAATTCTTTTCAAAATTTATAAATCAAATAGAATCCAAACATAGTTGCAAAAATCAATTACAATATAGCCTCATATAATAAACAACTTTAATTTAAAATAATAATCATAAAGCTTTTTAAAATAATAATCATATTCAAAAGTTTATTACTATAAACCTATCAATTGCACCATGTCTAAGTTACTAACTTAGTGCTGCATTATAAAGACATTATGGTATCAAATAAAATGTAAAGTATTTAGGTTCTTAGCATAATGTAGTATTTTTTCTTTAAGACTTGGTGTAGATCAATGCACTTCCAATTGATCGAGCATACCTATGGTTAACACATGAACATTGTAGTCTTTTGACATATGCACATCATAGCATTTGGAGTGAGTGTCATAGCTAGTGTGTGCATATGGGGGGACAAAACCCAAACATAATGGGTGGACAAAAACAATGCATGGAGTTAATGGAAAAAGTGACAACTAGAAAAACTAATAATTGATATCTCTATGTAGCAGGAAGCACCAAAGAAACATTGTATGTGTTTTGATTAGTAAAACACACTACACATTGTTGTTTTTCGCACAAACACCTATGGAAATTTGTCATAAAAATTCTAGTATTTTTGCTATATATATGATTTTAGAATTATTTTATGTAAATTGTCTCTTTATGATTTATGATATAATAAAATTAATCACATCAGTTCTATATACTTTGCCTTGATGCATTGCTTATACATAGTTCAATTGTATTCGTGATCGGTCACTGATCATTAAGAGATTGACATACTTAGAATGAGAGTACATGAGAACCATAGTGGTTTCAAAAGTAGCATTATTTGCATTATTAATAGTAGCATTTATAGCACTACATCCATCAATTTATGCAAGGTACACAAGGCTTGTGTACAAAGACAAAGTAACATTGGATTCAATGCTAGTGGAGTAAATTTTTTTAAATCTATTTTGTGCAAATAACAATGACCAAAGGTGGCTAATGTGGCTTTGTATCATACTGTTTCCTAGCCATTGAAAGCATTATCTACTATGTCATAAATAAAAAATAACATTCTAGTCGCACATGACTAAATAAGTTGCAAATAAAAACCATTGTTCAAATGTAATCATAGTACTATAACTACATTAAATTGCATATGTAGTTTAGTAAATGTGTCAATTTAAGCGAAAGATATTGCACCAAAATTGACTAAAAATGCAATAGTTTAAGCTTTTATAGCTTCTCATCTTGGAATAAAGATTCCAAGTAGACATAGACAAGAGAAATCACTATGAGATTTAGAGGTGCATGTAAAATTTGATGATTTTAGCATTTATAATCTATGAAAATTCTTTCGCACATGAGGCCTAGTGAATCAATAAATTTGTCATTTAAATTACATAAATAAAAATTTTGCATGTTGGCCTTTGACACTCATTCAATGTTCTCTAGATTTGAACAAAGATATTACATGCAATATCACCAACATTTGCACCAATTTAAGCTACAACCAATCCACTTGCCACATAAATTGCATTTAAAGTGTTCAGTGTTGTTTTTGTTCTCTGCTTTATTCGCACAATCCAATTTGTGATTATTGGTATCTTCCTCTTTTATAAGTTGTTGCAGTGATTTTGATAATTGCACAACTACACATTCCATGAGTCGAAATTATTCATAGTTGCATAACACAACTTTTTAACAGATTCTGCCAAAACTAGTAGACATCACCTGTATCCAGTATATCATCAATTCAAAGAATGATTTAACAATCTAAATATTTTTTTCTGTAGGAATTTATAGGGTAAGTTCCTGAGATAGAACACCAAAGGACACCGCTCACAAATAGATCACAAATCATTACACCAGTATTCTTGACGTGGTTAAAACCCTTAAAGAGGGAAACAGTCCACGGCCTGAGCCAACGCGACCACTTCAGGAAATTTATTAATAAAAGAAATAAAATTTACATAAGCTTCTCTCATGAACGGTCACCTTACAAATGACCCTCCATGCTCTTTAAATAGAGATCATGGACCAATCGGGTGTTAAGCCATGGATCAAGTGTCAGTAATACATAGGAGAGAATGAACCATCAGACCACTTCATGTCTAGAACATATTGTGACCGTCGCATGGTAAGTTACAAAATTACATAGTAAAGAAAAACACTTTACATAACTCTACACTAGACCAAGTTATACTTAATTATTTCCTATGTGTCGGAATATCCTAATAGCCCCCATAAGAACAACGTGGGATAGGATTGAAGGATGTACACATATGACACAATACGAGAAGGAAGGAGGCATTAGAGCCTATCCTCCCTTAGTGACAACTTCTTGAACTCCAACCATAAATCAAATTTTAGTAAACTTCGCCTCTATGAGAGCCTTTGTAAAGATGTCTACAACTTGATCATTTTTTGAACAATATTGGACTTCAAGAACATGGTCATGAACGAGATTTCTGATGAAGTGCATGTGTAACTCAATGTGTTTTCTACACTAATGTTGGGCTGGATCTTTTCATAGTTGAATGGCACTTTGATTATCACACCAAAGTATAGTCGGATGTTGTTGTTGAAAGGCAAACTCTGACAGGATCTGACGAAGCCACATGGCTTCCTTACTAGCTTCTATGGCGCCACGATACTCTTCTTCTGCCAAGGAAAGAGAAATGGCACTTTTTTTCTTGAAAGCCCATGTAATAGGTCCAAAACCAAGAGTGAAGACATAACTTGCAATAGAATTCTGATCATCAGGGTCACCAACCCAATTGGAATCAGTGAAACCAACCAATAGAGGAGATGCTTCTACACTGTAATGAATCCCAAACTGAACTGTACCTCAAACATAATGAAGTATTCTTTTAGTTGCTTTCCAATGACTCTCATCTGGGTTTTGCACAAACCAAGAAATAAGGCCAACAACAAAGGAAAGGTTAGGACGAGTATGGGTCAGATACAAAATTTTTCCTACAAGCTGACAGTATAAGGTAGCATCAACTTTAGGGGAAGTACAAGAGACTGAAAGGGAGAAGGAGTTGGCTTACAGTTTTCCATGTGAAAGTGGCGTAGGAGATCACATGCATACTTGGACTGGGAAAGGGAAATACCTTCCTTGGATTGCAAGACTTGAAGACCAAGAAAATAATGCAAGTGTCCTAAGTTTGTCATTTCAAACTGTTTTGGCTAGACTTCACATGGTTTAAAAGGTTGGGATCACTACCAGTAAGGATAAGATCATCAACACAAAGAACAAGAATGATAAGAGACTTACCCACTTTCTTGGTGTAGACAACATTGTCAGAACGACACGTAGAAAAGTCGGCATCTAAAAGAAAGCTATCCATTTTGGAATACCAAGCTCGAGGAGCTTGCTTGAGACCATAAAGGGATTTCTTAAGCTGACATACAAGGCTGGAGTCTGTTTGTATAAAGCTAGGAGGTTGTTCCATATAGATTTCTTCATGCAAGTCCCCATGCAAGAAGGCAAATTTAGCATCTATTTGATGGAGTTTCCATTTGAGAGAGGCAGCAAGGGAAAGAACAAGGTGGATAGAGTTCATTTTGGAAACAGGAGAGAAGGTTTTAGTATAGTTAATGCCTTCAACTTGTGAAAAACCCTTAGCAACAAGATGAGCTTTATGTTTATCAACTTTTCCATCTAGTCCAAACTTGGTTCTGTAAACCCATTTGCATCTAACAAGTTTTCATCCCTTTGGAAGAGGAACAAGATCGCGTGTATCATTTCCCAATAAAGAATGATATTCTTCATTCATAGTTGTGTCCCAATCTATATGGCCTGAAGCTTCTGGAAAGGTGTCAGGATCATAATTTGTTTAAGCTTGAGCCAGTAAAGAAGAGGCTCTATGAAACTAAGAACGTGTGCGACGCTGATTTATAGGATCACCTGCAAGAGAACCTACTGCATCCCGAGTAGTGCAGACCCATTTTGGAAGCTGAGGAGCTGAAGGAGGATCCTGAGAAGGTGGGCAGAGGATTTTCATCCTCGTTGTCATCATCTGAAGAAGAAATATTTTTAGAACTAGAAGGGATAGAGAGAGGTGGCACATCCACCGACCTAAGCTCGTAGGCCGATATATTTTCAACAAACTTTACATCTCTTCTAATGATAAAATTTTTGGATTTAGGTGAAAGAAGTCTATATCCTTTGACATATTCAGAATATCCAAAAAAAATACATTTTTCACTCTTAGTTTCTAAGGCTTTATGTTTCTCATCGAGAATATGGGCCCATGCTTCACTTCCAAAAACAAGAAAGTGACTTACATCTGGTTTAATTGAACTCCATGCTTCTTCTGGAGTGATATTCTTTAAAACCTTAGAAGGAGTGTGATTTACTATGTAATTTACACAGTTAATTGCTTCTGCCCTAAGATTAAGACCAAGTACTTTAGATTGAAGTATATAATTAGCCATTTCCTTTAAGGTGCGATTCTTCCTTTCAGCTACACCATTTTGTTGTGGAGTATATGGAACAATATGTTGCATTTGAATTCCATGCTCAGTGCAAAAGTTGATGAATTTGTTGTTAACATATTCTCCACCATTATCAGATCTTAGCTTAAGAATTTGATTTCCAAATTGTTTCTCAACAAAGGCCTTAAAGGCCAAGAACATGTTAAATACTTCACTCTTGAGTTTTAAGAAGTATACCCAAGTGCGTCTGGAGAAATCATCAATGAAAGTTAAGAAATACTTGTAGCCAAAGAATTAAACAATTGGAAGTGGACCACATAAATCACTATGCACAAGCTGTAAAGGGGTTGAGGCGTGCCAAGAGGCACATTTTTCAAAACTATCCCGATGATGTTTTCCGAGTACGCATCCGAAACAAACACCATCTCTGGAATATACCATAGGAAGACCTACCACCATATTTTCTTTACATAGATTTTGAAGGGAGCGATAGTTTAAGTGACCAAATCGCTCATGCAAAATTTTGCTCACTTCATCATTATGAGCAACAAATATCAAGGGAAGAGTTGATGACCCAAAGTTGTTAAACTTATACAACCTTGTAGAATCATCAGCAATGCCAGTAGCTAAAATCTGTCTAGGATATCTTAGGTCCTTAATTATAACATCATGAGGTGAAAATTCAACGATTTTACCTTCACATGAATGAGTTATCTGATATACAGATAGAAGGTTGCAGGATAAGGTTGGAACACATAATACATCATTAAATTGACCATTGTCTAGATGAATAGTTCCAGTCCCTACAACACTAAGAGATATATCATCACCAACATATATATTTTTGGTGTTACAATCATTTAAAGAAGAAAACATGGCTTTGTTTTTTGCCATGTGATAAGAAGCTCCAGAATCAATGAGCCACTCATGAGAATGAGAAGAAGAAGATACATTTAGTGCATAACCAAACCGAGATGCTTGACAACCACATGCAGAAAGTGTTATTCCTAAAGATGAAGTTGAAGTTGAAGGGTCCTCCAAATGGATGTTATGCTTCTTCATTTTTGCTTCCAAGGCATCCATCTTCTTAAAGAATTTGGATTCCAAGTGGCCATCTCGATTACAAAAGTTGCAATGTCTATTAGTTTTCTTCCCTTTATTTTTATTTGCCTTATCATTTTGTTGAATTGATTTTTCTTTTTGAGACTGAAAGTGCTTAGGACCCTTGGTTGGTTTAGGACCATTCTTTTTAGGATGTTACATCTTAGGATTCTTTGAACTTGGTTGTTATTAAGTGGCTAAGGCTTTCTTAGAAGAGTTTCCAAGATTAAGAAGACCAAGATGTAATAGTTTTTCTTGTTCTCTTATTAAAGAATCACAAAAGGCATCAAAAGAGGGGGACTTGAAGGCTTATCCTTGAGAAATAAAGGCTTCTCTATTATAATGGAAGGTTGAAACAAACACAGAGTAGGCTAATCCTAAATTTGTAAGAATCGAATAGATAAGGCTATCATCTTCTTTCTTAACCTTAACACCTTCCAAGAGAAGTCTAAGGGTCTTGAACTTGGACAAAAAATCTTCAATGGAAGAAAAATTATTGGGGTCCAACGTAAGCAACTCATTTTCAAGTTGATGGGCTCTAATTTCATTTTTAATTCCAAAAACTTTATTGAGTTGTTTCATTGCTTCATCAGGGGTATCAAGTTCTGCGATATAGAATCTAAGGTCTGGAGAAATAAACATCCCTATCAACCCACGTGCTTGATATTGCCTATTTTCCCATTTGGCTGCCTTATCTTCATCTTTAGGTTTAGCTTCCTGGCTTAAGGCTATTCTATAAAGACCTTTACTTCTAAGTAAGTCCACACTGTAGGATAATCATTGGAAGTAGTTGGTGTTTCCAAGAATAACTTGGCATGGACTTTCCATTTTAACAGAAACTGAAGTTGTAGATGATGAAACTAAGTGTTCCAATGGAAAGATCTCAAAAAATTAGGCCGATTAAAAAACAGTTTCCGGATGAAGAAACTATGGCTTTTTGAAGAAAAGTTGTTGAAGATGCTGACGAAGTACGTGAATGTGTGGAAGTGGATGATAATGTTATATTTTAAACCCCCCCATTTTCCAAACTTAATCTAATTAGCTCATTTAAAAAAAATATATATGTGACCCACTTTTATAAATAAAGAAAGTCACTTTTACAATGGTACTTTATGAACTACCCACTAAATTGTAACTTAAATAAAAGATAAAGAGACTTTAGAATTATAAGTGACTCACTTTTTATAATGGGTGAGAACACTCTTACATAAACTAACGTTAAAACATAAGTTGCATATGCTTTTTGAAAAGGTAGCTCAACAAAAAGAAAGACTTGAACCCAAGACCTCTATTCTCATAAAGTAACTTTGGACTAAGTGAGCTAGTTTAAAAGGTTAGTAATTTTTGGAAAAGATGAAGTTTTTTTTTTAGTCGCTGAAGCTTTGGAGTGCGTGCTTACTTGGAAAAGCCCTTTTTTCCTATAAAACAAAAAACCACACAACCCAACACAAACATGTAAACAAAACCAGACCTTATGTATTGAAGTTAGCTTTTGTCGGAAACCAAATATTTTCCTCAATGTTTCTGATTTTCCGAGATCACACTAAGGCGCGGCGGAAAAGAGCATATGCATGAGAAAAATCATTCCTTTCTGTTTCTGATTTGCCCAGATCGCACAGAGTCATGGGGCAAAGAGCATACATAGAAATGAAAGGTATAGATCTGGTAATAAAAAACATAGAGCAAAATAAATCGAAATAAACATAAAGATGAATAACTAAAACTGCAAATAAAGACTGTATACCTCCAAATCTTAAAAATGACGTAGCTAGGGCTACCTTAAACCTTTTCGCTTGAAGCGAAAGGGGTTCCTCATTGGAATAGATGCTCCTAACACAATAGAGCAGTCCCCTCGGCCTAAAAGCAGACAGAAACAATAGATCTAGGAAACGACAGTCAGATGCAGTTGTACCGACTTCGGATTTGAATCACCAATGAATGCGGCCCTCAAATAGCTCTGATACCATGTAGGAATTTACAGGGTAAGTTCCTTGGATAGAACACCAAAGGACACCGCTCACAAACAGATCACAGATCAATACATCAGTATTCTTGACGTGGTTAAAACCCTCAAAGAGGGAAACAATGCACGACCTGAGCCAATGCGACCACTTCAGGCAATTTATTAATAAAAGAAATAAAATTTACATAATATTCTCTCATGAACGGTCACCCTACAAATGACTCTCCATGCTCTTTAAATAGAGATCATGGACCAATCGGGTGTTACGCCACAGATCAAGTGTCAGTAATACCGAGGAGAGAATGAACCATCGGATCACTTCATTTCTAGAACATATCATGATCGTCAGATAGTAAGTTACAAAAGTACATAGTAAAGAAACACACTTTACCTAACTCTACACTAGGCCAAGTTATACTTAACTATTTCTGATGTGTCGGAATATCCTAACATTTTCTTTTTAAAGATTTTTCAATATCAACTACAATAAATAATACTAGAAAAAAGTGCTCTAAAAAACTAATTTCGTTAGTCGAAGTTGTTCAAATGGAAACAGATTGGACATTATAATTCCAATCATACTGAACGTCGAATGACCAAAAGGTCAAATGTATGTGTCTAAAAATATTTGAAAAATCTTATAATTGTCTTTAAGTGTTTAGACATTAAATGCTATTAATAACCACCATCGCCAAGAGCAAAGGCTGTAAGGTTCTTTAATTCCTTCTAGTTCCCATATGTCTTTTATTACTTTTCACTTGCTTTGAAAAGAAAATGGACATAATTGCTACATAAAAACATTAGTATTATTTCATAACTTAAAATTTTTCAAAAAGTTTAGATTACCACCTAGGCATAAATAATGTGTAATTTAACCCCATGTGTAAAAAATGTGTGAAATTTTGGATATTGCATGGTCTAGATAAAAGTATTTAGCACTTTAAATTTAGAGCAATTTCAAACTTGCACAAATGTCTACAACATCTTAATCATTAAGATCCCAATTTTATAATATAAGAAGCACATGCAAAATCAATTATTTCTCAGCTAATATAACCATCACTTTATGGAATCCTAAAAATATATATTTCAAAGACTCAAGATAAATATTATGGAGGCAATAGAGTGGTGCATCATCTATTTACATAAAATACTTAGATAAAATAATTTATACTAATGATTTGTATCTATGATTCTACATTTTTATTGCTAAAATCAATCACCAATTTTTTAAAAATCTTTCCTCATTAAATATCAAGCAGTGCATTATGATTAAAAAAACCACTAATAGACACAATAAAATGTTTCTAAATATACACCATTAAATAATAATAATAATACATAAGCAACAAAAAAAATTATTAAAAACACTATGAAATATATATATAGAAAATACTATAATATATTATAAGAAAATATATTTATTAACTATAATATTATTGTAATTTTGATGTTTATTATATATATCAGTGACACAACATCACGATGGTGTTCAAAAATACTAATTGAATAAGGAATTTTAACATCCTTTAACATCCGTAAAATTAAAGATAACCAAATATAAAGTGACTTAATATAATAATTTAATACTTTATGTATTTATATATAAAAACAATACCTACTCTATAATTTAATAATAAAGTATTTTAACATTATGTAAACAATATATAAAATATAGCATTATTGAAATTTTAATTTATGTATTTTTATATGAAAATGTTGTGTTTTACATATGTGTGTGGAAATAACTATAATTATAATTAATTTTATATTTAATTAATTATTTAATATTTCAAATAATTAATTTACAAAATATCTAAATAAAATAAAATTAAAGTGAAATAAAATTTAAATTCACATCCGCATCGCTTTCAATTAAGTCTTTTTCACTCTTATAAAGTTTAGTCAAAATAATTAAAACACACATCGAAACTTTAATTGATTTTAGAATCATCTTCAATTTTAAGTAAAATTAATAAAATTTAATAATTTAATTGCTTTATACAATTAAAATTTATGGGAAAAAAAAACAAGAGATGGTTAGCAAACAAAGTAAAGAAGATCTTCATATAAATCATATTATAAACCAAAATTTAAATATATTGGAAAGGTGTATTTTAAATATAAATTGATAAAATAGTTAAAAAGTATAAAAGAGTTTAATTATTTTATATACATTTTTAATTAATTTGGTTGTATATATTTTGACAAGATAATAATAATAATAATAATGTATTTTTAAATATGTAAATAAATTTAATATTTTAGAGTACATTGTCTAAAATTGTAATTTAAATAAATAATTTTCAAAAAAAAAATCTCAAACACATAAAAATAATAATTTCCAAAAAAATTGGTAGAAAAATGTACCAAAATAACTCAAACATAAAATTATAGTTTCAAATAAAAGCGCTAGAAAAATCCAAACATAAAAGAAAATATACTAAAATAACTCAAACATAGAAATATAATTTCAAATAAAATTGAACCGCCTAAAAGACCAAAACACATTCCTAGAAAAACCCAAACATAAAAGAATTAAATCGACGTATTGAAATTTTTAATTCAAATCCCTTTTCAACAAATATCTCCTTAGATACAAATGCTTCCAAGACAACTACTCTTGCCACCTATTCGTAAATACAGGGAAACATGTTCCTTGCAATTTCATATAACTTCATATTTTAACTTGTTTTCTTCATGTGCGGATATTTATAAGCAGAATACAGGGAAACATGTTCCTTGCAATTTCATATAACTTCATATTTTAACTTGTTTTCTTCATGTGCGGATATTTATAAGCAGACATTCCAGTTATAATTCCGCTATAAATATTTTTATATTTCCACATGCAAGCATGCTTCTTTGCTTCTCGTGATTCCTCAATCCATAAATAGTTGAATATACTTTATTTTTTTGATTGATTCCTCTAAATTTGACTAATAGTTTTCACTTTGCATGAAATAATGGATTTAAAAGTCATTGCAATCCAGTGTGAACAATTGTTATATATATATATATATATATATATATATATATATATATAAAACACATGCTTGTGTATATGCGTGGAGCCCGATTGAGGTCCAGGTAATTTTCTTCGCCAGCGATATGTTTATTTCAATAGAACTTTGACACCCTAACTATTTAAAAAACCACGATATGGAGTCGGAGTCAGAGTCGGGACCTTGGCCACAGGTCTAGTGGAAACAGAAAGATGGGCCGACTTCTAACTTCGCAAATTTTAGAAAGTTAAAATATTGAAAAATTTCATCGTAAACGTTATACGAAAAATGCAGCGTTTATATTGACTATTAAACATAATTCCCTATAAAATTGCATTTTGAATAAATTTCTATTACTTGTGGTCAATATTTACTTTACAATTTCATATAACTTCATATTTTAACTTGTTTTCAGCATGTGGGGACATTTATAGGCAGGCACGTCAATTCTAATTCTACTATAAATATTTATATATTTTCACATGCAAGCATGCTTCTTTGCTTCTCGTGATTCCTCAATCCATAAATAGTTGAATATACTCTATTTATTTGTATGATTTCTCTAAATTTGACTAATAGTTCTCACTTTGCACGAAATAATTTATTTATTTATTTTTAATAATTAACACATGCTTGTGTCTATGCGTCGAGATCGACTGAGGCCAAGGTTATTTTCTTCCCCAATAAGATGTTTACGCTGATAGAACTCCGACCTCCCGACTATTTAAAATTCCATGATATGGAGTCGGCATAGGGACCTTGCTCGGGCTTGTAGAGATGGAAAAATGGTTGACTTTTGACTTTGCAAATTTTAGAAAGTTAAAATGCTGAAAATTTTCATCGTAAACGTTATAGAAAAACATGGAGTTTTTATATTGATTATTAAACAAAATTTTCTACAACCTTATAGTTTGAATACATTTCTATTAGTTGTGTGTGAACAATGGTTTTTTTATTTTATTTTTTTCTAATAATTAACATATGTTGGAAAAGGTAACTAGGTTCAGTATTCATTGATGTATTTGAGTCATCTTGTAATGTACTTGTCAAAAGAATATAGAAAATTATTATTATTCTTATTATTATTATTATTATTATTGTGACTTATTAAAGCATGGATTTCATGCTTGGGTCACCATGTTTTAGGTCAAAGTCTTCATTGAGGAATTATGGGATTTATTCTGAGTCAATAGAGTCATTGCACTTTTAAAGAGACCCTTCTTGGGATTTTGAATCGTGTAAAAAGGTTTAGTATTGAGTCAAATATAATTTATGTATCCTCCACATCAAGTCAGCCTAATGGCCCTAATTCGACCTCACATTGAGCCTATAAATACAAGCACATTGAATTCATTTGGAACACACTCTCTCACAAGAATTTCGATATTTCTTGTAGCTAGGAAAAGTGCAAAGTATGTTGTTGGGAAGCCAAAGGAAGTGTGAGTTGGGTGGAGCCTAAGGAGAAGAATAAAATCAAAATTTTGGTGCCTCTCTCTCCGTTTCGTGTCCTCGATTGGGATATCAAAGTCTTCCAAGTTTCACTGTTGTCAAAAGTTGCTAGTTGCTGGAAGTCGTTGCGTATTCGAAGGTGCTGGAAAGGGGATGAAATTATGGGAGGCTGACTTGGTGTGGAGGGAAGATATTGTCTTGGTCTAGGGTGAGATGTCTCCAAGGAATACTATTGAAAGTAATAATTTCTTGACTAGGTTTTCCCCTCGGGGGGGTTTTTCCTGACATAATGGCTACATCTGGTGTATATTGTTTTATGTGTTGCTTCTTTGGTAATTACTTGATGAACTAAAAGAAAGAAGATATAAAGAATCATAATAACAAGAAACATCACAAGTAATTATCAAAAATAAGAAAATATTTATGCCTTTCTGATTTTCTAACATGGTATAAAAGCTTTGGTGAAGAAGGAAGAAAAAGGCAGTCTCAATCATTTGATCAAGGGAACCATTCAAAAGGGTTATCTCAAGGAAGGAATCTACTATACTCAAGGAAGATGTCTAACACAATCAAGGGAGAGAATAAACTTGAAGGAGCCTCTAACTACGGATCTTGGAAGAAGATGATTGACCTCATCCTTGAAAAGAACAAGGTACTAGACTTGGTCAATGGAAAAGTAAAGAAGCCTATAGAGGATTCCAATGATGATGATAAAGTGAAATTCAGGGAACTAGAATTGGTGGCCATGACTCTGATGGTAGAAGGAATAAAGGACAACCTTGTCCCATTCATAGCTAACATCGATCATGCTCAGAAAATGTATGAAGCCTTGTGAAAGTTGTTTACTATTAATAACATTTGTCAAGTAGCAAGTTTGAAGAATGAGCTAAGGACCACAAAGATGATTCAAGAAGACACAGTGGCATCCTTCTTTGTGAATATAGAAAGAATCAAGGATTATCTTTTGGCCATTGATGATGTTCCAGACAAAGAACTCGTGATCACTACCCTATTAGGATTGCCACCTACATGGGGTGCATTTGCTACATGACTTAACATTTCGAAGGTAGCTCCAAACTTTGAAGAACTGTGGAATTCTTGCAGTCAGGAATAATTAAGGATCTCATTAGATGCCAATCTTGAAGGAGTATTAAATGCCTACATTTCTCAACATAAAGGAAAGAAACCGAAAGGACCAAGGAAGAAAGTTTACATGTCTAAGGTCGAATGCTATCAATGTCATAAGAAAGGTCACTATAGGAGTGACTGTCCCGACAATCCAAGAATCAAGAAAAGAGAAAGAGATAAAGCCAACTTTGCTGAAGAAGGAGACCCAAAGAAAGTCAAGCCCGAAGAATCTGTTGGGTCCCTATAATACTAGTGATTACCCCATTACTATTGTAGTTATACCCCTTATTTATATTGGTGTACCCATGTAGTGCCCATATTGTTACTATTGTGCCACATAGAAGCCCACTATTGTTATTGTTGTGCCCTACAATATTATTGTTATGTAGGCTTTGATTGTATTGGGACCACTTAGACTCCTATATATAGAAAGGAGGTATTTTCATTTGTATCATCCAAGAATTGTTCATTTATGTAATGTAAAGGAGGTTGCCCCCTCGAAGAGGCTGAATTCTAAGGCGTGAATCTCTCTTTTCTATCTTTTTGTGAGCTGGTTTCATAACATTTGGTATCAGAGCTTTGGATTCTAGGGTTTCGCTGCTCCAAACAGGTCATCGTGCCATTTTCGCTATAAATTTTTTTCTGTGACGTTTCAGAAGTTGCAAAAAAAACCCATTTGAGAAGAATTGGCGTTGAACCTTGGGTCCGAATTTCAGAGCGTTTTGCGCGATATTTTCGGAGATATGATCTGAGGAAGTTGGCCTTTTTGCAGACTCCTGAATTACATTCAAACCAGGTGACCTGGGGAAAATCGTCATAACTCTCTCTCTGAGGATCGGATTGAAATTTCGTAAAAAGGTACAGAAAGAGGACGGACTGTAGTTTCTTGTATGTGTGTTTTAGATTCAAAAGTTGAAACAGTGACTCGTGGCACGTCGTACAAGTTCGCTCTACTGAACCAGTCTAAAAGCAAGTCACTGTGGGAGATTTCACATAACTCTTCCTTGGAGAATCCAATTTGGCTCAGACTTGTGGCATTAGAAAGAGGACACAGAAGGCTACTCCAGGTAGAAATTTCAGAATTTGATGATCCGAAATTACAGAGATACATCAGATTCAATATCAGGCTTCTATAAAGTGAAAAAAGGTGTGTAGTTTTTTTTTTTAATTTTTGTGTAAGCTTGGTTTAACGGAATTCAAAGGGCATAGTAAAACTTTATTATCGGTAACTGATGCCCCGAGGAAAGAAAATGCAAACACCTAGTAAGGAACCTGAAAGATCTAGCATGACTCATGAAGAAGAGGAAGAAATGCTACATGATATATCAAAATTACAAGAACAAGTGCAACAAATGTCACGCTCACAAAAGCTAACAGAAGCTAAGATAAGTGGCGTGGAATCTAAGGTAAATGGAGTGGAATCTAAGATAAAGGGAATGGAAGCTAAGATGGATGGCATGGAAGCTAAGATTGACGCTAAAATTGATGGCATGGACGCTAAAATTGATGGCATGGATGATAAGATGGATGAATTGAAGAAGTTGCTACAAGAAAGGGTCACTAATGGTGAAAAGGTAGTAAAGGAAACTCATGATGAGAATAAAAGAAATGTTAATCATGATTCCATAGACTCTAATTTTGGATCGAAGACTCACCATGTTCCAAAAATCGATGTGAGGAAATTTGATGGCAAGGATCCCGCCACATGGATATTACAGATGGAGCAATTCTTCGATCTCAATAATGTGCAAAACACACAAAAGGTACGTATGGCAACTTTATATTTGGAACCAAATCAGTTTGTATGGTATCAATGGCTTTGTTCTCGTAAACAATTTATCACTTGGGCAATTTTTACGGAAGAATTGATAGCACATTATGAGGATACAAAAAGCAACACTTTTTTTAGCCAATTGATAAGTCTCAAACAAAAGGGTTCAATAATGGAGCACATTGAGGAGTTCCAAAAATTGAACATAAGGGTAAAAGATATTCCAGAGGAGCATAGGATTGATGTGTTCATAGGGTCTTTAAAGGATAATATCCAACATGATGTGCGCCTTTGGGAACCTGATTCATTAGAGAAGGCATTCAGGTTAGCAAGAAAAATGGAAAGCAAAATTATGGCAACTAGGAAGCATACCGTTCACAACTATAAAGACGGAAGTGTTGTTGCCCATAGTCTTCCACAACCTACAAGGTTGACACCACAACAATTGGAAGAAAAAAGAGCAAAAGGGCTTTGTTACAATTGTGATAGCAAATACACAAAAGGTCATAAGTGTGCTGAGAAGAAATTATTCTACATAGATTGTGAAGAGGAAGAAGAAAAGGAGCAAGAAAGGTCAAAAGAAGAGGATATATTCCAGGAACAAAGCCTAGATGAAGAACAAATAAATCCGACCATATCTTGTAATGCATTGGCAGGAATTACCACTCCTCAAACCATCAAGATAGAAGGACAAATCAAGAAGAAAAAGGTAATAGTGTTGATTGATTCAGGAAGCACCCACAATTTTATTCATTGTAGGGTAGCAAAAGAATTGAATTGCTTCCTATATCCAGCACCAGAGTGTCAAGTGATGATTGCAAATGGAGGAACAATAAATTGTTCTGGAAAGTGCCATAATATCAAGCTATCCATGGGAGAATATGTATTGACTAGCCCAATGCTTTCCATTCCAATGGGAGGTGCTGATGTTGTACTAGGAGTCCAATGGCTACAATCCTTGGGTACAATAGCTTTTAATTTTCAAGAACTTTTCATGAAATTTTCTGTGGAAGGAAAGGAAGTTGAATTAAGGGGTATTGCAGGGAAACCAGGAAAGATAATCAGCTCTAATGGTATGACAAAGCTTCTAAAAAAGGAGCAAAGGGGTGTAATTGCACAATTATGTTCGCTAGATGTTTCCACATTAGAATCATCTATTTCTCCAGATCTCCAAAAAGTCCTGGACAATCATTCCAAGGTATTTGAGACTCCCAAAGGTCTCCCACCTATGCGTGATCATGATCATGCTATTCATCTGATTCCAGGAAGTGTTCCTCCAAACATCAGGCCGTACAGATATCCCTATGTCCAAAAAAGTGAAATTGAACGTATGGTTGCAGAAATGCTAGAGGCTGGTATAATTCAACCGAGTCAAAGTTCTTTCTCTGCTCCAGTAGTATTGGTGCACAAGAAGGATGGATCATGGCGCATGTGTCCGGATTATAGGGAGCTCAACAAGCTCACTATTAAAGATAAGTTCCCCATTCCTGTCATTGATGAATTACTGGATGAATTGCATGGATCAATTTACTTCACCAAGTTGGATCTTCGTTCAGGATATCATCAAATCAGAATGAAGATTGAAGACATTCCGAAAACGGCATTTAGAACTCATGAGGGTCATTATGAATTTTTGGTCATGCCTTTTGGCCTTACCAATGCACCTTCAACATTTCAAGGTTTGATGAATTCAATTTTCAAACCATTCCTTAGAAAATTTGTGTTAGTATTTTTTGATGATATACTTATCTACAGCAAGTCTTGGAAGGATCATGTTGAACATGTTGACAGGGTGCTACAACTATTGGAAGAGAAACAATTATATGCCAAAAGATCCAAATGTTTCTTTGGAGTCCAGGAGGTGGAATATTTGGGTCATATTGTATCTCATGAAGGAGTTAAGGTAGACCCTACCAAAATTAAAGCCATTAAGGAATGGAAAATCCCCACATCCATAAAGCATTTGCGAGGATTTCTTGGGTTGACAGGGTATTATCGCAAGTTTGTTAAGAATTATGGGAGAATAGCAGCACCTCTAACGACATTATTGAAGAAAGATGCATTTTCATGGACTCCGGAAGCAACAAAGGCCTTTGAACATCTTAAAGAGGCAATGTGCCAAGCACCGGTCTTAGCTACACCGGACTTCACAAAAACCTTTATTGTGGAATGTGATGCTTCAGGAAATGGAATTGGTGCTGTTCTAATGCAAGATGAAAGACCCATTGCTTTTGAAAGTCGTCCAATCAAGGGAAAGTTTTTAAGAAAAGCTATTTATGAGAAGGAAATGTTGGCAATACTCCATGCACTTAAGAAATGGCGACCCTACCTAATGGGAAGACACTTCAAGGTAAAAACAGATCATGATAGCCTTAAATACTTTTTAGAACAAAGATTATCCTCTGAAGAGCAACAAAAGTGGGTCACAAAGATGTTGGGTTATGACTTTGAAATCATCTACAAAAAGGGGAAGCAAAATGTGGTGGCAGATGCACTCTCAAGGAAGGATGAGGATGTGGAAGCATTGTTGTGCGCTATTTCTATCATCCCAACCAGATTGGATAAATGAAGCAAGGGAGGAATGGAAGAATGATGAAGAAGTGTGGGCACTTATTCGAAAGCTACAACAAGATTCCAGTATGTCTGATACATTTAGCTGGAAAAATGATTCGTTATGGTACAAAGATCGCTTATACCTCTGTAAGAATTCCCAGCTAAAACAAAAGATTCTTATGGAATTGCACACTTCTCCCTTAGGAGGGCACTCAGGATTTTTAAAAACTTACCACAGGGTTAAGAAGGAATTTTTTTGGGATGGCCTTAAATCAGATATTCAAAAGTTTGTGGCAGAATGTTTGGTTTGCCAACAAAATAAAGTTGAAACAATTAAGACACCGGGTCTATTACAACCTTTACCCATTCCAAGCCAACGTTGGGAGGAGGTATCAATGGATTTTATCACAGGTTTACCCAAGTCTGAGGGAAAGAGTGTCATCATGGTGGTAGTTGACAGACTTACCAAGTATGCACACTTTTGTGCATTATCACATCCATTTAAAGCCAGTACAGTTTCTACTGCATTTATGGAAACAATTCAAAAGCTACATGGAAACCCAAAGATTATTGTAAGTGACAGAGATCCCATTTTCACTGGAAATTTTTGGACAGAATTATTTTCTTGTCTTGGTACTCAGTTAGCTCATAGCTCATCTTATCATCCTCAATCTGATGGGCAAACTGAGATAGTAAACAAATGTTTGGAAGGATATCTTCGTTGCTTTGTATCTGATAAACAGACACAATGGGTCAAATGGTTGCCTCTGGCTGAATGGTGGTATAACACTTCCTTTCATACAGCAACAAAAATGACCCCATTTATGGCACTTTATGGGTATCAACCACCATCCATCACATCATATTTAAGAGAAAATTCTAAGGTTCAGGCAGTGGAACATCACATCGAACATCAACAACAAGTCCTCCAACTCTTAAAGGATAACCTTGTGTTGGCACAGAATAGAATGAAACAACAGGCAGATCAGCATCGCAGTGAAAGAAGTTTTGATGTAGGTGATTGGGTATTCCTACGGCTACAACCATATAAGCAAATGTCCCTCAAGCAAGCTAAGAAGGATAATAAATTATCACCAAAGTATTATGGTCCGTACAAGGTGTTGCAAAAGATTGGTACTATGGCATACAAATTGGAGCTTCCTGCAGCTTCTCGATTGCACCCAGTTTTCCATGTTTCATGCTTAAAGAAGGTTATAGGCGACAAGCTCCCAGTTCAAACAATATTGCCAGAACTTGACGAAGAAGGAAAAATTATATTGGAACCAGAAGCAGTTATAGAAACAAGAACTCGACAGCTACGAAATCGATCAATTTCAGAGTACCTTATCAAGTGGAAGAACTTATCCGCTGAAGATTCCACATGGGAGGACGAGAATTTTATGCAGAAGTATCCTGAACTACTCAAGCGTTGAGGACAACACTTTTTTGAAGGAGAGGGGCATGTTGGGTCCCTATAATACTAGTGATTACCCCATTACTATTGTAGTTATACCCCTTATTTATATTGATGTACCCATGTAGTGCCCATATTGTTACTATTGTGCCACATAGAAGCCCACTATTGTTATTGTTGTGCCCTACAATATTATTGTTATGTAGGCTTTGATTGTATTGGGACCACTTAGACTCCTATATATAGAAAGGAGGTATTTTCATTTGTATCATCCAAGAATTGTTCATTTATGTAATGTAAAGGAGGTTGCCCCCTCGAAGAGGCTGAATTCTAAGGCGTGAATCTCTCTTTTCTATCTTTTTGTGAGCTGGTTTCATAACAGAATCCAACATTAAGGACTTACACTACTAAGTCCTTTGCTTGTAGCTTTAGATATCTTGTTTTATATGTTTTGGAATTTATAGGTTTTTAACATATTTTGGAAAAGACATTTTATTGTTTTTATAAGTTTGTAGGTATCCCTCAAGTTTTGGAGGGAGCCTCCAACAACTTTCAAAGATAAGTATCTCATTTCCTTTCAGTTTTTGGTTTCATGTACTCATTTAGTTTTGATTATATTAAATACTAATCACCATTTTCTCTCTATTGTCTTGATTAGTAAAACATTTGCTATATTCTCAAGGAGTATGAAAGAGGAACTCTCAAGATAAGGTTTGTTAAGAATTAAAGGTATGCCTTAAACTACAAAAACATTGACTTCTTTAGTAAATGTTTATTCATTTGATAATCTGTTACTAACATTGTTGTGTTTATCTATATTGAATCATATCGATACTTGTTTTGGGTGATTCATCACTTGATAAATATACCCACCCACTCATACTCTTAACTGATTTTGTAGAACCCTAGACACGTTCTGGAAAACCCTAACCTAAGGGTATGATAATGTGAATGACTGAAACCCTAAACTCTGTAGGGCTATTGAGAAAATTCTATTTGAAGTTTTTGTTGATAATTTCATGATTGGGATTTTTGTATGATCAGGAAAACCTAACTTAGGGTTGAATGATAAGGTCTAAAATCCCAAACCTTTGAATTTTTGGTAGTTTTTGGGTTTTTTATGTTCCTATGTTGAAACCCTAACTCATTCAGGTTTGGTGGAATGTGTAAGCAAGACCCTTATAATGTCTTAGAAATGGTTTCCTTAGTATGCATGTATTTTTCTGATCAAACCCTAGTCTAATCAAGTTTTTTTGTATGTCCAACTTCTATTAATATTTGTGAAGTTGGGTTTCACTAACATGATATGAAATGCCTTTGCATGATGATGAAACCTTTGGTATATATAGATGTGTCCTTTTGGTCGAAACCTTAGCTTGGTCTAGGTCAGTGTATGTCTAATGTATTAATGATGTCGGACATATGATATGCTCATGTATGTTTCTAATTCCTAGATATGTGTGTTGACCTAGTTATAGTTTGAGATCTTCCATTGTACTTGTATATGATGAATACCTCCCTAGTTAAGAGGGAGTGTTGGAAAATGTAAATAGGTTTGGTCTTCATTAATTTATTTGAGCCATCTTGTAATGTACTTGTCAAAAGAATAAATAAAAGAATTATTATTATTATTATGTGACTTATTAAAGCATGGCTTTCATGCTTGGGTCACCATGTTTTAGGTAAAAGTCCCTATTGAGGACTTTTAGGATTTATTTTGAGTCAATAGAGTCATTGCAATTTTAAAGAGACCCTTCTTGGGCTTTTGAATCATGTAAAAAGGTTTAGTATTGCGTCAAATACAATTTATGTATTCTCCACATCAAGTCGGCCGAGAAAAGATCAAGTCGACCTAAGGACCCTATTTCGACCACACATGGAGCCTATAAATACAGGCACATCAAATTCATTTGGAACACACTCTCTCACAAGAAGTTCGATATCTCTTGTAGTTGGGAAAAGTACTAAGTCTGTTTCTCGGAAGCCAAAAGAAGTGCGAGTTGGGTGGAGCTTAAGGAGAAGACGAAAATCGAAATTTTGGTACCTCTCTCTCTTTGTTCCATGCCCTGGATTGGGAGATCGAAGTCTTCCAAGTTTCAATGTTACCGGAAGTTGTTGCCTAATTGAAGTTGCTGGAAAGGGATTGAAATTCTGGGAGGCTGAATTTGTGTGGAGGGAAGGTCTAGACTTATTCTAGGGTGAAGAGTCTCAAAGAATACTATTGAAAGGAAGAATTTCTTGACTAGGTTTTCCCCTCGAGGGGGGCTTTTCCTTGGCATAGTGCCTACATCTGGTGTCTATTGTTTTATGTGTTGTTGCTTTGGTAATTGTTTGATGAACTAAAATAAAGAAGATATAAAGAATCGTAATAACAAGAAACATCACAAGTAATTATCAAGAAGAAGAAAACGTTTCTACCTTTTTTATTTTCTAGCACTTGTGTCTATGCATTGGGCCCGACTGAAGTCAGGTTTATATTCTTCGCAAGTTAGATGTATATGTCAATATAACTCTGAATCCCTGACTATTTAAAAGATAACTATATGGAATCGGGTTTGGTACCTTATCAAGGGTCTTGTGGAAATGGAAAGATGTGCCGACTCCTGGCTTCCCATATTTTAGAAAGTTAAAACGTTGAAAATTTTTGTCGTAAACTTTAGAGGAAAACATGGAGTTTTTATATTGATTATTAAATAAAATTCACTACAAGAATGTATTTTAAATAAATTTCTATTAGTTGTGGTCAACTTCTACCTTGCAATTTCATATAACTTCATATTTTAACTTGTTTTTTGTGTGCGGGGACATTTATAAGTAGACATGCCAATTGTAATTCTGCTATAAATATTTTTATATTTTCACATGCAAGCATGCTTCTTTGCTTCTTGTGATTCCTCAATCCATAAATAGTTGAATATACTATATTTCTTTGTCTGATTCCTCTAAATTTGACTAATAGTTTTCACTTTTTACGAAATAATGGATTTAAAATTCATTGCAACCCAGTGTGAACAATTGTTTATTTATTGATTTTTAATAATTAACAGATACTTGTGTCTATGCGTCGGGCACAACTGAGGTCACAGTTATTTTCTTCGCTAGATAGATGTTTATGCTAATAGAACTCTGATGCCCCAACTATTTAAAAGACCACGATATGAAGTCGGGTACAGGTTCTTGCCCATGGGTCTTGTGGAAATGGAAAGATGGGTTGACTTCTGACTTTGCAAATTTTAAAAAGTTTGAAATGATGAAATTTTTTGTTGTAAATGTTATAAGAAAACATGGATATTTTATATTGATTATTAAACAAAATTCCCTACAAGATTGCATTTTGAATAAATTTCTATTAGTTGTGGTTAGTTTCTACCTTGCAATTTCATATAACTTCATATTTTAACTTTCCTTTTGCCCGTGACAACATTTATAACAAGACATGTCAGTTCTAATTCCGCTATAAATATGTATGTTTTTCCACATGTAAGCATGGTCCTTTGCTTCTCATGATTCTTGAATCCATAAATAGTTGAATATATTCTATTTCTTTGTCTGCTTCCTCTAAATTTGACTAATAGTTTTCACTTTGCATGAAATAATGGATTTAAAACTCATTACAATCCAATGTGAACAATTGTTTTTTTTTTTTTTTCAATAGTTAACACATGCTTGTGTCTATGCGTCAGGCCCGACTAGGGTCTGGGTTATTTTCTTCGGTAGCTAGATGTTTATGCTAATATAACTCTCACCCCCCGATTATTCAAAAGACCACAATATGGAGTTAGGGTTGGGACCTTGCTCACAAGTATTGTGGAAATGGAAAGAGGGATCGACCTCCGACTTCATAAATTTTTGAAAGTTAAAAATGTTGAAGAATTCTGTCGTAAACATTATAGGAAAACATGGAGTTTTTATACTGATTATTAAACAAAATCCTTTACAATATTGTATTTTGAATAAATTCCTATTACTTGTGTGTGAACAATTGTTTTTTATTTATTTTTAATAATTAACACATGCCTGTGTCTATGTGTCGGGCCCGACTGAGGTCGGGGTTATTTTCTTCGCCAACTAGATATTTATGCCAATAGAACTCCAAACCCCCGACTATTTAAAATACCACGATATGGAGTTGGGGTCGAAAACTTGCTCACGGGTCTTGGGGAAATGAAAAGATGGGCCGACTTCTGACATCACAAATTTTAGAAAGTTAAAACACTAAAAATTTTCATTGTAAACACTACAGGAAAACATGGAGCTTTTATATTGATTATTAAACAAAATACCCTACAAGATTTTGTTTTGAATAAATTTTTATTAGTTGTGTGTGAACAATTGTTTTTTTAATTTTTTTAATAATTAACACATGCTTATGTCTATGTGTCACACCCAACTGAGCTTAGAGTTATTTTCTCTGCCAACAAGATGTTTATGCCAATAGAACTCCTACCGCCTCACTATCTAAAACACCACGATATGGATTTGGGACCGACACCTTGATCACAAGTGTAAGGACCTGTAGTCCTTGAATGGTTCCGCCCGAAGTGTGACCGCAATCGAACAGATAGCTTTGTTGGAGCTGGTGATTAAAGCTGATTCAGGGTTGAAGAAGCTTGACAGTTGGTATCATAGCTAGTTTGAAGACTTGGAGGAGTCTTGCAGGAAGCTGGGTGAAGCAGGTGTACATACACTTGACAGTTGGTGACAGTGAAGCAGGTACTTGCAGGTGAAGGAAGTTGTTTCACATACAAGTGGAACAAGAGCTGGTTCAGGTTGCAGGCAACTTGGTGAAGTTGTTGGATGGTCAAAACTAGATCGTAAAGAAGAAGGAAGCTGTTAGCAATGGCAACGGAATCTCAGGCTGGGTCTAGTCATAGTGCGAAGGATGCTACTATGGCATTCATTGAAAAAGTGTTGGAGAAGATGGAGGACTTGGAAGCTTTCTGGACTAAGAAGATGGACTTGATCGAGAGAGATCAAGAGGCCAATTCGAAGATGAAGGAAGAGCTCGATGAACTTCGGACTCAAAACGTGTACACTGTTCTTATGTGTACACAACTTGAAGTAAGGGTCAAGGAGGTTGAAGAGGCAAGAAACCGAGGTTTTACAGAGATCGTGGACTTGTAGAAATCTCTTGACGAAGCTAGAGATGAGATCGCGGTGTTGAAGAAGGCCGTGAGGCATAACTCAGGTGGAGTGCCTCATGTGAAAGTCAAGGAACCGGAATCTTATGATGGTACAAGGAGTGCAAAGACTCTTGGCAACTTTCTATGGGACATGGAGCAATACTTGGAACGACTGGGTCTATCTGATGATGAGACAAAGGTGAAGGTAGCTACACAGTTCTTGACAAAGGATGCTAAGATGTGGTGGTGAAGGAGGATGGATCAGATTGCCAGTGGCAGTGCTCGTGACATTACTTTGTGGGACGAGATGAAGAAAGCTTTGCAGGCCCATTTTAGTCCTCAGGATGAAACATGGGAAGCAAGGATGAAAATTAAGTTCATAAAGCAAACCGGGAACCTACAAACATATCAGTGGGAGTTTGAAAGTGCGGTTTTGGAACTTCCTGACATGGCGGAGAGGGACAAGGTGTTCAATTTCATTATTGGGTTGAAGCCTTGGGCACGCAATCAAGTGAAGAGGCAGAGGATTAGAACACTTGAGGAAGCTTTTGCTGTTGTGGACAGGTTGGTGGAGCATTATGATGAGACTTCTGATGATAGGAAGAAGAAGTTCGATAAACTGAAAGAGAAGAAGAAGGATGATGCTTCGAAATCGGATGATAATTCGAAGACAAAGAATGCCTTGAAGTGTTGGATATGTGCTGGACCACATACGGTGAAGAATTGTCCTTCTAGACCGAAAGTGGTTGCTATTGCACAATCTAATACAAATAATGAAGAAGCTTCTGTGGGGATGATGCAGATACTGGGTGCTGCTGCTGCTATAGAGGTGATCTCTCGGAGGGATCATGAGAGGAATAGGTTGGAGTATGTTCGGATGAAGGTTGGGGGTGCTGATATACCAACTATGGTGGATAGTGGGGCGACTCACAACTTCATGAGTGAAGATACTGCGAGAAGAATTGGGCTGAAATTTGTACGGTGAAGGCACAGATGAAGACAGTCAATTCTCCTCCTGATAATGTTCTTGGTGTAGCTGAAAAGGTGGACACAACACTAGGTGTGGACAGGGAAGGTCGACTTCACTATAGTGCGAATAGATGACTACGAAGTTGTGCTGGGAATGGAATTCTTGAAACAATTCGATGTTATGATTGTTCCACATTTGAAGAGGCTATACATTTACGATGGAAGGGAAGATGTACCCATTGGTGTACCAACCATTGGAGTGACAAAGCCTAATTGTAAGTTGGCAGTGATGCAAATGGAGGATGAGAAGCGAATGGAAGACATGAGTAAGCGGTTGTCTACGGTTGAGACAAAGCTTACCGAGCAGTCATTGATCATTAGGACACTTTCTGATAGTATCTTGGATTTGTCAAGAAGGCTAGAAGTGGTTGAGGATGATGATGATGAGGAGGCATATGTGAGGCCGAATGTCCGGGAGGAGGATCGGGTCACTTATCTACAGAGGATGGAGATAGAGAATCCTGACAGATGGATTGAGATGATTAGTGAGGGTGAGCCTTCAGGCTCTACTCCCTCCACATCTTCTTAGATGACAAGAAGATGGGGCTCATTGTTAGCTGCTCATGGCAATGAGTCCTTAAAACAGGTTGAGCAGGTATGACAGATGATGCAAGGATGGCTTGGCACCAAGCATCATGACATGTTGCAGATGGGATGGAGTTCCATGGACCTGAACATGGATGAGATTCTTGGTGAGTCCGAGATGCAGTAGAATCTGAGATAGACGGGTGAAGGCATAAGGATGTTCACTCTCATGGCTTGAGCGTGACAGTTGGATTAGCTACCCAACTAGTTCAAACATGGGGTCCGGAAGTGCACGGAGAGATGCTGGCATCAGGCAGACGAGGAGGACAGTTCACAGGATGAGGACGACACATGATGGAGATGGGAGTTCTACATATGTTGCAGGGATGTTTGCAGTATGTGGAGGAGTTGACATCATGGACCAAGGATGAGACAAATATTGATGATGATCTTGGTGGATGGCTACCAGGATGGTATGTTGTCGAGGATGACAACGACTTCAGGTGGAGGAGGATGTAAGGACCTGCAGTCCTTGAACGGTTCCGCTCGAAGTGCGACCGCGACCGAACAGAGAGCGCGCGGTTGGAAGTTGAACGAACAGCATAAGGTGCAAGCTCGACTTGGTGTGCGAAGGCGTTATGGCATAATGCGAAGGCATAAGAGTTGGGCGAGCTGATTTATATGGCGTGGGGAGCGGTTGGCTCAACCCACGGGCCGACCAATGGTTGTAAACATTTGAGGGGAGGCCGACATGAAGATTGAAGCATTTGCGATGAAGTTTAGAAGCATGGGCAGGTCGGCTGGGTAGCTGCGACCTCGCCCTACGCTCATATATATTGGAGGAGCGTTGGAGCTCATTTCACCATCGAACCATCGCTCAACATGTGAAGAGGCGCAGATCTAAGAGGTGGACGCAACAAGATAAAGAGGCACAGATTTTGGTGATGCGCCCGTTCTTGGGCAAGGCCGCATGGAGGTAGCGTTTCTTGGTTTGGGTGAAGGCGTGGGCAGGGTCGCCTGCCGGTTGGAGTGAGGCGTGCACAGGTGTGGTGCCCGGTGATGTATAGGAGCGCCTGACGGTGAAACGAAGGGTGAACGCTCAGTTTGTGCGACGACTTGGCACGGGTTCTTGGGTGACTCGGGTGAGCACCCACCCGTCATGCAAGTGTGCACAGTGACTTGGTGAAGTGTTGAGATTGTGAACGAAGGATTGTCTTGGTTAGAGGCGCCCGTGTGTGGCGACTTGGAGGCATGCCCAAGTTGGGCAAACAACACGATCATGCGACAAGGTGAACGAAGGGTTGGTGAGTCGTGCGACGACTGTGCGGAGGCGCCAAAGAGCTAGACAACCGAGTTTGCTGAAGATTGTAAATTTGGCTAAGTATGAAACTTGGAGTTTCCAAGTATACTTGTAAAGATTTGTAATATTGAAAGACTGTATAATATATTATCGGGCAGACTCATTGTTCAGGGAGTTGCCCCTCCCTTTATACTGTGCAATTGTGTTCTTCATGTATAATTGCTGATGATAATGAATGTGTATGGGTGTTCATTGGTATAAAGGAAACATTAATAATACTTGGTTGCGAAACACAAACTAAGTAGGAGTAAGTGGTTAGGCGTAGTCCACAAACATAAGTATTGGTGAAAAGAAAGTGTTCGGTGGTGCCGCACCTCGCCTAGCACGGTTGAAAGACTACCGCAGGCTTGGGGGCGTGACAACGAGTCTTCTGAAAATGGAAAGATGGGTTTACTTCTAACTTCACAAATTTTAGAAAGTTAAAAATCCTGAAAAATTTCGTCATAAACATTACATAAAAACATGGAGTTTTTATATTGTTTATTAAACAAAATTCGCTACAAGATTGCATTTTGAATAAATTTCTATTAGTTGTGGTAAATTTCTACCTTGAAATTTCATATAGCTTCATATTTCAACTTGTTTTCTGCGTGGGAGAACATTTATAAGCAAACATGCCAATTGTAATTCTACTATAATTTTTTATTTTTATTTTTTTATTTTATTTTTTATTTTATTTATTTTTCACATGCAATCATGCTTCTTTGCTTCTCGTGATTCCTCAATCCATAAATAGTTGAATATACTCTATTTCTTTCTCTGATTCCTCTAATTGAACCAATTGTATTCACTTTGCATGAAATATTGCATTTAAAAGTCATTGCAGTGAGTTGTTTTTTATTTATTTTTAAATAATTAACACATGCTTGTGTCTATGCCTCGGGCTCGACTGAGGTCGGGGTCATTTTCTTCGCCAACTAGATGTTTATGCCAATATAAGTATGACCTACCAACTATTTAAAAGTCCATGATATGGAGTTCGGATTGAGACCTTTTTCAGAGGACTTGTGGAAATGGAAAGATGGGTCAACTTTCGACTTAGTTGTGGTCAGTTTCTACTGGTCTACTTCTACAAGATTGCATTCAAAGCATCGAAACTCAACCCCACAACATTGCATTGAGATTATTTATGTTTTCTCCCATTTGACTTAATTACATGTCCACCTTGATTTAACACTGAAACTTTGGTGTTATTTTTATATTTACCCACAAACTCCATAATTTTTTGTTAAGAAATAAAATCACGAATTAAACCAGAGTTTGCTCGCAGGGAGATCTCAAAAAACCTCATCAAACGTGAGTTTTAGATCCAAATTAAAAGGTGTATCAATATTAATATCCACATTTAACAAACCCAACACATAGAGAGCATGCTCATCGAAAAATTAACCTAAGTCATCGTCAACAATTCTCTCAGAATATTGCAAAACCATAACCTAGCATTTTTCAAATTTAACATGAATTTTCACAGTTTTGGAGACATCGGAAATTGACCAGATTTTTGTTGGTAGAATCTAGCAATCCGCTTCCCCCGAACTCTATATTAACACCCTCTGAAAAGTCTGCTCCTGGCTACAGGTATAGACACGGGAATTCTAGCTTTAGTGAGGGCCACAATGCCAAGAAAATAACGCAAAGCCTTTGAACACGAAAGAGAGCTCGAAAGTGCAAAAGACTAGTTCAATTCACACAACGCCCACATTGCACAAAGACACTCCACTAAAAGCTATTGAGGCTCTGATTGATTAGGAATGTTCTTATTGATAATGCCTTAATAAATTGTCTACCAACACTCTTAAATCCAAGTTTACGGCACCAGAGCTCAAAGCAAGTGGTGTCATTCCAGATAGTTGTTAACTGGTGAAACGAATAATATGCAGCCTAAGCATTTAACTCCTAGCCAAACTAGATCCACCAAGGTATGTACGCAAAATCCCTGTTTACGGTACGAGACGGGCGAGCATTTAGTCTCATGCCATTCATAAATAGAGTAGTTTAGCAACACCACAATTTAGCCTGGACACTGTGCTAGTCGGAAAACCTAGGCTACCCATCGACTGAGAATGTCGGCGCCTTGTGCTCTGGCGTTTACTCCAACGTTGTCGCCACTGCTTATGGCATTTTCCATTTAGCTTCTTGACTCGGGTTGCCCAAATCTGGTATTTTTAACATCGGCAATGGTTTTAGCGAAAGAAAGTTGTATTGTTTGATTGGCTCCGTTTATCATACATGTCAAGATAATGTCCACCCTCGAAACCCATAGTTGGGGATGCAAAAGCGAGCTAACATCACCCAAAAATTTACAAGAAAAACATAATATTAACGGTATGAAACTACAAAATTTTAAAAAATACAAACAAATTAATACAACTCGGGAGTAACATAATAATAATAATAACATTTAAAATATAAATTTTAAGGGGAATGAACTTATCTTTGTTGCAGGTCACATTATAAGCCATCCCAAAAGTACTTGACAAATAAAATTGCGAATATCTTAACTACGATTAACGTTCATTTTATTGGTCTGGTTGTAATTTTTTTTTGCCAAACATCCTTTTTCTAAGACTATCCAATGAATGAACCTATCTTTGTTCCTGTGAAACTTTTTGCCAAATATCCTTTTGCACGTGCAGGTCACCTTATAAGCCATCCCAGAAGTACTTTGCCAAATCAAATTGCAAATATCTTAACTACGATTAATATTCATTTTATTTGTCTGGCTTATATCAAAAATTTATGCATCAGTTTTTGGACCCTGAACAGAGACGAAGGTTTGACCATCACCCAGTGTGAAACCCCCTAAACCTAAGTACACAACGGTCATCCTTCGTTAATTCAAATTTGACTAACTGGCGCATACATGCACATGAATTTCGAAAAACGAAGAAGTAAGTGGGTCGTTGGCCTACGTTCAATCTCGTCGATGCCTCTGGTAACGGTTTCAGGCTCACATCACATCACATCACATGGGCCGCACTGTTTCCTCGTCCTGCCCGAGACTCCGCAGGAATCACACAATCTGCGAATCTTATTGTTCTAGAAGCGAGAGCCTCTCGACAAATGCAAAACTTAAATTGGGCACAATTCTCCTGGCCTCAACAAAGACTTAAAATATCGAAAAAAGAAGCACGCCATGACCATGGATAAAAAATTCCAGTACCAACCGTTGCTACAAATAATATTGTGGCTCCATCGAATATATTTGTAGTGATCGCTTTTAAACTATTAACGATCAAACGTGATTTTAATATACGAACAGAATTTGTATTTCACATATTTGATGGCATCAAAAACTCATCCTGATAACGATAAATTACAATATCAAACCATAAGAAATCAATGGGGTTCTCAGAATTAATCTGCAAAAATGGTTTCCTTGGAAAACCCTTGTATTAAAATTCTCTTTGACAAAAATTGAAATGCTGGTGTTTCACTGCTGGTGGACAGTGGCTTTTCTCAAAGGATATTTGGGCAGGTTGCTCATTGTCATGTCTTGAATGCGTTTCAGGATTTGTACAGCCGCCCTCATAGTGGGACGATCTAAAGGCTCCTTGTGCACGCATCGCTGAGCCAAGTCTGCCACAATCTCGGCTTCTTGAATTGAGAATCCTGGTATCAGCCTGGGATCCACAATCAACGCCAGACTCCTCTCGTCCTTGACAAACTTCATACTCCACTTTACTAAATTTCTCTCATCCTTAGGACGCCTGTGGTTCATATGTTGCCGACCTGTCAACAATTCCAGAAGCATTATCCCAAAGCTCCAAACATTACTTTTCGGAGTCACCAGGCCTCGCGCTACAGTTTCAGGTGCAAGATAGGGTGCTGTTGCCTGCATACAAATATCAAAAACCATTTGAGTACTACCATTGTACACAAACAAGCCAGCACTAACCACAAAATTCTTTATCATAAACGGACCAATATAGAATTTATTCAATTTAATTATCAGACTCACAATATAGGGGACTTGGGCTTCCAGATTGCATCTAGCAAATCCATAATCAGAGAGCTTGGCATTGAATTCCTTGTCAATCTGGACATTAGCAGCATTGAACTCACAATACATGGCCTGTAACAAGATTACATTGGTTAATTTACAAATATAAATTTGTTTCCCCAGATGCCCTCATTTTCAAGGGAAAAAAATGCTTAACAGCATACCTGGAAAGGGCCTTCTTCGTGTAGATATGTGAGGCCCTGGGCAACACCAAGAGCTATCTTCATCCTCGTGCGCCAGTCAGTCAGTGAGGGCGATCTATTGCCATAAAGAAGCCCATCCAGACTTCCATGGTGAAGCCTCTCATAAACTAGCATGCGTTCCCCACTCTCCCGTGCATGGAAGCCAATTAATTTGCAGAGGTGAGAATGATCTAAACAAGATATTGTATTCACTTCCATCAGAAATTCCTTGTACGTCTGCAATCACACAAAACAATCACAATGCAGTCAATTGAACAACCTATATCACTAATCTTATCGATATTTTCACAGTTGAATTTTTGGAAAAGAACTGTGTTTGCTAATTTAGTTTATCGGCTCCACCCAGAGATATAAAGTTTTGAGTTTCCAGGGAAACCTGTGAAAAAATAAATTATCAAACACAATTCCTTTCCAAAAATTCATCTTACAACCTATATCATCCCATAATTGCATATTTAACAAATAGAATTATATCACCACATAAACTAGTTACCTGCCTAGTACCGAGAAGACGAGTTACAGTAGCATTTTCTACTCTCTGCTCATCTGTATTGCTCCCCTGTTTCAGAGATGCCCTATAAACACTTTCTGCAGGTCCTTCATACAAACACCGTTCTGGACTAAAAGAATTGCAGGCTGTGGAGATTTCTTGATATGTGAAACACTGCAACCTAGTAGGCAGTGCTGTGAGGTAGTGATCTTTTGGAGGTGGAAGGGGTTTAGGCTCAGAGTGAATGAATGTAACCCAAGATTTGGAATTGGTAGTGGTAAGAGATTGTTTATTGATTGGTATGACGCTTCCTTTTTCCGAAGGGGTCTCCCTAGGGAGAGGAAGGGGCCTCCGAGGAGGATTGTTGTTGATGAGCCAGTTTGCATGTTGAGTCACAATCCGAGCAGGTTCAGGAAGAATAGCAGGCTTGTTATCGCAGAGGTTGATGGATTTCGCTGCTGCAGGTGGAGACTGTTTTCTTTGGAAAAATTTTGACCTATATTTATGTTGAATGAAGCACCCCATTTCCACTGAATAATGGAATCTTGAAATTGTTTCTACCACTATGATATCTTCTCCTCCCTTGTGCACTGCTCTGCAATATCCTCCCCTTTCCCTGTGATCAAATACTACTCTTATGCTCAATCAATGGAGGAAAACAATGGCCAGTGGTAGAGGAGAAGAATAGGTGGGTGACGAAAAGAGCGTGGCAACTTCAAGTGCAACCCAGATGTCATGGCCATGCCAAAAGCAACAGCAGCAGCAATCAGATGAACCACCTAACCTAAGACTCGAAGTGCTCTGATATACATATCAGAGCATGAACCACAGCAGCAGCAATCAGATGAACCACCTAACCTACGACTTGAAGTGCTCTGATATACAGATCAGAGCATGAACCACAGCAGCAGCAATCAGATGAACCACCTAACCTAAGACTTAAAGTGCTCTGATATACAGATCAGAGCATGAACCACAGCAGCAGCAATCAGATGAACCACCTAACCTAAAACTTGAAGTGCTCTGATATACAGATCAGAGCATGAACCACCTAATCTAAGACTTGAAGTGCTCTGATTTACAGATCGATCAGAGCAGAGGATGAATGAATATAAATGATTCAATGAACAAGGCAAAGTCAATGGGTGAAATTGACAGAAATGCCGAAGCCATAACTGTCAAGGTCAACGTAACTGCGAATCATATTGATGGCTGCCTTGCGTTTCTTGTGTTAAGCGAGCTGCCAGAACGTGCAAGTGACATGAACCCAGGATTACACCATACCAGTCAAACATAGAAAAAGCT
The DNA here is from genome assembly GCA_031772625.1 of Pinus tabuliformis. NCBI lineage: Eukaryota > Viridiplantae > Streptophyta > Pinopsida > Pinales > Pinaceae > Pinus > Pinus tabuliformis. The sequence continues at coordinate 49,257,141 of CM062805.1, read as the reverse complement.
TGAGGCCGGTCCACCTGTAACAAAAGCTTAAAGCTGCTTCACCCGTGCAGGTTTGCCAGATCGCTTGGTCAAATCCACATTAATGAGCGTTTCCCATCTACCAAATCAAGAAAGATTTCACATCAAAAGTATGAACAACAAACAATTTTAGTAGGTATACACAATCTAATTAGAATACCGGTGGTTATTGAATACAGCGCCACTCAACTTGAAACACTCATAATTTGGAAAATCGGATCCATGATACCAGAAAATATAATAATAATTATAAACATTATGGACATTAACTCTAAAATTGAAAACCCTAATAACTAAAATTTAATAAACATCATGGGCGCTAAATCTTAAATTCAAAAAACGGTTGACGCACCGTTCCAGGCTTGCTGCCAGCCAGATTTGACTTGATTATCTTGCCCCGTAGAGCATGGAAATTTGAACTTTGAAGTAAGAATTGAGAACGTCATTATGGAAAATTTTCAAAAATATCTGCCTGAAAATAAATATAAAATAATAGATTTATGATGATTTCTTAAAAATATAGATGATAAATTTTATTTCGTGCAGCTTGCGTAGACATAGATGACATATTATTAATGCTTGCTTCAGACTCAACTCTATAGAAATCCGTTGTTCGTAATTCTCGCTTTGTATCGACTGGAGTGCCATGCTAAAATTTATTTTATTTATAATAATTTTCAAGGGTAAGCATCCAATTCTTTTCGTAAGCTTTAGGTTTAGTTATATATAATTAATTAATTTTATTCACAATTCAGAGGGATTAGTAGGGATCTCGAAGAATTATAAGTTTGACTCGTTTAGTTAGTAGAGATGCGTAGTAATTATAATTTTATTGGTAAGAATTTATTGAAATGATAAGTTTATGGGTAACCTCCGTAGAAATGAAGTTTCGTGTATAAATTAAAATTTTACTTCAAAATTTTCCATCAAATTCCAACACTAAAAAATTTAAACTAAAAACAATTCTATTTAAAAAATTAAATTTATTTATAACTTAAAAACTATCTTAAACCATTAAAATTACACATTTATTTAAAATAATACTATCATATTTTTAAGACAAAACAGCATAAAAAAATATCTTATTTTTATAAGAGATTTTTCGACATAAATCATAAGTCAAAACTAGAATAAAAATATATTAATGATGCATGATATAAGAACGTCTACAATTAACATTTAGTGTAACATTTGAACAATCAATTTTTGACCATAAGGTGTACACGTAACGTAACATTAGTTAGACGTTGAGTGTGACGTGTACAAGAAACATTTTGCGTAACGTATATCATTATTAGACGTTTATAACTTTCTTGTGACTTGAAAAAGAGACCACTCTTTGACCATCAAATGTAGTAAAAAGGGAACATTTCTAAACGTTATGTTTTCTAGTTTTTTAATTTTTAATTGATATGGTTTGATTAATTTTATTTTAATTATAAATTTAAGTGGTTAAATTTACAAATTTTAAAATATTAAATTTATTTAATAATGTAATTTAAATAATTAAAAATTTAAAAGTTTTTGAAATTTGAGGATGTAAATTTTTGTGATTTATAATAATTTTTTAAGATAATTTTTTACATAAATTATATTTGAGTTTTTTAGGTTGACATTTTTCGAACTACTGAGTGTGATTCATTATTAGGAATTAGATGAATGTTTTGATCCAACCATGTTAATATATATTGTAGAGATATACAATTATTAGAAATCACTGAGAAATAAATGATTTACTAAAAATAGACATTAAAAGAAAAATAAAAAAAATTAATATAAACCTTAAATAACTAATAAAATAATCAATGAGAAATAAAAATATGAAATGGAATGTTAAGTTTAATAAATTATTATTTATATAATCGATTATTATTAGTTTTTGAAAATTTATAATTTATATAGAAGAAGAAGAAAGAAGAAATTATTTTAACATCCACCAAGCTAAGGATAGCCTATGGGACATATTACTTCTTCATCTGCTTGATGTATTCGACCTTTTTTATGTGAAGCTTCACAATAAATGCTCCCAGCGTCTTCTGTGAAACTTCACAATAAATGCTCCCAGCTTCTTGACAAACCCCTCGCTAAATAGATTATCCCAAGAGCTAGCTGTCAGCATATCTGCATAAATTGCCTTGTTGTCTTTGAAGGCCTCACATTCTAAAATGAAATGTTTTTTTGTTTCCACTTTTCTGGAAGAACAAAAAATGCTTACTCTTTCCTCCCACACTTCTTTTGGTCTTTTCCATCACCCTGCTTCACAACAGAGTTGATGAGAATTAGTCCTTAACTACGCAATAAGAATTTTGGCTCTCCAAGAGATATTGGCCTCTATGTATGCTTTTGGTTGATGATTATGAGTGGGATTAAACACTTCAATATAGTACTTTTTCTTTCTTCCTAGCTCTTTATCCCAAGTACGCTTGTGGAACTTTTCCATAACAAAAGCTTTTATCTCTTTGTTGTTTATGGGACACATGTTCAAGCAAAGACCCCATCTACTAAACCATTTTTTATTTTGTTGCATCTAAGTTTTGTTTTTGTTTATTTTTTTCCCTGTTGCACAATCTGTCATTAAAGACAACCTTAGGCCATCTACCCTCTTCCATTTGCTCAATTTTTTTTAAATACCTTATGACTCGCATCATAGCAATTGCTTCAATAGGAGCAACCCCTGTTTCACTTAACAAGATAACATAAGGAATTGCACTTTTAATCTTGAATTTGTTTGTAATCAAACGCTTATGAATTTTCTCAATTTGTCTCCACTGCATGTCAGATGTATTGTTGGCCCATAGTTCACAACCATAGAGAATCACCGAAATCACTAGAAGCCCAAAAAGAGTTTTGAGTGGTTTTCCAGCCCCATAACTCGGCCTCTCTACACCTATTTTGAAAAGCATAAAATGTTTTCCAACCTCCAAAGTTCTTTTCTTTCTACAATCATTCCAGCTTAGATTTTTGTTGAAGTCAATCCCAAGGTATTTGTAATCTGCAACTTCTTCCAGAATGTTGCGTTCAAAGTAGAACTTATGCGGGTTATGTTTTCTTTTCTTAGAGAAAACCACTACTTTCGTTTTGTTGATATTGACTTGCATCCCCACACTCTACAAAAATGATCAAGGGATAGTAAGTGCTCTTGCAAACCAAGAGTTGATTTAGCAATCAGAATAAGGTCATCTGCGTACAAAAGAAGCCTTATCACAAACTTGCCCAAATAGATACCATCACCCCCTTGTGACTTTAACCACTCCTCAAGCTTGTTAATATATAAACCAAAAAGGGTAGGTGACAGTGGGCAACCTTGCTTGACCCCGATATCGCTTCTAAAACTTCATAAATGTGCGATGAAGTTCTAATTTTGAATTTCACCTCTTCATACAGCCTATGCACAACTGCTCTCAAATGTTTAGGAACCCCAAGTTCCTCCATTCTGTGCCAAAGCTTATCCCTAAGAACCGAGTCAAATGCTTTTCTGAAATCAATAAAACAACAAAAGACTTCTTCCTTTTTCTCCCAAACATTTTCCATGATGTGCCTTAAAGTTATACAATGATCAACTACGGAATGTTTAGGTCTAAAACCTACTTGGCCTTTAGCACACTTATCTCTTTCTTTTGCCCACTTGCTAATTTATTTTCTAGCATGCTTCCTAATAGCTTTGCAAACAAAGGGTGTATCATGATGGTTATATAATTGGAGGAATTATTGATGTCACCGCTCTTGAAAAGAGGTATTGCCAGACTAGTAGTCCATTTTGTGGGGAACCCCTGTTGTATGATGTTGTTGAAAATTTTTGTAATGTGAGGTGAAAGGATCTTTGAGCCCCACTTTAGATATTCTGCTTGGAGTTCAACTAAGTCTTTTGCTTTTCCAACACCCAACTTCTTGATAGCCATCTCTACCTCTTGCACTGTGAAGAGTTCAGTATCAGTGTTGACTAAGGGGGAGGGTCAACTTTGGGATCCTGCTCACAGAGTTTTCTTACATAGTAAAACTATTTAGAAGCTATAATACTATTTCCATTTTGTATCTTTTTTTGTTGGAGTTCCTTCCAAAATAATTTGGGATTATTTTTCCCAAGGAATATTAGTTCTTCCCCCCTTGAAACCCTGAAATCAACCTTTTTCTTGCTTGATAACTGCTTGTAATCTTTGAGCTTTATGGTATCCTTGTTTGACTCTTTCCACATTCTCGTTGCCTTTTTGCATTCCTCGTCAAACCAAGCATTAACCGGAAAGCAATTTGTTTCAAAATTCTTAATTTTTTTCTCTTTTGCACTTTGCAAGTGCGCATTGAATTAAATGTGTTAATTCATGAATATGAAGGTTGTGAATTTTGATTTTCTCCTTCTCGAAGAGCCTCTCTAGCATCATTTTGAAGGTATTACACTTTCCTGGAGTCAAAATAATTCTACCCTTTGGGAGATTCTATTGGACATGTTGAATTTTTTACTCTAATTGTTTCATTATAGTCCAAGAGAAATATAAATAAATTGGCTTGTGCTCTGATTTTAAGTCCCACAACTGATCTCCAATCAAAACTTCCTCCATTTTCTCACATAAACGATGTGAGAAAATTACATAATCTACTACACTTGCTCCATTGTAAGTATTGCAAGTGAAATTACCAGACTTTTCCCATCTAGTCAAGCCATTACAAATGACTAAATCAAAGGTCCCATATAGAGTAAGAAATTGTTCACCAAAGAGATTGCAGCCCTTATGCTCTGAAATTATTTCCCACTGAGGATTACTCTCTTATGTAAGCCAAATAGGGTCGCAATCATCTTTACAACAAAGCATGCTAGCTTTCTCACTTGCAATCCTAGAATTGAAATCACCCACTATAAGGACTTCACCTAGTTGCGAATATGTTGCAATATCTGCTTTTAAGGTTGCAAATGGATCTTTGTGGTCAATCCCTCTACCTTTGTAGATTTTTGAAACTTGCGGCGCAAAATAGCATGCTGCAATTCTGATGTGGTTTCCATTTTTTGATATTTTGAACCAAATGAATTTCTTATTTGAGTCTTCTTTTTCTAATTGAATGAGACAACCTTCATTCTCCCTTAATAAAACCATGATACCCCCATGCCCTTTTCCATTCCCTTCTGCCCTGGTTCACACTGCCATCTTCCAGTATCCTTCAAATAGAGGTGTCTTGCACCCTTCATGCTCATGTGTTTCTATGAGGCAAATTATGTCTCTATGTTCCGTAATAGACCCTAACCCAGGTCCTCATCTCCATGGGTAACCTCTGCAGTTCCAACAAACTAATCTTAAGGAAACTTGGTTATGACTTGATTGCTATTTATTTTGACATGCAAGACTCACATTTGAGTCATTGTCCCTGCTTTCCCATACTGACCTTACTTCCTAATTTCCTGTTGAAGAGTTTGTTGCCTCTTCTTTATTACCATCTTGCTGCTTTGTTTTGGAAGGAGGTCCAAATTGTGTTATCACAACTTTGCCTTTATAAATCCATGCTCTCTTGCCTTCATCTCTTGCTTCCCTAACCTTTAACATTTCCTCCCTCCCTTCCTCCTGTTGTTTTACAATTAAATCTTCTTCTAGGAAAAAGCGAGAACCCCTCAAGAGATGCTTCTTGCTTAGAATGATATATTTATCATGCAAGCTAGGCATGATGACTTTTATGGGTTAGGATCTCTCATCTTTAAACTTACCCACCCTCCATGCTTGGAATATTTGTCCTTTCCATAGAAAATTGTCTTTCAAGAAGTCTCTTGCAAGGTCAAGAGTACATTCATTTTTCCCATAGTTTTGTCTTTCCTTGTCTTCTCTATCTTGCATGTTGTCAACCTGAATGTTTGTTTCTCCCTTATTAGCAGAATTGCTAGTAACTTGAGCCCAAGTTTTAGAAACTTTGGTGGAATCTCATTTCCTTTCTTCGCTTGCTTTCTCTTCATGGTTGTTTATTTGGGCAATCATTTTCCCTTTATCCTGGGATGATTTCGCATTCACCACCTCTGTACTTTCCACTACAAATTTCTTTATGTTTTTCACATCCGCCTTCATGCGTTGCCATTCTGTCTTCCCTATCAGGAGAGCTTCCCGTAGCAATGCCACTTGTTCTTTTAAAACTTTATTGCTTTCTGCTAAAGCCTTATTCTCAGTTGTTATTATATGAATTTTATGATATCTTTCCTACTCTTTAGATTCTAAAACCTCCAACCTTTGTTTTGAATTTAACATTTCTTTCAAATAAAGATCAGATGACCAGGTGAGAGGTGTGGATGTGGGACTATATAAGGCATAATCATCAATGAATTTTCCCTTGGACTTTTGTTGCCACGTGCTTATAGAGGGCACTTGTTTGAGTGCCTTCTTGCGAAGGGCTAGAGTAATTTCCTTTTTAGACCATTTTTTCCTTGTCTACTCCCATTTTAGAAGGGTCAGTTTTCGTTTTAAAATTCCCCAATATTGTTTGGAATTGACCCAAACCCACTTCCCAACTTTGGCGGATGAGGTAATTTTCACTTGTCCTAAATCATTTGTCTCCACATGTTTTGAAATTTCTTGTCCCATTGTCATGTTTGAATGCATTTGTTGTCCAACCTATTTTGAGAAAGATGTAGGTCTATAAAATGCCAAGATTACTTCGCAATGCTCCCCTCCATTCAGGTTATTGCTGCTCCTTGCACGCTGCTCGATACTTCGGTTGCATAAAAGCTCCCTGTTCTCACACTGTTCACTGTTCACAGCTGACCACACTGCTCACACTGTTGTCCACATTTCTTGTTGCTCGTCAACATAAAACTTCAAAGACAAAAGTAGCATCCAATCGGGTGGCCTAGAGTTCGGCATCCATCATTCTTAACCATTGTCTTCTTTCAATTTCTACAAACGACTTGTTTCCAATTTTCGAAAGAAGACATTCCATTGATTGTTCTCATATTTAATTTAATTATATTATATCATAAAGTATAATAATAATAATAATATTCATAATCTTCAAATAATTTTATAAATTTTTATTATTAATAATAATTCTAAAGAATGTTATTAAAGAAAATATTATTATAATAATAAAATTAATAATTATTATAGCAATATAAATTTTTATAACATTATCATTCTAAAAAGAAATATTATTAAAAAGTTGTAATAAATAAAAAATATTAATATATAAATAAATAAATAGATACCTACATAATAATTAGAAAAGAAAAATTTAAGAAATAGGAAAATAAAAATTAAATTAATAAATAATAATAATAATAACAATTATCCACTAATGTATAAATAAGGAAATATATAAATCGAAAGAAAAAAGGAACAACAGAAGTAAGAATAATATCAAGAATCAACAAAAAATAGAAAGAGAAGGAAAAAAGAAGAAAGGAGAACAAAATCAAGAAATAAAGGAGAAGGGGAAAAACACTGTAACACCCTCCTCCCACATCCACTCAAGTAACCATGCCAACAGGGGTAAACATGAGACGAGATGCTACTATGATCAGATTTTACCTCCTAGGTGACCTTAAGGAAGTGGAATCGGCCGAACGTCACACACAACCATCCAACATCATCAAAATAGAACCCTCAGGAGACAAGTCAACCACTCAGATAGTTAGTCCCCGGGTCCCACTGTTGTTCTGGACCTCTGAGGCCATAGTCGCTCTCAAGCTATGGGAAAGGGAGCGACCAGAGACCTAAAGTCGCTCTCATAGGCCTACCTGCCAGTGACTGTGGACTAAACTTGCCAGTTCTATGCCAGCAACCCCGGGGATTTAAACCACTTTTTCAGGCCCAGAGCCCAGGCCACTGCCTAGATTGGAATGAAAACTTGAAATCAATAAAAGTACATGGAAACAATGAAGCAAAAGAAATAAAATCAACAAGACCTTAACCGAACTCCTACTAGCCATGACAACCGTTTCGTCAAACATATTATCGATATGTAACCTATAGGTGTAAACAACATAGTTAAGTGTAGGGATCTCATACTTATCTGAGAATTGTTATAAACCATTGTTCCCTCATATCATTTGTTGCATATTCATCTATTAGGTCATAGACACATTATCCATTCACATACAAGTAAAACCATGTTGAGAACCATACATAGCTATTGTCCTAAAATGTGCATATAACCAACATAATAGGGACATAAATACAATAAACATATCAGCCATCAAATATATATATATATATATATATATATATATATATATATATATATATATATATATATCAGTACATTTACACATGAAAATCAATTGAATGGATTTCTCATTAATCAATGCAATGAACCAATCGTATATGGGACTACCACATTCCAGCCGACCATAGATTGGCTGAGCCAATTCTCTCTTCAGCCAATCACCCACGCGCCATTTTCCAAGCATGAATGTGGAACTCATAGAACACATCAAAAACACCAATCAATGTGGATGCCACCGGAGTTCTCTGACTACACCGTGAGGAATTTGAGTGCCTCCTAGTATCTCAGGCTTTACCATGCATCCATATTTCGATTTAGGGATCACTAGGCCCTACATCGAGACATACTCTCCAGGATTTACTGTGCATTACATCCTAGAAGCACTAGGCCCAACGGAGAGAAAATCCACCTCTTGGTTTTACCATATATCCTGCCATTGATCGCAAGGATTCCTAAGCCCACTAAGGCACGCAATTTGTCTTTACTACAACCCACAGTCTGGTTCAGTGGTTACTAGGCTAATGGTTGTGTGCATCCTCAGTCCGATTGAGGGACCACTACACCATGTGTTTGTCAATTCGTAGATCTACCCCATTTAGCTTTGAATCCAATCCGACCATCCCACATAAATCGAATGAGAGAACCCATCTCATCAAAGCTATCAGGAAATGACAAGGCTAGGCTAAAAATACTGTCACACCTTGAAAAACCCATGCCATTGTAGAAAAGAAACACATGCAATCTCATGCATGCCAAATCTAGCAAGGAAAATACACATGCAAGTCAATACCTGCAAAGAAGCCTATTGTAGCTGCTTGATCTTGCATTTCCTTTCTTGATCTTTGCTTCCTCTTGCCTTCTTTTCCTTTCTTTCTCCAATGCCAAATTGCTCCAAGAAAACTCTTAAGTGTCCAAGAGTATGAGAGAGAGAGAGAATAATGAAAAAGCTCTAAACTAAACTGACAAAAGGTTACCAACTGATCCTCATAATCCTTTTTATGAATGAGGCCTCTATTTTCTTCATTTTCCATTATGTTCCTTCATTTTCCTCCTCACATGCAACATGTGACCTTTCACCTCATTTTTCTCCTAATTTCCATTATTTTCATAAATAATTGTGCCAAAAATGCCATTTTTCCTTTCCAAAGACTTAGCCATTGCCTTTGCCAATTTCCTTAGCTATAAACAACCAAATGAACACCCCCTAGGATGTCTTGTCCAACATCAAGCTTGGAATAAGTGTCCCAGAACCCTCCCCCTTAGGGGACACCATCCTCGTTGTTCAATTACACGTATGCCTCAAAAACTTTCTGAAAGAAGACATAGTGCTCATGGATATTTATAACGTAGCTCGATGCAATATTTACAATGAAATATATGCTCAAGAGAAAAAGATCATGACAACATGACAACATACCGCATAGTGGAGCTTTATAACACAGCTCATTACGGTATTTACAATGATCATTCTCCTGAGTGCCAATCCACATGACATCATAACATCATGATAACATAACCACATGATAGCATAATAACATTACACCCATACCACATAGTGGACCTTTATAACATATCTCGTTACAATATTTACATCCATACACGGGGGTACATATAGCAACATCATAAAAAATATAGATACCAAAACATATGCCAAATCATATACCAAAGCATATATCAAAACATATACTAAACACCATGTCTAATCATATATCAAAATATCATAAAGAATATATCAAACCATCATAAAGCATATACCAAACCACCATGTCAAGTTGGTTTGCCTCAACCAATAAACAAGGAAGGATACATGGTCCACATCTGATTCGCCTTCTTCCATGTAGCTTCATCGTGCCCAAAGTGCTTCCATTGTAATTTAACTTGCTTGGTTCCATAGCATGAGCACCTTTTTCTGTAATATAAATTGAGGCTTCAGCTGGAATACTCCATCTGGTTCCACCTGCAATATGGACCAATCAATTATATGATCAACATCCTTAACATACTTCTTAAGAAAAGATACATGGAAAACAATGGAATTTCACTGTCGGAGGGAGTGCAAGTTGATAGGCTATTGGTCCATTCCTCTCAATGATACTAAAGGGTCCATGAAACCGTGGTGCCAGCTTGGCACATGATCTAATTTGTAAGGATCTCTTCTTCGGTTTGATGTGCAAGTACACATGTTCCCCAACCTGGAACTCCTTGAACAACCTGTTCCTGTTTGCATAACTCTTCTGCCTATCCCGTGTTGCCTTGAAATTCTTCTTTGATCACCTGCATCTCTTATTCCATGTTTGCCAACATATTTGGTCTAATCAATATCCTACTAATCGAATCACTCCAACTGATGGAAGTGTTGCAACTCCACCCATACAATGCCTCAAAAGGACTCATCCTCAATGACTCCTGATAACCGTTGTTTTCTGCGAACTCTACCAAAGGGAGATACTCGTCCCACTTCTTCTGCTGATCCATCACATACATCCTCAACATATCCTCTAATATCCTATTGACCATCTATGTTTGTCCATTTGTCTGCAGATGATAAGTTGTGCTGAAAGCCAACTCTATGTCCAAACCTGCAAATAACTCCTTCCAAAACTTGGAAGTGAACTTCGTGTCTCTGTTTGAAACAATCTTCTTTGGAACACCATGTAGTCTAACCACATCTCTGATGAACACCTGTGCCACATCACTAGTTGAGAATGTAGACTTCATCATAATGAAGTGTGCAACCTTTGTTAACCTGTCCACAATGACCATGATGAAATCATGCTGCTTCATTGTCTTTGGCAACCCTGATGAAGTCCATGGAAGTGACCTCCTATTTCCATTCTGGAATCGCAATCGGTTGTAGTAGTCCACCTGGATGTTTACACTCTGCCTTCACTCACTGACAATCAAAGCATCTAGCCACAAAATTTGCTACATCTCCCTTCAAATTCGGACAATAGTGATACCTCTTCATTGCTGTCAATATCTTCTAATAACCTAGGTAACATGAATATGTTTTTGCATGAAACTCCTTCAAGATCACCTTGTTGAAATCACTGCTATCTGGTACATATATCCTGTCTCGGAACTTGACCAATCCATCTGCTGTAAGACAATAATTTGTGCCCTGTACACTTGCAATTGTACTTGTACTTGTACTTCCACTTGTACCTGTACCACTACATGTACATGTACCTGTACTTGTACTATCACCCTGCTGTAACCTGTGCACAATCTCCATATACCTGACATCCTACTGTCCTGCCTGCAAGATCCTATCTTGTAAATCTGTGCCATAGGAGCTCATAACTGTCAAGTGATGTACCTTTACCCATCTATTGAGAGCATCTGCCACCCTATTTTCCTTACCTTTGATGTATCGGATCTCGAAAAAAAAACTCGTTGATCGTGGCCAACCATCTAGGCATTTAGATTTCACTAGTCAAACAAATACCTCAACTCAATGTGATCACTCATAAGCACAAACCAATTCCCAAGAAAATAATGTCTGCACATCTTCAGTGCATATATAATTGCTGCTAACTCAATTGCTGCTAACTCAAGATCATTATTACTTCAAAAATAATAGTTTAATATTTATTCGTTGATTCTCTCATAAGTCAAAACAGGAGTAAAGGTATGTTAATGATGCATGGTAATAAAAACCTCTACAATTTAGTGTAACATGTGAACAATCAATTTTTGACCATAACGTATACAAGTAACATTAATTAGCGGTTGAGTGTGACTTTTACAAGAAACTTTTTACGTAACGTATATCATTATTAGACGTTTACAACTTTCTTGTGACTTGAAAAAGAGACCCTTTGATCACAAATGTAGGAAAAAAGGGAACGTTATATTTTTTATTTTCAATTTTTAATTAATATGTTTTGATTACTTTTATTTATAAATTTAAGTGGTTAAATTTATATAATTTTAATATTTTAAAATATTATATTTATTTAATTATGTAATTTAAACCAATAAAATTTACAAAATTATATATTATATCATTTTAGTGTTTTAAAAAGTTTTAAAATCTTAGGATGTAAATTTATGTGATTTATAATAATTTTTTAAGAGAATTTTTTTCGGTAAATCATATTCTAGTTTTTTAGGTTGATATTTTTTGAATTACTAAGTGTGGTTCATCATTAAGAGTTAGATGAATGTTCTGATCCAACCATATTAATATAGGAGTTGTCTATAGTGCGACTTTTTGGAGTTTCTGGTGCTAGAATCTGGTGAAAATTTTGATGTGAAATCTTGATTTGTGTTATTTAAACTAGTTTTTTGACTGTATATATGGATTTAGCACCATGAAAAACCCCTAGGGCACTTCTATTGTGTAGGGTTTACCCATCAATCTTGTGATTTCAATGAATTCCTGCCGGATTTTAGAGAAATTAGACTAGAAAAATCCACCAGAAAAGCTTCCAAAAAGTCGCACTAAAGACAACTCCTATTAATATATATTGTAGAGATGCAAAATGACTAGAAATAACCAAGAAAAACATGATTTACTAAAAATAAACATTAAAAAATAATAATAAAATATTTAATATAAACGTTAAATAACTTACAAAATAATGAATGAGAAATAGAAATATGAAATGGAATGTTAAATTTAATAAAATATTATTTATAATAATATATTATTATTATTTGAATATTTATAATTTATATATATAAGAAGACCTTCTCAAATTTAATGGTTCTCACATTTAATTTAATTATATTGCATCATGAAGTAATATTAATAATAAAAATATTATTATTTATAATCTTCAAATAACTCTATAAATTTTTAATTTTAAATAATAAATCTAAGGAATTAAGAAAAGTCTTTCAGTAGAAATCACAAATTGTTGGTATTTGTCTTAGTTCTACTTTCTTTTTATTTGATGAGAAATTCTATGAGAAGACTTGCGGTGTGGGTTGACTCCTCTCCCCTCTGGTAGCTAATCTATTCATGGAGGATTTTGAATCAAAGGCCTTAGTTTCTTCTCGTCTTCTGCCTAAGATGTGGAAGAGGTTTGTGGATGACACTTGTGTCATCTAGTCCCATGGTAAAGAAATTTGGATTTATTTTTCCTCCATCTTAACAATCAATCTAGTTCTATAAAGTTCACCATGGAATTTGAATGTAATGGTAGTCTGCCCTTCCTTGGTGTCCTCCTCTCAAGGAATGATGATGACTTTTTTTCTCATAAGGTATTTCATAAGAAAACTCATACATAACAATATCTTCATGCTAATTCTCATCATTTCCCTAGCTCAAAAGCTTGGTGTTCTCAACACCTTAGTGACTAGAGCTTTAAGAGTTTCTGATGACAACCATCTCAATGAAGAGAAAACACATCTCCTAAGTGTTTTCTTTAATAATGGGTATAGTAGACACTAATGTACTAAGGCTTTCCTCAGAGCTAAAAAAGGTCCTAGTGCTAAGAAAGATACCAAGGATTGATTTTCTGGAGTTCATCTTCCTTTTATCCAAGGGATCATAGACAAGATTGGGAGGATCCTAAGGAAGCATAAGGTGGCTTCAACCTTTAGGCCTTTAAATATCATCCAGAGCTCCCTTACATCTGTAAAAGACCCAAAGGACCCCAAGAATATGAAGGGTGCTTACGTTATCCCATGCTCTTGTGGGACTCCCTACATTGGTGAGACTGGTCGCTCGATTAATCGAAGGATTCGTGAGCATGATACTAACATCAAGCATGGTAGGACCCGCTCCTCTGCTTTAGCGGAGCATGTAGATAAATCTAAGCATCACATATGCATTGAGGAGGCCCAAGTCGTTGCTAGGGTTAGTCATTTCCATCATCGTAAATTGAGGGAGGCCCTAGAAATTGAAAAAAGACCCAATAATTTGAATAAAGATGATGGTTGGAATATTAGTAGAAGTTGGGTCCCTGTCTTGTCCTCCTAGTTTCTTGGGCTTCTTTTTGGGATTTATTTTGTTTGTTTGTTTATCTATGTAGGTTTTGGTGTCCTTTTTATAGTATTTGTTGTTGATTTATTCTTTGTTAGAGTTTATTTTCTTGGTCCTTCGTGTTTTTTTTATGTATTTTATCATTCTATTCGTTCTTAACTCCTTTTAGTATTTTTGTTATTTGTTTAATGGGCCTCAACCCCATATTTTATTGTTGACCCTGTTTTATTTATTGATTAATTTTCTTTGAATATATATATATATATATATCATTAATGATTTTTAATTTTTCCATTAGTTATTTTATTTATCAAATGATTTTGTCTCGATTAGGTTCTTGACTCGATTTTATAATTTTTGACTTCTTTCCTTGTTTAGAGTTTGACTTTGATTTTCTTTTTTCCAAATTAATTTAAATATTATTTCTCAAAAACTAGTTGTTTAATATAGCAGTTACTTTTTAATAAATTAATAAACTAATATCATAATTTAAATATTATTTTTCAAAAACTAGTAATATTTGGTTTTAATAAATTAATTAAAATATTATTTTTCAAAAACTAGCCATTTAATATCGCTGTTACTTATTAATATTTTTTAATAAATTAATAAACTAATATCATTATTTAAACATTATTTTTCAAAAACTAGCCATTTAATATAGCCGTTACTGATTAATATTTTTAATAAATTAATAAACTAATATCATTATTTAAATATTATTTTTCAAAAACTAGCCGTTTAATATAACCGTTACTTAATAATATTTGTTTTTAATATTTTAATAAATTAATATCATAATTTAAATATTATTGTTCAAATATAGCGGTTACTTGAAATTATATTTTTACGTTGCTCTCTCTTTAAGCCTTTGCCATGATCCGCCTCTTCATTTGATCCTGATGATGAACCACACTTGTTGGTTCAAAATGCGTCGGCCAAAAATTTCTCTTATGTGATTTCTACCGAAAGATTTGCTTAATTCATTATGGACCACAGAAACTTGAATACAAAAATTCTAAAAAATGTTATTAAAAAATATATTATTATATAATAAAATTAATGACTATTATAACAATATAAATTCTTACAACATTATCATAATCAAAAGAAATATTAATAAAAGTTGTAATAAATAAAGAATATTAAATATATAAATAAATAAAATTAGGTTTAGAAAAGAGAAATCTAAGAAAGAGGAAATACAAATAATAAATAAATAATAATAACAACTATCTACTAATTTATAAATAAGGAAATATATAAATCTAAAGAAAAAGGAACAACATAAGTATGAATAATATCAAGAATCAACAAAAAAGAAGAAAGGGAAGGAAAAAAAAGGAGAACGAAATTAAGAAAGAAAGGAAAAGGGGAAAGGAACAAATCTAGGAAACAAGAGACGAGATTCAATAATTGCTAATCTTCCATCCATCATTCTTATTCAACGTATTAGATCTTTTTTCAATTTTGATGGTCTCCCTAAGCTTTCGGTGACAGCAATGGTCAATCCTAGCAATGACCTGAGACTCTTCCAAACAAATGTGGTGTTTTGTCTTCTCAACATGTTTAGCCAAAGCCGAGGAGCACGTCCTAGAGTGCTTGATATTAGTAGCATACTCCTGAATCATTTGATTTATAGAGCAGTCTATTTCTCCAATGTAGGGGTTCCCACAGAACCACGGGATTAAATAAACACCTTTCATGTTTTTTGTGTCCAATGGGTCTTTAATGGATATGAGGGAGCTACAAAATGTTAAAT
Source organism: Pinus tabuliformis (assembly GCA_031772625.1). Taxonomy (NCBI): domain Eukaryota; kingdom Viridiplantae; phylum Streptophyta; class Pinopsida; order Pinales; family Pinaceae; genus Pinus; species Pinus tabuliformis. The sequence continues at coordinate 49,241,239 of CM062805.1, read as the reverse complement.
TTATTTATATGTTTAAGGATATGATTTAAATAATGAAAATTTGTAATATTGTTAAAAATTCTATGATTAAATTCAAATAAAAAAGGTCAAAACTTAAAATGTTTAGACTCAATAACATAGTCTATTTTGAATATGTTTATTACATCGTAGGGCGTTCTCTCTTAGAAGAACTCCCCTCCCATGCCACAGTGTGCGGTCGTGAGCCATTGTACATTGTGTCAGACGATCAAACTAATATGAATTAGGGGAATTTTGAGGTCTAAAATGGGCCTCCTAAGGAAATTATAAAATAATAGTGGAAATTATAAAATAAGATTAGATGACATTATCGAATTTTAGAGGGAAAAAAGAAAAACTATTTTTTCAACTCGTATTTTTAGCTTATCTCCCTATGGGTTTACTCAAATTTCGAGCGGAAACACTCGTTGGACGCATAATTTGATCCTTCATCCAAGGAGTACCCATGTTGCATACTTTTGATGGACCATGCTACATGAAAAATGAGAAATACATGAAAAAATGTGATTGCAATAACATTTTTTCATGTATTTCTCATTTTTCTTTTTTCCACTGGAAAGATCATAATCTTTCATTAACTTTGAAAAATTACATATTGTAGATGTGATTTGCATATGTTGTATCTATCTAGCCCCAGAGGGCTCAGTCAAAATTGTGAAGGTTCTTCAAAAAACTGTATACTGTCCAGAACACCACGCAGGATGTTCATTTGAAATATAATAGGAGCCTTGTATATGTCTGTACATGTGCCACGCAGGGCCATACATAAATATCTTGTATAATATGTACAAAAAAAAAAAACATTTCTCAAAAATATTCCAAAAAACCAGAGATCATGGGCTCTCTGCCCTGTGATAATGCAGATCTATGTATGGGCGATGATAGTAGCGGTATTCATTTGTCCCTCGCTGTTCCTGGATCATCCACTCTCCTCTGGGAAGTACCGTGGCCTCCTTGGATAGCCCGTCAGCACAGCTGTTATGTTCCCTGTAAATATGATTGCATGTGATATTATTAAATTGAGCCTTGAAAATGTTTACTTCATCCAAAATATTACTGAGTGTGTGTATGTGACAAGCAGTAATATTATTGAACCAATTAATAATGATCTTCGAGTCTCCAAAAATATTTAAGCCCATGCAATTATGCCCCAAAGAGAAATGCAAGAGATGACGAAGGGTGATGAGTTCTGCGAAATTGTTTGTTCCAGCCCCTAATCCCATCTTAACTTTGAAGTAATGATGTTCACTAATGTATAAGATGAATCCACCACCACATCCTTGTTGTTGTGCTGCACCATTGAAATACGCCCAAGGGGTATTTTTATCAATATGTGGAGGTGTATGAGGCCTTCGGGCTCGAGTTTGTGGAGGATCAGGCATCTCATTATATGCCGATACTATACAGGCCGCAATGTGTGGCCAACACACAGGTTTGTTGTCAAATATAGAGCGATTCCGAGCCAGCCAGAGATGCCAGCTGATAATAAAAGGGAGACTTTGAAGTTTTGAACCTTTATGCCGATTGTACCAACCTTCCCAAGCTTTGTTTATGTCATCACCTTCCCAATGCCCTGTGTAATGAATTGTAGTAGAAATATTTTGCCAAAGATTAATCAGGGCTGAGCATTTCAGAAACAGATGTAAGGTCGATTCCGATGAGCTTTTGCATAATGTACACCAATTCGGCCCATGGAAGGATCGATGCATGAGATTTTCACCTGTGGGAACTTTGTCTTTTAGTATACACCAGAAAAATAGTCTGGTCCGAGGAGGCGCAGTAAGTTTCCAAATATGCTTCCACTAGAAGGTAATCAAATCCGGTATCTTGTGGGAGATTAGGGATAGATATCCAGTCTTAGGTGAGTATATACCATTGTCCGCATGACACCAAATGAGTTCATCCGGGCCCTCTTTTATCCTGATATGAGATTCAGATAGTGCAGAAATATAATCATGCCATTCTTGGTGCCAACATTGTGGTAAATCGAGCTGTAAGGCAGTTTTCCATCCTTGAACAAAAATGGTGGTATTATGAGGATCCGCAATGTTTGCAAGCACCTTGAGCTCGTGTGAATGAAGATGTTGTATGAGTTCTCTAGACAGCTAATATCTTCCTCCACCTCCAGTCCATGGGTCCAAACCAATGCGGGCCATAGATCCATCGTTGATTCTCCAGGCCAGATTATCCCTGATGAGAGGCAGAGAGTGAAGGAGTGCCTTCCAGACAGATGAGATGCCAGTTTTAGGCCAACTTGGCAAACAAATCCAATCCATGATTTGCTGAGGCCAAATATACTTGTGATATGTGATGGCAGTCCAGAGATTTTGTCTGGTCAACAGAGTCCATCCCATTTTTGCTGCAAGAGCTTGTGCAAATAAAGGAAGATCTTTTAGGCCCCAACCTCCCCATTTTTTGGGCAGTGCGATCTTATTCCAGCCAACCCATGCAAAAATCTGTTTGTCCTAGTTACCATTCCAAAGATATCTGTTGCAGATTTGTTGCAAACGAGCCAAGATGCTCCTGGGAATCCAAGCAAGTGCCATCCAGAATATAGGAGTGGCCTCAAGAACATATTTTATAAGAACAAGTCTACCAGCTCTGGACAAATATCTGTGGCTCCATATGGTAAGCCTTTTCTCCAATTTAGTGACGAGCCATACCCAATCAACAATTTTCTGGCTGATAGGCTTTATCCAGAACCCCAGGTATTTGAGACCCCGGTCTAGAGGATTGATGCAATAAGGGAAAAGCTGATGAGCAAGATGTGACTCTTGGATGGAGGTTCGGGAAAAAGTAATGGTGGATTTAGAATGATTGGCTAACATCCCAGTAGCTGATGAGAAGAGAGAGAGAATCTTGGAAAAGGAGCGGGAATCCCGAATACTTCCATCAAGAAAAATAAGAACATCATCCACAAATAGAAGATGGGTGAGAAAGCAATCATCAGATATCTTGAGTCCACAAAGATCACCGTCTCTCTTAGCCGATGCAATCAATCGACTAAGTCCATCCATGACAATCAAAAAAAGGAGAGGTGAGAGGGGGAATCCTTGTCTAAGCCCCCTCTCAGAGTGAAAAAAATGAGATGCAGACCCATTAATGAGGACACTGAAGGTGGGAGAGGTTATGCAGGCCATGATCCAAGTGATGAAATTGAGGGGAAAGCCCAAATGGATAAGGAGCATCTTAATATAAAGCCAACTGACACGGTCAAAAGCTTTTGCCAGATCTATCTTAAGAATAATGGCCTTTTGGTGTCTGGTCCAGATTGTATGAATAGCTTCTTGGGCCGAGCCAATAGCTTCATGAATCTGTCGATGTTCAAGAAAAGCAAATTGCTGGGGGGCAATATGACGAGAGAGAATAGGGCGGAGGCGATTAGCAATGATCTTGGAGATAATTTTGTACAGACAATTGCACAAAGAGATGGGCCTGTAGTCATTAAAGGAGGATGGGGTGTCAGACTTAGGAATGAGGGCAATGAAAGTCGAATTGATGGCATTGTACAAAGATCCAGACAATCTGCACTCTTCCACGACTTTCAACAGATCTTGTCCCAGGAGGTCATAGAAAGCGAGGTAGAATTCTATGGTCCAGCCATCCGGTCCCGGGCTCTTGTCCTTTTTGAACCATTTTAGCGTGCCTTCAAGCTCTCCAGTTGTCACAGGAGTGAAAAGTTCCTCTGCCTCATCCTCATTAACAAATCTGGGGAAGTGACCAACCACATTAATGATATCAGCAAGATTCGATCCTGGAGGGCTTTTGTATAGATTCTTGAAATGAGTAGAGCCAAGATGGGAGAGTTTATTGAAAGAATCAGCCACTCCTCCCTCAGGTAGAGGTAGATTCCAAATGGTGTTTGATACCTTTCTACCTTTTGCATAGTTCTGAAAAAACCTTGTATTGTCATCCCCTGCTTTCAGCCATATGGCCCTACTCCGAAGACGGATGGATTCCTCTCTTTCCTTCAGGATCTGAGCCTTCTGATTCTCAAGTTCAATCAGATGAGATTTGTCTTCAGCAGTGATAAACCCCAGGCTTCGCTCATCGAGCAGAGAACTGAGCTCGGTTTCTATGTGTAATAGAGTCGAAATCTCCCTCTGGTGCTTCTCTCTAGCCCAGTTAATAGAAAGATGCTTGAGCTTGGACAAGTTATAACAGAAACCTTTAGCCAAGGAGTCAAATCTATCGATCGGGTTGGCAGCCCAGAAGTCCGAAACCATACGAACATAAGTAGGATCCTGAAGCCAGACATGGTTAAACTTAAAAGGGGCTTTTGGCTTAGGGTGAGGCCCCAATATCTCCAGATAAATGGGGGAGTGATCCGAAATACCCCCTGATCCCACCCATTGTTTATAGTGATGCAGCAGCTGTAATAGGGGCCCCTTCATAATGAATCTGTCTAATCTTCGAGCAAGGGCAGCCTCACCCACCCTTCTATTCCTCCATGTGGGAAGAGGCTTGTTCATAGGGACATCCATCAAGTTATACTGCTCCAGGAGATTTGTCATAAACCCCGAGATTGAATCCACTTGTGCCATTGACCCCCAGGATTCACTATAACCTAGGGAGAAGTTGAGATCGCCTCCAATAATGATGTGATCTGATGAGAAAATGGAGAGGCCAAGCAGATGCTACCAGAAATTCTCCCTCTGTTGACAAGGACCATATATGTTGACAACCCGTAGGTTGGTGCCAAGCTCTGCCGAGAAGAGATCTAACCCCAGGAAACCATGGCCTCCCCAAGATGCAGTAGCTCTGATGGTTCGGGGATTATATCCAATGGCAAGACCACCGGATCTCCCCACAGCGTCCAATGCCATATAGATCCATCCCGGAGAAATAGAGTTCAGGGAGCTGGTAATGTGATCAGCCGAACCTAGGGTTTCTTGCAGCAAGATAATGTCAACAGGTTCAATCTCAAAACTCTGCGCAAGGCTAGTTTCTTGGAGGCACTAGCCATGCCTCTACAATTGGATGACAGACATTTCATGGGGGAACGCTACCAGGGGTATTCAGTGCTCTAAGAACCCCATCAAGAGTAGATTGACGGCCAGAGGCGACTTCAGCTCCAGCTCGTTTGATGGCTTTGGACAGATCAGATTTTCTCCCCCGAGATGTCAGAGAGATCAGACCAGGAATAGTGAGACCCAATTCGGTAAGATGTACTGGAGTGCTGCTAGATAGAGAACGGGGTCGGAGATTGTAATGATGAGATTTCAAAACCCATGACAAAGATGGTGAGGAGGAGGATGTGGATAATGAATGCAGAGAGGGAGCAGTAGATGCAATAACAGGGGGGGACGACATAGTGCAATGTGCCACAGTAATGGATGGTGCAACAAATGATGTGCAATATGCAATAGAAGAGATAAGAGGGGTCAGAGGAGTACCCGAAGCTTTAGCGGCTTTAGTTGCTACCGGAGACCCGGTGAGCGGTGGCGAGATCAGTCTGTGTTCCTCGTCCACTGTCTTAGGAGGAGGATTGCTGACTGGAGGAATAGGGCCTAGAGCAGGTGAGCGTTGGATGGCCGACAAGTCGATCCTGGATGGAGCAGATGACGCTTTAGGGGTGTCCTCTGGTTTCTTATTAAGGGGGCAATCTCTAAATATATGTCCCACCTTGTGACACCGTTGACAGCGGAATGGAACCCCTTCATAGTCCAGTATCTGGACCCTAGTGTATTTCCCCCATTGAAGAGTAATCTTCTCCTCCAAACCCTCACGAGTATCCAAATGGACCAGGATGCGAGTGAGGGTTCTATTTCTTGATTCCACAAAGGTTTGATCATGGTCTAGATAGGTACCAAGGGAATTCCCGATTCTGATGAAGACCTCCTCGCACCAATACTGTAGAGGGAGCCCTGGCAAGTGCACCCATAGGGGTCCAGCCCCAATTTGTTCTCTCTTAGGATCAAATAGAGGGCTCCATCTCTTGAGGAGAATGGGGCCATCTCAATGTGCTAGTACTTGGCAAGGACCAAATTTTTATAGTTATCCTTCACAAAGTGAAGGGCAAACCAACCCTTAGGTAGAACCTGCACCTCAGGCAATTCTTTAAGTAATCCACCCCAGATTTCCCTGACCCATGAAATAAGCCTGGTGGCTGAATATGCCCTACTGCATACATTTCCGACAAGTACTGTGCTAGCCATATATGCCACTTCCCTGATTGCAGAGGTCTCGCTGAACCGAATCGTGATATCCTTGGAAGTCGCCTTCACACACTTAGTTTTTCTCTTCCCCGAGCAGGGTGCAGATGGGTGATCCGCCAAAGGGTCAGGGGAACCTTCCAGAGGGATGGTTTTTGTAGACTTAACCTTGATAGCCGGTGTCTCGAAACAGCCCGACGGAGAGTGGGCAGGTAAAGGAGGGATAGGGGCCACCGAGGTATGGATGCCTGCAGACGGCGTAGAGAAGAAAGTAGAAAAGGGCGGATGAGGGTTGAAAGAAGGCGATGGAGGCGTATTCGCGGTTAGAATGTGTAAAGTTCCCGGGGATAATGGAGGAACATCCAGTGCAGGGGATTCTATAGAGAGAGACCCGATGAATGGAGGTGCAGAACAGTGCTCTGGCAAGGTAACCACCGGCGACGAGATAGGCGGAATAGGGTCGGACGGGAGACTAGGGCCAGTTGCCGACGAAGAGAAACAAGGGTTCCCTAAAATGACACGATCCGGCTATGGATCCTCGGAATAATCGAGCTCCTCAACATCCATCGATTCCCCCATAATGCAAGCTGAAACTGACATTAGAAAGCGACGGACAAGGCAGCAACGGAAATGGCGGGCAATACTCTTTTTCATTTTTCATGTAGCAGGGTCCATCAAAAGTATGCAACATGGGTACTCCTTGGATAAGGAATTAAATTTTGCATCCAATGAGTACTCCCGCTCGAAATTTGAGTAAAACCTTAGCGAGATAAGTTGAAAATACGATTTGAAAAAGTAGCTTTATTATTTTGTTATTTTTTAATCTTTTTACTTTTTTACTCCAAAAATGGTGAATCATCCCCCATGGTTGACATCATCATCTTAAATCCTATTGGTTCTTATAAAGTTTATTTTGGTTGTACATTTTTCTTAGGAGGCCCTTTTTATACCTCAAAAATCCCCTAATGATCCATTAGATTGTTGGATTATTATCTTCTCAACCGTCGCTGCACAAATTTTTTTGTTATGTTGTTGATTGTTAACGTAAAAAGAGGAGGGTCGTTGATAGGAAAGATGAAGGAAAGTCAAGTTAGGTCATCGAGTTAATGTGGCGCGAGGGGCAGGGTTGTCAGATTAGAGGAGGAATAAAAATAGGTGTTAGGGAAAGGGTCATGGCAATTAACAAGATCTTGATCTATCTAATTAGTTTCATTCATCTTTTTGTGGACGGATCTATGATTCCAAAGTCATGCAGTTTTGGCACTTCAGTAGGTTGTAGAGGCTTATCCTGTGGGTATGTTCAAGGATACAAACTTGTGCGCCATTCATGCGAAGAGGGTGACTATAATGCTTAAGAGGGATCAATAAATTACTTAAACCAATTTTGCAGAAACTCATTTTATCCAATCATGTACCTCATTAAACATGAAGGATACTGTGTCTTAGAGATTGTTGATGTTAAATAATATTCAAACATTTTTGGATTGTCTCACTTTTTGCTCAAATTTCATGTTAATCATTCAATTGTTTGCTATAGGTGCCAATTGGGACTTGTAATGGAAGAGATTGATTGGATAATATGGCAGGAGGTTATGAAATTTGCCAAGATAATTTTTAGATATAATAAATGAATTGGCGACCTTGATAAAATCATCGCACTGGGAAGTTAGACTCACATACTTGAAAGAGAAGGAAGGAATTTTGTGTGTATATAAGGTTATTTGGAACTGAACATTTGATCTAGGTGGATGTTGGTGGCCACCCACCTATCCCACTTGGACCCCAACAACTGTCTCTTTCAGTTTTTCAGTTTCCGTAATTGAAGCACAATTTACTATTTTTATCAGTTTTTCGGGTCCTGAACTTCCGGAGTTGTTTTGAGGCCCTAAATGATGTTTTTTGGGAAATTTGAGAGCAACATAGGTCAAAGTTATAGTTCTTGGATAGATCTTTCTAACGAGCTATTGTACGCGTCAAATGGAGATCAGGTGCCAAAATTACGACCCCGGGAAGTTGATGTACCAATTTACCCAAAACGGGGCCCACAGTTTGGCGTTTCATCTTCTAGGGTTAGTTTTTTGGATGTTTAGGGTTTTCCATTGTTTCTCAACAATAAATAGGCCTTCAAGACTCATTGTAACACATTTTAGAGGCATGTAGCCGCCACATCTCTTCTCAGAGATAAGCTACCATTGCCCTAGCTAGTTTATTTCCATTTCTGTTTGTAAGAATATTTCAGTATTTTACATTAATGAAATGAAGTATTATTTCCGCTGCATATCTATATTTATGGTTATCTCTGTAATTTGTTGAGTTCCTGTTTAAATCCAGATTAGTGGTATCAGAGTGGTCTGCTTTTTCTCTGTTTTTCTTTGCATGTCCCAAACGAGGTCGGGATATAAGGAGTTAGGGCTTGAACTGGTCGAACCTTTGCAAGACCAGCTTCGCAAATCCCGATGGCCTCCCATGGCGGATGAAAAGAAAGACGAGGGGGTAGAAGATCCTATCAAAATATTGCTTGAAGAAGCCCTCGAGTTACAAAGGAACGCGATGATAGATAGCTTTTCCCAGATCTTTCAGCAGCTACCCAGAGGCGACACATCGGCTTCCAACATCTACTCTAGAAATGCCACACCCTTTAAGGTACAAGTTAATTTTGAAATCCCCATCTTCGAGGATAAAATAGACACAGATGTCGTAGATAAATGGTTAAATCTGCTAGATGGGTATTTTTCTATTCATGATTTTTCCAGTCGGGAAAAGATTATTTTCGCTCTTCTCAAAGCAGCCCCCCACATCAAAGATTGGTGGGAAACCTACTGCGAGCAGAAGGATGAAAGTATGAGCTCACTGTTCTCAGCTGCACCCACTTGGAATTCATTCTGGGATGCCATCAAGGAGCAGTACTACCCTGTCAAAAGCTATGAGGACAAATACATAAAGTGGACCATGCTGCGGCAGGGAAGGGACCAAGATGTGTGAGAGTTCACAAACATTTTTCATACCCTTCACACATAGTTGGGTATTAAGGATTCTGAGCTGTATTTGGTACTCAAATGTCGTGGCTACCTATGCAGATACATCCAGGACAGGATGGAGTTCCTGAACATCTCCTCGCTTGGCATGACGTATTGATACACTATACTAATCGAGAAGAAGTTCAAACAGAAGAAGCGAGACTTTGGGTCTGCGAATCCGAAGACCAAAGGACAAAGCCAAGGCGAGGTGCCCCAAGACAACCCGTCGAAGCCACAAGAAAAGAACAACACCACGAAGTTGAAGAAGGACACAGGAAAGTGATGTGAGTTCCACAAGAGTCCCACTCACAACACAAGTGAGTGTCGGACCAAGCAGCCGCTGGTGGCCAAGTTGAAGGCTTCAGAATCAGATGCATGTTCTGACCCCGAGTCAGCACTCAACAAGGGGAATGGCAAAGGGAAGAAGATCATTGATGTGGAGCCCAACGTCACTGTTGCCACCGCCAAGATCCATAAGAATGAGCCCGAAGATCCAGAGGAGGGGGAACGTCTTTTCCACTCATAGATGTGGGTGAAGGGTTCGCCGCTGAAATTCATTGTTGATAGTGGAAGCCAAAAGAACCTCATTTTAGCAAAGGTCGTGAAGCGGTTGGACCTAGCAACTACACCACACCCGCAGCTGTACAGTATCGGGTGGCTTCACAAAGGACGAGATCTCTGAGTCTGCTAGCAATTCTGCCTTCCCTACAACATCAAGCTCTTCACAGAAGAGGTATTGTGTGATGTTGCACCGCTTGATGTTTGTGATGTCTTATTAGGCCAGCCATACTTGTGGAGGTGACATGTTGTGTATGAGTCAAGGCCTTGCATTGTCATTATTTCTTTGTGTAATTCATTATACAGGATACCAGAGGTAGTCCCACCTACCGCCACCTCTTTGATCATTGCTAAGAAATGCAGCAAGCTCATCTCCTAGACTAGGAAATTCATTTTCTATTTGGTTTGCTTCCAAAGTAAGGGGAATATCGTCGCCACATACATGACCCCTACGAAGGGTTCCTCCACGCAGGAGCAACAACAGAGGGATACGGTCATGAAAGAACATAGGAACAACTTCTCCTCACCCACAGGGGTACCACACAAGTTTCAGGTGGGCAGCAAAGTTTGGTTGCATTGGCAAAAAGAATGCCTTACCAAAACCCATCAGAAGTTCAAACCACTCTAACATGGTCCTTACACCATTACCAAGGTTGTGGGAAACAACGCTTTGGAGCACAACATTCCCTCATTCCTTGGCCTACACCAAGTGTTCAATGTGTACCGCCCTCGACCATGCTTCCCACCATTACTGGACACATCCGAGATTGCAGAACAGCTCACCAGGGACCAAGTTCAGCAGATGGAGGAACTCAACGCAGTGGGGACCATTGCTTCCTAAGGGGGCAGGAATGATCCAAGCAGATGTTGGTGGCCACCCACCTATCCCACTTGGACCCCCACAACTGTCTCATTCAATTTTTCAGTTTCCGTAATTGTAGCACAATTTACTATTTTTAGTAGTCTTTCGGGTCCTGAACTTTTGGAGCCGTTTTGAGGCCCTAAACAACGTTTTTTGGGAAATCTGGGAGCAACATGGACTCATGTTTCTCTTCCCAAAGTTATAGTTCTCGAATAGATCTTTCTAACGAGCTATTGTACGCATCAAATGGAGATCGGGTGCCAAAGTTACGACCCTGAGAAGTTGATGTACCAATTTACCCAAAACAGGGCCCACAGTTTGGTATTTCATCTTCTAGGGTTAGGTTTTTGGATGTTTAGGGTTTTCCATTGTTTCTCAACAATAAATAGGCCTTCGAGCTTCATTGTAACACAGTTCAGAGGCATGTAGCCACCACATCTCTTCTCAGAGATAAGCTACCATTGCCCTAGCTGGTTTATTTCCATTTCTGTTAGTAAGTATATTTCTGTATTTATGGTTATCTCTATAATTTGTTGCGTTCCTGTTTAAATCTGGATCAACATTGTCCTAAATGTTTGCATATTGGGATGGGGTCCCCGGGGTCAAATTTTGTCAGTTAAGTCAATTTTTGTAATAGTTTTTAAAAAGAATGTAAAGTCTTAGTGAAATATGGAAGTAGAGTACGAAGGTAAGTAAGAGTCAAAGGGACATTAGTCCCTTGTATGGGTAGGTGATAGGATGGTTTTGAGACTCACCCATGGTCTGCGGGGAATGGTATTATAATGAAAATGCTATATATATTGAGTTATAACGAGTCTAAAGAGATAACTTTTGATAGAGAATAATTGTAAGGGAAAGGTGCTAAGGCAGGAAAAGTCTGTTTCCTGTACTTAGGCAAAAGGGGAAGGCTCCTATAGCTGAGTGTGTGGAGACCTTGGTAAGTCTGCAGCTGATTGCACGGGCCTCTGCAACTGGGTGTGCAAGGATAGTAAGTATGTATTTGAACGTTTACATCTTAATAAACATTGTTTTGAGCCGAATCTGTGCACAAGTGCCTTGTTTATTTATTTCTATTTAAGTTTATGTATCTTCGCTCTGCGATCTATTTTATGTGAATTAATGCTTAATTTCTATGCGAAATGGGTGGATATGTAATGTTTAGGCACAATAAGTATAATTAACCTCCTTCACAGAGATTAGGAAGTTGTTAAGATAGATTCGTTTTAGTTAACTCTTTGGAAAGGGTAGATCTGTGTGACGACATATCTAGGTCGTAAGATCTTCTGAATCTACAGTTTATTGCGCGAAAGTAGTGAATCTGTATCTTTTATGCATGTTAAGTATAATCAGGGACCTTCGTGAAGGCTTGAAGGTCATTTCGATAGAGTTGCAGTAGTTGACAATCGAAAGGAATAGATCTGCGTGAAGGCAGATCTAAGCTATAATATCCTTAGGAAGACCATCACATAAGCCTATGGGTGCAGAAACCTGGTTGTAGCATCCCCCAATATTGCTTTGGGTGAGACTGCAGCCTGCGCTACGCAAGTTATTGCCGAAAGAGCCAATAGTTAGGGTTTTTTTGGTTGGCGCGAATAACTCTGAACCTGGGTCAGGTCCCCTTAGGCCAACAAATGGTTCCGTTGCTGGGACCAGGATCAATCTAAGGAATGTGTGATGTCGAATAAGTGGTTCCCTACCAAGAAATAAATTGAGAAGTGGCTCGATTGAAAGGAACACGCGTTCGCAACTCAGGATAACATAAACCCGTGGTTGTCCAAGGAATAGTGGTTGAGTAGATACCTATACTCAGACGAAACTGAGAACATTTTATGTTTCTTCCCTTGTGAATTGCATGAGTGGTTGTCTAAATTAGCGGATAGTCAGGGTACTTGGAGACTTGACGACCCTGTTGTGTGGACTCCAGAGTTGGTGAGGTGTTTGGAAGCTTCAGAAAACAACATCATGTGGGGTGTTGATCACTGGATTGATCGCATACTAGGGGGATTTTTCACTGACCTTGTGATCGATATATTTGTCAGTTACAGCGAAGTAGAACACAAGCTCTTCAAGGGACCGCAAGGTAAGTATTTAAAATCCATGAAAATTGGGATTAAGATGCTGTTGTGTAAAAAATAGGTTATGCCATTACCTTGATGTTTAGGACTACGTGAAGTGGAAAACCATTCAGAAGGAACAAAGAATTGGGCTCTGAATATAGTCCACTATTGGGATCCTCTTCAAGCGACAACGAAGGAACGATTCTGAATACACTGCGAAGTGCACTGCAATTGGTAAGTCAGGGTATCCCGTAGATACATCATCCATCCACTCCACCTCCACCTCCACCTCCACCGCATACACCTACACCATCACCTCCACCTCCACCTCCACCTCCACCATTCAACATGGCAAACACAATGAAGATGTCGATCTTCAAAGGGGTAGGAAGTGAAGACCTTGAAAAATTATGGTTCGTTGTAGATGTTGTGTGGAGAGCATAGCAGATCATTGATGATGATCTAAAGAAAGCACAGCTGGTCACAATGCTGACCTGGTATATCAAGTACTGTCAAGATTACCCTGTCGCGACGTTGGTAGATACTCAGCAAGCGTTTAACCGAGAGTTTAAGAAGCCTAAATATCATGCGCAGTCTGTTACAAAGTTTAAGGAGATAAAGCAAGTGGTGAACAAATCCTCGTGGGATTTCAATCAAAGGCTAAAGGTAGGATAATATGAACATCACAAACGAACAACACAAGGATTGGTACATTGCTTCATTGTTGCCCCACTTAAAATTACCATTATCACAGCAAAAGATAACAACTCAAGTAGAAGCTATGGAGATCACGATGAGATTGGAAGCCTCACCAATACAAGATACGAAGATTGGAGTACAACAAATTCACTTGCAGCTGGCAAGTCTACACTTGGAGTTGTAGAGCCTAAAGAAGGGAAAGGAAGCTCACCCTGAGGTGCATGCTGAAGTTTGGTGCTTGAAATGTAAGGCCATGGGCATGATAAGGACCATTGCTCGGTTTATCAAAACTATCTTATAAGGGGGGCCTGTCCCTCTGAAGCCGGAAAATATTGCTGGGCCGAGCACAGGAGCAGTGCCATGGTGCACTATCTGCTAGGTTACAGGAAATCATGCGACAGACAATTTTCATTTGCTAGAGAAGTTTGTACAGACCCCTTAGCAATTGTTTTGCAATTTCTGCAAATCCATAGGTCATGATGAGTGCCATTGCCGAAGTTATGAATTAATGATGGATATAACTGCTACCTATTGAATGCGGGAAGAAACTCAGCCTCCGGATTAGGGTGCAGGTGCAGTGTGTAGAGGATTCCAAAGCCAGGAATGAGGAAGAGGAGGAGGGGCTACCAGAGGTTGTGGACAAGTTATTTTCTATAACTGTGGTGAAGCTGGACATTTTGCGTGCGACTGTTAGAACCCAATGCATCCATCTTGTCAATATTGCAGACAATTTGATCATGTGATAGAAGATTGCCCGATCCTTATAGCAAAGATGCAAGAAAAGAAGACACAGATCCAACAACCTACGCAAAATATCCAGATGATGAGGGTGGAACCACGTGAAGAAGATCACAGTGTTAATACAGTAACATGCAATGGTATGACCAAAGGTGAAGATAAGGGAAATCAGCTAGAGACCGAAGGATGGGTGCGTAAGGCTGCTGAAAAGGAAGTTGGGTTTGACCTCAACCGGGCTAAAGAAAATTTTATGGAGGATAAAAAGAATTTCACTGTAGCTTCTACATCTATGAGTCAAGAAGTTGGGAACAATGAAGTATGAGATATGGTCCTTGTTAAGTTATGGTATGTTCTATGCTTATAATAGTTTACTTCTTTTTCTTATTATATTCCACCGATTAGCAATCACATGTACATAAAGTAAAGTGCAGATAGAACATTAAACGATCGACAGAAAACAAGCCAAGACAAGAGACACAAGATGTGGCGGCTAGCCAGGGACAAACCCCATAATGTGTGGGGAAACCCTTTGATCAAATCTTCTTTTATCTTCAATAATTCAGCAGAGAGAAATAGTACAATAAATATGATTCATATCAGCAGTAGCAAACCCTAGATCAGTAGCATCAGCATTAGCGGCTTCATTATCAAACTAGGGCAGACGATATCTCACAAACCGACCGTCGGATTGACTTTATTCCACCACCAAAATATTCAGCTTCCAGAGGAGGTTCAGATGAACCTACAGCGCAGTTCAGATGAGGAGATCTTCTAGGCCACACAAGTCAATCTTTACTTCTGCAGTTGCAGCTTCAGTTTTAGCAGTTTCCGGTTTCAAACTAGGGCAGTCGATATCTTGCAAACCGTTCGTCGGATTGACTTCATTCCACCACCAAAAGTTGTGGCTTTCAAAGGAGATTCAGATGAACCTACAACGCAGTTCCAAAGAGGAGATCTTTTAGGCCACGCAAGGCAATCTTTACTTCTGCAGTTGCAGCTTCAGTTTCAACAGTTTCCGGCTTCAAACTAGGGTAGTCGATATCTTGCAAACCGTTCGTCATATTGACTTCATTCCACCACCAAAAGTTGCGGCTTTCAAAGGAGATTCAGATGAACCTACAGCGTAGTTCCAAAGAGGAGATCTTCTAGGCCACGCAAGTCAATCTTTACTTCTGCAGTTGCAGTTTCAAACAGCTTCCGGCTTCACATGTGTGAGAGAGAGAGACCCATTTCAGCACAGTAGAGAAAAGACTCATATCTGCGCAGTAGAGAGAGAGAGATGTGATGAGATGAGTGAGTCCAAATGAGGAAAAGTATTCTTATATTTATACACAACGTTGGTGGGTGAATAGATGCGACTGTTGGGCTTCTGAGCCTACATGAGTTGTAGGTCGGCTTGATAATAATTCCATAATCAAAATAAATTCATATCTCCATGAATACTTATCGGAATCGGATGATCTTTATATCAATCCTACACCTCTCGACGAGAGGAATCTAATAAAAATATTATCAGCCATGAATAAGATGACCCACATGAAGTTTTTCCCTGGTTTCCAATTTTAACACTCCCTCTCAATCATGGAGAACTTCATCTGCAATCTGCCTATCAGTCGTTACTATTCATCCATCAAATGCACTGCCCTGTACAGCCTGACCCTTGCCTTGCTCTGCTCTATTCTGCCTGTTCTGCTTTGTCTTGTTCTGCATGCACTGATCTGTACTATTTTGATCTGTTCTGCTCTACTCTTGCATTGTTCTGTTCTGCTCTGCTTTTGTCCGAATTATGAAGAAGAAGAAATGATCGAGGATGTATCATACTGACTCAAAGTCAGTCTCAGAGTATGTACCACTGGTCCTAGACCAATCTCAACCAACCCAAAGTCAACGTCATAGTGAGTACAACTCCAATGGTCCCAGACCAATATCATCCTCCATTGACTCAAAGTCAGTCTCAGAGTATGTACCACTGATCCCAGACCAGTCTCAACCGACCCGAAGTCAGCGTCATAGTATGGTACAACTCCTACCACTGGTCCCAGACCAGTATCATTGATCCCAGATCAATGGAGGTCATCCTAGCGTAAGGAGTACGGTAGATACAACGATGCATCCATCGGTACTACTATGGTCCCTAACTTCATTTCCCTGCTCGTTGATCAGATGAGAGGTACTTCCCATGAGTCCCAGACTGCATGGGTAGGATGCCTCGACAGGAGAACTAATCAATCCTGTCCTCACAGGAGAACACATTAATCCTGCTACAATTGCCATGGAGAACACATCAATCCATGCCTCACAGGAGAACACATCAATCCTGCTACAATTGCCATGGAGAACACATCAATCAGGCCGCCATGGAGAACACATCAATCCAGGCCTCACAGGAGAACACATCAATCCTGCTACAATCGCCATGGAGAACACATCAATCCAGGCCTCACAGGAGAACACATCAATCCTGCTACAATCGCCATGGAGAACACATCAATCCAGGCCTCACAGGAGAACACATCAATCCTGCTACAATCGCCATGGAGAACACATCAATCCAGGCCTCACAGGAGAACACATCAATCCTGCTACAATCGCCATGGAGAACACATCAATCCAGGCCTCACAGGAGAACTAATCATCCTGCTACACAGGAGAGCGAATCATCCTGTTCCACAAGAGAGTGAATCATCTTGTCCCACAAGAGAGCGAATCATCTTGTTCCACAAGAGAGCGAATCATCTTGTTCCACAAGAGAGCGAATCATCTTGTTCCAGTGCGCACCACTAGGGGAGGGTGAGTCACCCTGTGGTCGTATGTTGCTCCAGTAAGAACCACAAGCCCTCAGAGCTCCCAGAGCTCAATGTATGCAACATGCAGGACCCTTGTACAAGGGTTTCTTGATGACTCCAAGTCGTTTGGGAAAATCACAAATTAGATCTTTCCTCAGGGCTTTGACAAGGTGTATCAACCTGTACATCATCTTAATGCGATGGAGCCTCCTTGCTCATCAACTTACCATATCCCAGATGATTTCTATCTGCTGGAGCAATCGACGAATACGAGATTCCTCAATAATCGAATCCCACCTCTAGTTGTTATAGAGAATCACAATGGTATCCAAACAGCTCACTGAAGAGCTTTCGCAACCAGACTGCCTCACACGAGGTCATGCTAGCAACAATATATCCTGCTTCAGCGGTGCTCAAAGTCACCGACTTCTGCTTCCTGCTCATCCAGGATATCGAAGCAGATCCCAAGGTGAAACAACACTCGGAAGTGCTCTTACGGTCCACCACACTGCCTGCCCAATCAGCATCAGTATATCCAAGTAGTCTCACATCTTCGACAGTGTATCTTAACCCATTGTGCCACGAAGATATCTCAGAAGATTCTTGGCACCAATCCAGTGTATGTGGTGGGGTTCAACCATATGCTGGCTCAACGTGTTGATTGCAAAGCATATATCTGGACAGGAGTTCACTAAGAACATTAATGCTCCGACGAGTTGCCGATACTCGGTAGCATTTCGTAAAACAGGTCCAGCAGCACTACCGCTTAACTTCTTGAAGTCAAGCTCCATCGGAGTAGTTACATGCTTGTAGTCCACCATTCCGAATATTTCCAATATCTTCACCACATATTTTCCTTGAGATAGGAAAATTTCTCCTGGCTTTTGCCACACTTCAAGTCCTTGGTCCTTCATTTCAAATTCAGAAGCCATCTCCCTCTTACATTTGTGAATGAGAGGGTTTGCACCTGTAGAAAGAGGTCATCCACATGCAACACCAGTATGATAGGCTTTTCATCTTCAACCTTAAAGTAAAGGTTAGGATCGGCTTCACTCCTAGTGAATCCCAACTTCATCAAGTAGCTATCGATCCTCTCATACCATGCTCGGGGTGCTTGCTTCAGCCCATAGAGAGCCTTCTTCAACCTGCATACATGAGATTTTCAATCATAAATCTCAAATCCTACGGGTTGCTCCACGTAGACCTCTTCTTTGATCAAACCGTGCAAGAACACAGTCTTGACATCCATCTGATGTAGGTTCCATCCTTGTGAAGCGGCAAGGGCTATGATCGAGCGGATGGTCGTATATCTGGCAACAGGTGCAAATATCTCATCATAGTCTATACCTTCCTCGAGCCTTATACTTTTCCGTGCTTCCATCTGCTGCATGCTTTATCTTGTAAAGCCATTTGGAAGTAACAACAGTCTTGTCCTGGGGTCTGGGAACTACTTCCCAAACATCATTCTTTATGATAGACTCATATTCTTCGGTCATAGCATCCTTCCATACTTGATGCTTGACGGCATCTGAGAATGACGAAGGCTCATTTTGTATGATCGTGCTCATGATGGTCAGGTATCCTTGATACCTATTAGGTTTCTTACTTTCACGAAAGGTTCCTCGGGGTGCAGCATGTCCTTCAGCATCATCAAGTAACCTCTTATTCGATGAAGGCCTCTTCCTAGAAGAGGAAGGCTCATATGGAGGAGGATCAATCGGATCCATGGGTTCTTCTACATCAGGCATTGATTCATCATCCTTTTCTTTCGGTTCCCTGGTGTCGGCTTCTTGAGAGCTCCTCAAAGTTGGAAGATTGATCACCTTGCTGAGAGCCATATCTTCGTCAAAGGTGACATCATGACTAATTATGACTTCCCTTTGACCGGCTACATAGATTCTATAGCCTTTAGTATTTTCACCATAGCCCACGAAAATTCCCTTCTTTCGAGATGCTCCCAATTTATTTCTTTTCTCTTTCGGCACATGAAAGTATACAGAGCTTCCAAAAATTTTAAAATGAGAAACATCAGGTTTCTTACCGGTGAATTTTTCTTTAGGAGTCTTGGAAACCAATGCTTGATTAGGGCATCGATTTTGTACATATACGGTGGTGATTGTAGTTTCAGCCCATAGAAACTTCAGAAGTCTTTGATCATGTAGCATGGCCCGGACAGCTTCCATCATCGTGCAGTTCTTCCTTCCCACCACACCATTCTGCTCAGGAGTATGTGGTGTAGTAGTCTCCCTCTTAATGCCAACCTCAGGTATGCCTGAGTGAACCAACTGTAATATATCGGAGATCTTGCTTTGGCTTGAGGGGAATGGTCCCCTTTTGAGCTTTCCTTCGGCACATCCCGGACATACACCTTCTTTCTCTACTTGGAATTCGGGCATTCCTGTTACCATTTGTCTTACATCGAGTATAGCTTTATAATGAAGGTGGGCAAACCTCCGATGCCAAAGTTCGGACTGAAGAGTTGTGTCACAAGACATGACACCTAGCGGACTTCCATCGACCTGATATAATGAGTCAACACTAAACCCAAGAGTAAAGGCATCTTTAACATTATTTTTCCATATACATACCTTGCCATTGCTGAAGGTTACCTTGTAGCCTCTATCTTCCATTGCCGAGATGGACACTAGGTTCTTTTGAGGTCAGATGCATTTAATACATCCTGGACTTTCTAGCCTTCTTGAATGGTTGTCCTCTTCCTCGATCCCCAGCTCTCCTCTTACCTTTGCTGTTGAATTTGTCATTCCTTTGATTTTCCATTAGAGGGATTTTGATCATTGTCCCGGTGTGAGTCCTTTCTATCAGGGCATTCCCTTGCATAGTGACCTGCTTTATCGCAGATGTAACATCATCCTTTTCTTCCACCCTTAGGTCCAGCCTTTCCTTTTGTTTTAGACCCAGAATTATTTCTTTTCTTAGCATGAGAAGAAAAAGCAGTAGGAGGACCTTTAGGCAAGGGCATTTCCTGCTCTTCTACCCTTGTTTCTTCTTGAATGCATCTAGCCATTAATTCCTCGAAACTAGGAATTACATTATTGTTCAGAAGAGTAGTCCTGAACACATACCATTCAGATGGTAATCCTTCGAGAGTTGTGAGTGCCATTTCTCTGTCAGTAATGGTTTCCCCAATAGATAGGAGATCGTTCTTGATCTTAGTGATTCTTAAGAAGTATGCTTGCATACTTTCATCTTTACCCTTCTTGATTTCCCTCAACTTATTTCTAAGAAACAAAACTTGATTTGCATCATTAACTTTAAATAAACTCACCAGTCTGTCGTAGATTTCCTTGGAGGTGTCTAGATCAGAGATGTAGGCCACCAAGTGCTTGTCGATAGAGTCCCAGATGATCTTCTTTGTTTTGACTTCTCCATTTTTCCATTTGTTCCAGGCAGCAGCAGATGCATTTGATGAAGGCTCAACAATATTGCCTCTTACATGGTCCAGCACTCCTTGATCTTCAAGGGTTAGATCGATAGACATCTTCCATCCGTGATAGTCAGCTTTCTCACGGAGCTTGTCTTCGGCAGGAAAGAGTGTTGAGGACCCCATAGTTCTTTTAGGATAGCCTTGCCAATCTTCTCTTCAATGATTGCTCTTGCTCTTGCTCGGGCTTTGTCTTCACCTCAGCTCCGATACCATGTTAAGTTATGGTATGTTCTATGCTTATAATAGTTTACTTCTTTTTCTTATTATATTCCACTGATTAGCAATCACATGTACATAAAGTAAAGTGCAGATAGAACATTAAACGATCGACAGAAAACAAACCAAGACAAGAGACACAAGATGTGGCGGCTAGCCAGGGAAAAACCCCACAATGTGTGGGGAAACCCTTTGATCAAATCTTTTTTTATCTTCAATAATTCAACAGAGAGAAATAGTACAATAAATCTGATTCATATCAGCAGTAGCAAACCCTAGATCAGTAGCATCAGCATTAGCGGCTTCATTATCAAACTAGGGCAGACGATATCTCACAAACCGACCGTCGGATTGACTTCATTCCACCACCAAAAGATTCGGCTTGCAGAGGAGGTTCAGATGAACCTACATCGCAGTTCAGATGAGGAGATCTTCTAGGCCACGCAAGTCAATCTTTACTTCTGCAGTTGCAACTTCAGTTTTAGCAGTTTCCGGCTTCAAACTAGGGCAGTCGATATCTTGCAAACCTTTCGTCGGATTGACTTCATTCCACCACCAAAAGTTGCGGATTTGAAAGGAGATTCAGATGAACCTACAACGCAGTTACAAAGAGGAGATCTTCTAGGCCACGCAAGTCAATCTTTACTTATGCAGTTGCAGCTTCAGTTTCAGCAGTTTCCGGCTTCAAACTAGGGTAGTCGATATCTTGCAAACCGTTCGTCGGATTGACTTCATTCCACCACCAAAAGTTGCGGCTTTCAAAGGAGATTCAGATGAACCTATAGCGCGGTTCCAAAGAGGACATCTTCTAGGCCACGCAAGTCAATCTTTACTTCTGCAGTTGCAGTTTCAAACAACTTCCGGCTTCACATGTGTGAGAGAGAGACCCATTTCAGCGCAGTAGAGAAGAGACTCATATCTGCGCAGTAGAGAGAGAGAGATGTGATGAGATGAGTGAGTCCAAATGAGGAAAAGTCTTCTTATATTTATACACAACGTTGGTGGGTGAATAGATGCGACTGTTGGGCTTCTGAGCCTACATGAGTTGTAGGTCAGCTTGATAATAATTCCATAATCAAAATAAATTCATATCTCCATGAATACTTATCGGAATCGGATGATATTTATATCAATCCTACACCTCTCGATGAGAGGAATCTAATAAAAATATTATCATCCATGAATAAGATGACCCACATGAATTTTTGCCCTGGTTGCCAATTTTAACAGTCCTTCATTGTTAGCCACTTTTCTGAATACCTGTATGAAGTTGTTGCATGATAAAGAGGTAGTAGAAGGGATCCAAGAGCTAATATACAATTGTGTAGGTAAGATTAAGGTTCCTTCAAAAAAATGTGCTATGAGGAAACTGGGAAAGCATAAGAAGCGGACGAGGCCCAAGATGAGGCTGACTGTGCAAATAGGAGAATATGAAATGGACCAAGTCATCATGGATTTGGGTTTTGATGTGAACATGCTACCTAAGAATACATAGGAAAGGATGGGGAGACTTACACTGCAATGGTCTCCTATACAGCTACGCATGGCCAATCAACAAAATATTATTCCTATGGGATGCTTGTATGGGGTAACAGTCGATATTGAAGGAGCAAGTGCTCTGGCGGAATTTGAAGTAATAGAAATTGTAGATGACAACAATCCATATCCCGTGCTACTAGGAATTGATTAGGCCTTTGACATGGATGCGGTGATTAACTTAAAGAATCAGAAGATGCTCAGGGTTATTGTGCCATTGGGCCCGGTTGAAGGAGTGCGTTATACTGAACCTGTTCATGACTTTGTGGAGGATGATGATGATCTAGACCAGATTAACAAGATCATGGCGTGAGACGAGGATTGAATCAATCCTACGGCCGATGGCTGAATTACATGGGATAGGGATAGTTCCTATACCTCAGACTCGAATGAAGAACTTGAGCACTGGAAAAATCGCTTGCATGAAGTATCTACGTTGCACTGTAATATGATGACCAAATCACTACGATGCATATCTATGGAGGTAAGAAAGCTTCTGCACTATGATGGTTTGAATGATGTTTATCTCTTTTTGGATGAATTTTAAAGGGAGGTGCCTGAGGAACATCAATTCCAGGCCCTTGAATTGACACTTCGCACTACGCCTGCCTGATGGTGGGGTACGCACAAGGAAAGTTTCATTGATTGGAAGGAATACAAATGGATGATGAAGCTAAGGTTTGGATATGCTAATACTGTTGGAAATAATACTGAGAGGGGGGGGTGAATCAGTATTATCAGATCAGATAAAACTTTTCAATTTCATACTCAGAAACATATACGCGACTTCAGTTAAGTGAACCCGCGTGTACACGCGACTGTGTCTAAAGCAACTAGCGTATATGCAGAGATCTTATGATTCAGTTAATCTTATCTTCAGTAAATGCATCAGGATATTATTAAGCATATTAACAGTAAACAGATGCAGTATAACAGAATAGATCATCACACAAAAGCCACACACATGAACACCATGATATAAGGTGGAAACCCAATGTGGGTGAAAACCACCTGCTGCAATTTGTCTCTTTCTTCTTTAATGAGAAACTTCTTTTACAATGTACTGGTGCAGTCCTTTACCAGCACGCAGGCTACAACCTGCAGAGGGCTACAACCCTCTCTCGTTTTCCAACTACTTTTGGAAGGGAGCTACAACCCCCTCAGCTCTTGTACTAGCTGATCCATTTACTAGTACGTAGGTGCTGACCCTACAACCTTCAGGGACCACGTTTCATACATTTTCATACTGGATCCAAGAGTACAAAGCAAACATTACCGCAATACAATCATCAACTTATACTTGCATCATAATTCATTAAACAACCCAATACCGAATCACTGAAACCCTGTCATCAAGAACACAGAACCCAAACCAGAATCTAGAACTCTGCAACAACCACCAGAATCAGCAGCAACCTGAAATATTAACACTTATCATGCATACGCTACTTCACTGTACCAAAACCGCGTGTATACGCGCTTTCTCCAAAGGCAACCCGCGTGCAGATCTAGAAATGATTACTTCTGCCTTTGCTGTCAGATCCGACCCTTGCCAAGCGTCCCGAACAGATAACCAGCAATACCAGATCTTCTCACTGCGTCAGACACCCACAATCCATGCTCCTTTGCCTAGTGATCTTCTCCTTATATAGCCTTAGGCCTTGTTCAATACCAAGAGCCAAAACCATAGAAACACAATACCATCAACCTCGAAACTAGGGATCAACACGTCCGTCGAGACATAATGGTCCGAAACCATAGGCACAACTTCCAAGGACTAACCGCCATGGACCAAAGGTACTTTTCCACATACACGTGCTTTTTCTGAAGCCAACCTGCGTGTACACGCGACTTGGTCTTAACAAACCTGCGTGTATGAACTTCCTTGGCAAGCTGTACTAGGATCTGTCTTCTGATTAAGTTGCCATCTCCTGTACCAACTTCTGAGCATCTGTACCAACCTCTGAGTGAGTTGCCATCAAGGACAACACTTGAATCATAATGCCAACAATCTCCCCCTTTGGACTTGATGGCAACCACCACACCAAGTCACTCTCCCCCTTTGACATCAAGGGCAAAGGGTGGACCAAGATATTCTCTTCTTTGGTATACCCTCTCCTGTCCATACTGCTGTCCATACTCCCCCTGAGTACATGCTGAAATCTCCAAATGTGCTCCCCCTTTGTGTATGCCAAAGTGTACCAATCTATCCATCCTGCTCTTGCTGAATTGTGCTGTTCATGCTCCCCTTGACTGTAGGCAAGATCTGCAAAAGATGTTCTTCAAGAAGAACAAAGACTTATACATCATAGAAGACCTTCCTATCACCAAAAGACTCAACATACATTCATCACCCAACCTAGTGGGGATATACCAATATTGACTCATCCACCTAACCATGTGAAGATACATGATAATACATGAACATTTCATCATTCATCCCAGGCATAGTGGGGAAACCAACATAGGCCGTTACATGACCTTGACATCATAAAAGAGATACATGACATAGTGATGAAATATCTAGACCAAGACTTATGAAAGCCACCAACAGCATCATGATCTGTACCATAAGCATCAGCCTGCAATACCATTCCTAAACAGTAAGATGTATCATTTAGCTTCATAGACTTTATCAACACCTTCTAACCATAATGCCAACAATGCATTATTTGAAGAATATTCTCCCCCTGAGTGTAAGCCAACCATGTCTGAACCATTTCCTGAGTCTGTTCTGCTCCCCTGAGCCTGAGCCAACCATGACTAAACCTGGGTCTGTTCTGCTGCCCTTTCTCCATATACGCGACTTTGCAGCCTGTAACTCGCGTATATACGCGACTTGTCTTCATTATATAAGCGTATGCAGGATGGAATACTGAATTTCACTTTCAGATTCCCCTGTGTCTGTTATGTCAGCTGACTGAGTTATCCCACACCTTTCTATCTCTGTCTTCTTCAATTCCTGCAACTGTGATGATGTATGGTCCTTTTGTCTTGAATTTTGAAATCTGCTCCTGCATTCCCTTGCTTTATGCCCATAGTTGTTGCATGTATAGCACCTTATATTTTTCATGTTCCTTTTATCACAATCAATTGCTTTGTGTCCATATGCATTGCAGGCAAAGCAATACCCTCTGAAGTACCTGGGATGCGATGATCTTTCTTGAACCATTCTACTTCTGCATCTGGCTGCAACATGTCCAAGATTATGACATACATAACATTCAACATTATTCAGCGGAGGAAATAATCGTCTATCACGTCCATAGTTAGGAGTAAAGGATCTTCCTTGAGGAATTTCTTTCCTTGGTTGTTCCTTGAGCATTTCAGATTTCTCATTAGAGTTTCTTGTCTCACCTTGTGAACTAGATTCACCTTCAACATATTCATGAAAACCAAGACCAGTCTTGATAGCAGGAGATCTTTGACTATTAAGAATATCATCCAAGACTTTAGAACTATCTTGAAATCGTAAAAGCTTATCCTTTTCTTCTAGTTTACCTTTCAAGATATTTACCTCAACTTGATGTTGTTCTTCCTTTTTCAGATACTTCTTCCTTAGGTCTTCTTCAACTTTTCTCCCTTCTTCCACTTGTCGCTTTAGTTTGATCACTTCATGTTCTTGATCTTCAAGATCTTCTTTTAGAGAGAGGATCTTTGATTCAAGTCTCTGAATAGTTGTGCTCTGATCTTTTGCTATATCCTGCAATTTCTCCCTTACCCTGGTTTCTGTCTCCAATAGTTCTTTTAGTTTGGCAACTTCTTCAGTTTCTGCATTTGTCTCTTCATGTGCCATGAGACTTTTAATATCCTCGCTATTATTGGATGAAGCATTCTTCTTCTTATGTGCCATGAGACTTCTAATATCCTCACTATCATTTAATGAACTTTTAATATGGGTATAATAGCTTCTACCATCTTCTTCATATATCTTTTCTTTGTTATGAGGACATCTAGCAGCATAGTGACCAACTCTACCACATAGAAAACATTTGAAAGGTAGCTTATCTTTGAACTGTCCAGATCCCCGTTCAAGATTCTTGACAAAATTTACCTCATCTTCTTCCTCTGACACTTCGAATGCGGCCTCTGGTGGTACCTCTTGTCGCATTTCAAAAGCAGTTAAGATCCCGTGAAGCTGTGACATGGTAATTTTCCGCACATTCTCCTTTTCTTCTATGGCAGATACTTTAGAATCAAATTTAGTAGACAGAGATCTCAAAACCTTTTGAACTAAGACAACTTCCTCAAATTCTTCACCCAGATCCCTCATACAATTCACAATCTCATCCATACGCAGGAAATAATTAGCTACGCTTTCATTACTTCGCATCTTAAGAGTTTCATATCGGATTCTGAGAGTTTGAAGCTTTGCTATTTTTACCTGATCATCTCCTTCGTAGCTTGTAACGATTTTGTCCCATATTTCCTTAGCTGATTTGAGATGCATGATCTTCATAAATTCTGATTGAGTCAAAGTACTCAATAGGACAGTAACTACTTTGGCATTGAGCTCATATTGCTTTTTCTCTGCTGGATCTGTAGGAGTTGCTGATGGGAATTTGTATCCTCCTTCTACGATTCCCCAAACTTCTGCTCCAAGCGACTGTAGATATGCAGTGGTTCTTATCTTCCAGTGAGTAAAATTGTTCCCGTCAAAGACTGGTGGCCTGATGTGTGCCTCTCTTTCTGGATTAGCCATTTGATGGATCTTTTCCTTCAAGCGATCAAGCTTTCTTTGAAGGACCTGCTCTGATACCAATTGTTGGAAATAATACTGAGAGGGGGGGGTGAATCAGTATTATCAGATCAGATAAAACTTTTCAATTTCATACTCAGAAACATATACGCGACTTCAGTTAAGTGAACCCGCGTGTACACGCGACTGTGTCTAAAGCAACTAGCGTATATGCAGAGATCTTATGATTCAGTTAATCTTATCTTCAGTAAATGCATCAGGATATTATTAAGCATATTAACAGTAAACAGATGCAGTATAACAGAATAGATCATCACACAAAAGCCACACACATGAACACCATGATATAAGGTGGAAACCCAATGTGGGTGAAAACCACCTGCTGCAATTTGTCTCTTTCTTCTTTAATGAGAAACTTCTTTTACAATGTACTGGTGCAGTCCTTTACCAGCACGTAGGCTACAACCTGCAGAGGGCTACAACCCTCTCTCGTTTTCCAACTACTTTTGGAAGGGAGCTACAACCCCCTCAGCTCTTGTACTAGCTGATCCATTTACTAGTACGTAGGTGCTGACCCTACAACCTTCAGGGACCACGTTTCATACATTTTCATACTGGATCCAAGAGTACAAAGCAAACATTACCGCAATACAATCATCAACTTATACTTGCATCATAATTCATTAAACAACCCAATACCGAATCACTGAAACCCTGTCATCAAGAACACAAAACCCAAACCAGAATCTAGAACTCTGCAACAACCACCAGAATCAGCAGCAACCTGAAATATTAACACTTATCATGCATACGCTACTTCACTGTACCAAAACCGCGTGTATACGCGCTTTCTCCAAAGGCAACCCGCGTGCAGATCTAGAAATGATTACTTCTGCCTTTGCTATCAGATCCGACCCTTGCCAAGCGTCCCGAACAGATAACCAGCAATACCAGATCTTCTCACTGCGTCAGACACCCACAATCCATGCTCCTTTGCCTAGTGATCTTCTCCTTATATAGCCTTAGGCCTTGTTCAATACCAAGAGCCAAAACCATAGAAACACAATACCATCAACCTCGAAACTAGGGATCAACACGTCCGTCGAGACATAATGGTCCGAAACCATAGGCACAACTTCCAAGGACTAACCGCCATGGACCAAAGGTACTTTTCCACATACACGCGCTTTTTCTGAAGCCAACCTGCGTGTACACGCGACTTGGTCTTAACAAACCTGCGTGTATGAACTTCCTTGGCAAGCTGTACTAGGATCTGTCTTCTGATTAAGTTGCCATCTCCTGTACCAACTTCTGAGCATCTGTACCAACCTCTGAGTGAGTTGCCATCAAGGACAACACTTGAATCATAATGCCAACAAATACCCGGATGACTAAGAAGTATAATGGGAAGGATGATTTGCGCGAACACTTAGCACAATGGACTAAAGCTTGGGGAGAAGAACCACAGCCAGAGTGGGTGCATATCTTTTGTCACACCTTAGATACTATTCCAATTAATTGGTACCTGGAAACGGAGCTATGCCATGGAACAACTGAATGGGATATCTTGAGAGAGATATTCTTATTAACTTTAAGGTTTGATGATGGATTTGAATGCATTGATGAAGCGCTACAAGAAATTAAGGCCACTATTTTTAAAACGGCTGAAGAGCTTGTGGAATGGGTACGACCAAACTGGAGTACACAGCTGCGCCACACACTAGAATGCTACAATATGACTGTTGAAGAAGAGGAGGATGATCCAAGAAAAATCAACATTCCAAAAACTGAAGGTCAGCGCGAGGTTGAAGGACCTCAGACAGAGAACCCTGATGTAACAGAGCCATTGAAAACCTGACAAGTAAATATTGGATCCGATGTGGAGCCTAATTTCGAGAAGATATGAGACTATTGGGACAAAGATAATGTCGATAAGGTGGTCGAATTGCTACGTGAATACCAGGATCTATTCCCATCAAAGTTCTCAGATCTGAAGGGTATTGTAGGAGATCTGGGCATTATAAAAATTACTTTGAAACCTGACGTGAAGGCCGTCAAGCAGAGACATTATCGGCTCAATCAGAAGTATAAAGAAAAGGTGTGCAAAGAACTAGAAAAAATGTTGGAGGCTGAAATTATTGAGCCAGTAGAAGAATCTAATTGGGTATGCCCAATGGTTGTGTAGGAAAAGAAACAACAAGGCAAAATTAGGATATGCGTAGATCTGAGAAAGTTGAGTGATGCATGTGTGCATGATCTGTTTCCAACACCATTTATATATGAAGTGTTAGAGAATGTTGGAGGACAAGAGGCATATTTGTTCACTAATGGATTCTTAGGATACCATCAAATAAAGACCGCGCTGGAGGACCACAGCAAGACAACCTTCGCGACGGAGTGGGGTTGCTTTCAGTATACAGTAATGCCATTTAGACTGAAGAATGTGCCTGCAATCTTCTCCAGTGTAGTAATCTCGCCATTTAAGGAGTTTATTCATAAATTCTTGGAGGTGTATTTTGATGACTGGACTGTGTTTGGATTGGTGAAGCAGCATGTTGCAAGTCTGCGCCTCATGTTGGATACATGTCGCAGATACCAGATTGTGCTGACCTTGAAGAAATGTATATTATGTTCGCCTTTTGGAATTTTTCTAGGCCATGTATTATGCAAGCATGGATTGATGGTGGACCCTGCGAGGATAGAAATAATTATGAATTTAGAAGCTCACAAGAATTTTAAGTAGTTGCGCACAACATTGGGCCACACAGGCTACTATAGAGAGTTTATCAAGTCTTATGCCCATATAACTGCACTGATGGAGAAACTATTGAAGAAGGATGTGAATTTTTGTTGGGATGAGTAGTGTCAATAGAGTCTCGATGTGTTAAAGGACAAAATTCTGAATGCGCCCATCTTAGTATTTCCGGATTGGAAGAGAGAATTTCATGTGCATGTAGATGCCTCATGTATTGCGCTGGGTGTGTTATTGACCCAGCCTAGCAAAGGTGATATTAATCATCCAATAACATTTGCAAGTAGGAAATTGTCAAAAGCCAAAAGGAACTATTCCACTACAGAGTGCGAAGGGTTGGCGATTGTTATAGATCCATTTGGGCACATCAAATGCCAACATCCAGATCAGTGTTTTAGGGCTCATCAAACTCTAATTTCAGTTGCTACATGCCCTAAACAAGTCACCCCTTTGAATGCCTCCTTCCCAGAAAGTTTCATGACATAAGACATCCAGAAATGGTCTCTAAAGGAACTAGCGCAGGTAGATATACTGCCAGGGTGCTATGCAAATCAGGTAGATACACTGTCAGGGTGCTCTATAGAGCACCTAAGCCCTCTTTAGGCTGCGCTGGGCAAATTTGAGTGAAATTCAATTGGGGTTTGGGGAACATTCTTATCTTTTGGAGTCATCTAGAAGTTTCCCTGTCTTATCAACTCCTATGAGCTTGAAAATGGACGAGGAATGAGTTAAGGAGCATCCTATCCTCTCATCCCTTCCTCCATGGAACTAATTCTAAGTATGGAAGGTCATTCAATGTCACCATTAATGACAAAAACTCCTTCATCTTCCTATAAATTGACCACTCATCTAAGTGATCAGGGGGCTCGGTTATCTTGAATTGTAAGGAGATAATGCTGCTATGAGACTTGACTTTGGAGCAAATGAGGTGATGCCACAAGCTTGTCTTGCTTTTGATGTGATGTGGATGGGATCCAAGCTGAAGGAATGACTTTGAATCAGACACGGATTGTTGTAATTCCTTCTTCTATTTGATAAAGTGTTTGAACCTTTTTCCATATGATGTGTTTTTTCATAATACTTATATGTATGAATTTCTTCTGATTCCTTTCATTTATATTCAATGGATCGTATGCTTTGATCGGTTTTTTCTATTGTTGTGTTTATAGGGTACTTTTCAAGCAGATTAAGTATGGGAAGGAGTGATGGAATCGATACAATGGAGACGAGAGGAAAGTGAAACTATAGGTAGGCCTTCTATCCTCTCTTCTTATCTATTACTTATAGGGAAAGTCTAAAACACTTTAAACTGTTGTTCTAGGCACGACTACTTGTCTAGTGAATTAGTGTTTATCCATAGATACTAAATTCTCCAAAACAAATTGGTGACTCCGCTAGGGAAGAATCACCTTTCCTAGTAGGTTATCCACCTCCTAAGACATCCTTGTAGACCCTACTTATGCTCATTGACTGTATTTCAGCTCTTTTGCATTGAATTTTGGTAAAAAATTGAGGTTAGATGACTCTTGAGTGGCCTCTCAGAAATCAGCGCAGGCTTGGTCAGGGGACAGTGCTCTGCAAAGCACCCTTGAGTGAGAGACAGTGCTCTGCAGCGCAGTTAGGCCCTCTTTGACCTGCGCTGATAAACCTTAGGTCAAATACCCACCTTTGGAAAGTGATTTTGCCAACTTTTCTCTGTTTGATTGCTTGTTGATTGATCAATGAATGTTCTGTTTCAGAGAACAAGTTTTTATCTCCTTTGCCAGCCCTACTTTGATTTGATTGATTAATGTTTCTTTAATGTTTTCTTTGTCATTATCAGTCTATAGTCAAATTTAGAATATAGTTGATTAATCTTCATTCAAAAGAAAGTGTCGTAAAGTCTTCTCTTCCTTCGAATTAGAACTGTCATAAAAGTCTTCGTTCTTATGAAAGATTGATTGATTGTATGTGCATATTTCCTTTTTGTTCATCATAACATTAAGGGATTCGAAAAGAAAAACTTGCATTGTTCATATTGTAGTTTGTGAATGCTTGAAAGGAATAGCTAGGGAAATTGCATTAGTTGTGCTCTTTGCTCTTTGTCAAAAATATGATTGCTCTATCCCTACTAGCTAAGGATTTTCATTGTTAAATTGAATGGAAAGAATGCTCATCATATTAGTTTCATTTTAGGAATTGAAAACATACATCACGTGGAGAATCTTGAAATGCAAATTCTAAAGAAGATCAACTTAAAATTTATCTGAATTAACCTAATGGAGCATTCTCACCTAACGAGAAACATTTAGAGGTCTAGGCTAGAGATGTGTTCTGGCATCGTATAAAAAAGTAGCTGTTGCTAATTTGTCTGCAATACATCCCGAGTGTGATACCTCATTCCACGTACATGAGTATATCATAGCTCGTCCACATACCTTCAGGTATATAGGGCAGTGTTACAGTACGTAAAGTATATGGGAATGCTCTCACTGTGCGGTTTTGCATTAGACAACGCTTATACAGATTGGGCCTCCATGTACTTTCAAGTATATATGGGAGGACAACACTAGGTTTCTATCCATCCTTATGTAACTGAGTCGGCCACCTTGTAAACTGTGATACACCGAACACAACATTCGGGGAGATTGCCTGCTCGTACTTCTTGGTTCACCAAGAGGTATTCTGCAGTTCATATTTGCTTGGTAAACCTTTTGGCTAGATTATCCCTCTTTTGTTTTGTTATGTTACTTTGATTAAAACAAAATTAATTGACGGCAGATAACATCCTCCACACTCACTCCTTAGTTGATCTTAGGTTGAAACATATGGCGACAAATCTGGAGTTCATCGATCAAGGAATTCCTTTTGATGGGAATCCTAGTCCTTTTCCTCCTTTTGGAAATATTGGTGCTCCATATATGGCTACATTGTCCCTTATGGGATTTACCATTGGCTTGCCAGTATGGAGGTTTTCAACCTCCTTGGTTCAAAATGTTGTGATTTCTCCACAATCGAGTACTCCTCCAACTAGACAAAATCAACCTTCAATTGATCCAAAAGTTGACCCTTTTCCTTCTTCCTCGGTTGTTTCTTCCTCCCCTTCTTCCTCTACACCTGGTGAAAGTATTGGTACTAGTAACCAGGTGGCTAAGAAGAAGAAGAAAGGGAAGAAGAAGCAGAAGAAGTAGATTCAACAGAGGGGCAACGAAGCAACCATTGCTTTGAATACAACATATGATGAGAAACCGTCCATCAAGCCTCACAAAGTTTGATATCCATGCAAACTTTGTGCGGGAGATCATCTTCTTCGAAATTGCCTGATATTCCTCAGATCTTAGAAGAATGGTCTTCCCGTTCACATCATCCTGTGTCTGTTAGGTCACTATACTACTAGTCTAACCCCTTATTGTTATTAGTACAACCCCCTTATTATATTGTTGTGCCCATGTAGTCCCCATATTGTTATTATTGTGCCCTATAGAAGCCCACTATTGTTATTATTGTGCCCTTACATTATTATTGTTATGTCGACTCTGATTATATTATGACCCCTTAGACTCCTATATATAGAAAGGAGGTCTTGTCATTTGTATCATCTAAGAATTGTTCATTTGTGTAATGTAAAGGAGGTTTCCACCTCGAAGAGGCTTATTCCTAAGGCGTTGATCTATCTTTTCTATCTTTTTTTGAGCTGGTTTCATAACATTTGGTATCAGAGCTTTGGATTCTAGGGTTTCGTTGCTCTAAACAGGTCATCATGGCATTTTCACTATATATTTTATTTTATTTTTTAATTTTTATTTTATTTTATTTTTAATTTTTTAATTTAATTTAATTAATTAATTAATTTTATTTTATTTATTTTTATTTTTATTTTATTTCTATTTTTTAATTTTTAATTATTTATTTTTATTTATTTATTTATTTATTTTTATTTTATTTATTTATTTATTATTATTATTATTTTTTGCGATGTTTCAGAAGCTAACGAAAAAACACATTTAAGACGAAATATCTCTGAACCTCAGGTCCAAATTTTAGATCTTGTCTTGCGCTATTTTCGGAGATATGGTTTGAGGAAGTTAGGGTTTTGGCAAGCTTCAGAATTTCATCTAAAATAGGTCATCGTGGAATTTTCACTATCACTATTTCACTATGAAGTTTCAGAAGCTAAAAAAAAAACCCATTTGAGAAGCGATCGGTCTGAACCTCAGCTCTGAATTTCAGATCCTGTCTCGCTATATTTTCAGAGATATAATCTGAGGAAGTTAGAGTTTTTGCAGACTACCGAATTACATTCCAAACAGGTCACCTTGGGAAAATTGTCATAACTTTATCTCTAAGCATCAGATTGAAATTTCGTCAGAATTTTCAGAAAGAGGACTTCTTATAGTTTTTTATATAT
This sequence comes from Pinus tabuliformis, assembly GCA_031772625.1. Taxonomy (NCBI): domain Eukaryota; kingdom Viridiplantae; phylum Streptophyta; class Pinopsida; order Pinales; family Pinaceae; genus Pinus; species Pinus tabuliformis. The sequence goes on along the minus strand of CM062805.1, from coordinate 49,207,314 downwards.
CAATTTCAGGTACTAAGGTTGAAACAGTGACATGTGGAACTTCGTACAAGTTCGCTCTACTGAACCAGTCTGTAATTAGGTCATCGTGAGAGATTTGACATAACACTTCCTTGCAGAATCCAATCTTGATTAGACTTGCGAGATTAGAAAGAGAACACAGAGCTACCGCAGGAAGAAATTTCAGAACTTGGAGATCTGAAATTATAGAGTTACAATCATTTCAAGATCGAGCTCCTGAAATCAAGAAAAGGCTATATGAGGAAGTTTGATGGAAAGGATCCAGTAAATCAGATACTACAGATGGAGCAATATTTTGATCTACATGGTGTACCACTGTTACAAAAGGCATGTATTGCATCTTCATATTGAGAACCAGATCAATTTTTATGGTATAAAGGGCTTTGTTCTCGTAAACAACCTGTTACGTGGTCAATTTTCACGGAGGAAATGATAACACATTATGAGGATACATAGAGCAATACCTTCTTTAGAGCAACACCAGAACAAATGGAAGAAAAAAAGAGAAAAAGGGCTTTGTTACAAAGTGGAAAGCAAAATTATGGCAACAAGGAAGTCTACCCCTCACAACGATAAAGATGGAAGTGTTGTTTCTCCTAGCCTTCCACAACCTACAAGGGTTACACCACAACAATTGGAAGAAAAGAGAGAAAAAGGGCTTTGTTACAATTGTGATAACAAATACATTAAAGGTCATAAGTGTGATGAGAAGAAATTATTTTACATTGATTGTGGAGAGGAGGAAGAAAAGGATCAAGAAATGTCAAAATAAGAGTATATACACCAAGAACCAACCCCAAAGAAAGAAGAAATGAATCCAACCATATCTTGTAAAGCATTGGAAAGAATTACTACTCCTCAAACTCTTAAGATAGAAGGACATATCAAGAAGAAAAAGGTTCAAGAAGTGAAAGACCACATCAAGAAAGAAGAAATGAATCCGACCATATCTTGTAATGCAATGGCTGGAATTAGCACTCCTCAAACTATGAATATAGGACATATCAAGAAGAAAAATGTTCAAGATGTGAAAGATCACATAGAGCATCAAGAAATGAATCCGACGATATCTTGTAATGCATTGGGAGAAATTATCACTCCTCAAACTCTCAATATAGAAGGACATCTCAAGAAGAAAAAGACTCAAGCAGAGAAATATCACATCGAGCATCAACAACAAGTTCTCCAACTTTTAAAGGATAACGCCACTTTGGTGCAGAATCGAATGAAACAACATGAATATCAACATCGCAATGAAAGAAGTTTTGATGTAGGTGATTGGGTATTTTTATGGTTACATACATACAAACAAATGTCCCTCAAGGAAGCTATTTATGAGAAGGAAATGTTGGCAATACTACACGCACTTAAGAAATGGCGACCTTACCTAATCGGAAGACACTTCAAGATAAAAATAGATCATGATAGTATTAAATACTTTTTAGAACAAAGATTATCCTATGAAGAGAAACAAAAATGGGTCACAAAGATGTTGGGTTATGACTTTGAAATCATCTACAAAAAAGGGAAGCAAAATGTTGTGGCAGATGCACTCTCAAGAAAGGATGAGGATGTGGAAGCATTGTTGTGCGCCATTTCTATTATCCAACCAGATTGGATAAATGAAGCAAGGTATGAATGGAAGAAGGATGAAGAACTGTGGCCACTCATTCAAAAGTTGCAGAAGATCCTAGTTCAAACAATATTGCCAGAACTTGACGAGGAAGGAAAAGTCATATTGGAGCCTGGAGTAGTCACAGAAACAAGAACCTGACAGCTACAAAATCGATCAATTTCATAGTATCTCATCAAGTGGAAGAACTTACCCGCTGAAGATTCCACACGGGAGGAGTAGAATTTTATACAGAAGCAGCAAGAACTACTCAAGCGTTGAGGAGAACACTTTTTGAAGGAGAGGGGCATGTTAGGTCACTATACTACTAGTCTAACCCCTTATTGTTATTAGTAAAACCCCCTTATTATATTGTTGTGCCCATATAGTCCCCATATTGTTATTATTATGCCCCATAGAAGCCCACTATTGTTATTATTGTGCCCTTACATTATTATTGTTATGTCAGCTCTGATTATATTATGACCCCTTAGACTCCCATATATAGTCTAAAGGAGGTCTTGTCATTTGTATCATCTAAGAATTGTTCATTGGTGTAATGTAAAGGAGGTTGCCCCGTCGAAGAGGCTTATTCCTACGACGTTGATCTATCTTTTCTATCTTTTTGTGAGATGGTTTCATAACAGTGTCATGAACTTCTCGAGATCATGCTGGTGACACACCATCAATTAGTGGTAGTAAAGTTCATGAAAACAAGGGTAGAGTTAAATTTCCCTGTAGGTTATGTGAAGGGAATCACCCCATTCACCTTTGTCCCTATCTGGATGAAGCCAAAAAAGTGTTGGATAATTGTCCTGCTTCACCGCAACGACTTCCATCTGGTTACAGGAAACTATCCCTAAGTCCTTCACTAGTTGATGAATTGCCTGACCAAAATCAACCGTCGGTCAAACCCACTCTCTCTTAAAGTGAATCCTATGAGTCTATACCTGACCCAAATCAACAGGTCAAGGTAACAGTTGACCCGATTTTACCTTCAGCTAATCGTACCTTTCCCGAAGAGAGTGAATATGATACCACTCAAGTTCTTTTTGTTTCTTCAAATTCTAATGAGCTTGGGGGTAGTCCTCCTGTTCTATCAAGACAGAAGGAAAATCCTACCACTATCGTAACTCAAGGGGTTAATTCTCCCATTTCTACAGTACCCCCTCCAAGTAGTCTAGTCACTTCCTTTGATTGGAATCAACTAGCAAGTTTTCGTCTTCCTTCTTATGTGCCTTTCCAGATCATAATACAGGTTTGTAATATGATTGTATCTAGCACTATTATCAATGAAGGTGCATCAGTGAGTATCCTTTCCTCTACTGCTTGGCAAGCGCTTGGTTCACTGCTGCTTGTGCCTGTTACCCAGAATCTGTTGGGTTTTAACAGAAGAACCAGTCAACCATTAGGGATCCTCCCTCAATTACCTATTACTTTGGGAGGAAAAATCATTTATCTGAATGTGATTGTAGTCCCAGGCCATTTAGATTACAATTTACTTCTTGGGCATGACTATGTTTATGACATGGGAGCTATTGTTTCAACACTCTTTCGAGTGATTTGTTTCCCGCATGAAGGCAGAATTGTCACTGTTGACCAGCTTTCATTTCCTAGTCCAAATATGGCTCCTAGTCAACCATCTTCTCCAAATGGTCCTTTTGTACCAATGGTATCATCCCCACCATGGGTTAATTATGTGGCAACCCATTCCATACCTACATCAACTGACGATCATTTCAGTGATGTTGTACATCATGTACTAGGGGCATTGGAACCAGATCTCTCCTTCATGACGTCTTATGAGTTGTGATACAAATATGAGGATAGTTCTTTTACTATGTCAACCTCATTAAAAAAATGAAACAGGCCCCGGAGGATAGTTATTTTACTGTGTCAACCTCATTAAAAAATGAAACAGGTCCATGAGGACAGTTCTTTCACCGTGTCAACCTTGTTAAAAAACGAAACAAGGAGTATGAACATAGTTCCTTGTCTTATGTCAAGCTCATTAAAAACGAAACAAGGAATCAGAGCAGAGTTCCTTATCTTGTGTCAAGCTCTTTAAAAAATGAAACAAGGTCCCCTGGAGCAAAGTTCCAAGTCGAGTCTTTGATTAGATCTCGTAAAATCCCAGTCGTGGCTTTCACTTGATATCATAAAAGAACCTTCATTCCATCCACCTGATAGCCACGAGTATTCTACTTAGGTGAATGTAATGAATCTTGGGGGGCGTGCACCTAGTGGTAAGGTTAAGTTTCCATGTAGGTTATGTGAAGGGAATCACCCCATTCACCTTTGTCCCTATCTTGACGAAGCCAAAAAGTGTTGGATAACCGTCCTGCTTCACCGCAGCGACTTCCATCTCATTACAGGAGACTCTCCTTTTCATCATGTTGGGAGCATGTAAACCATTTCCAAGCATAGTTTTTCATTTCAAGCCTGTGTAAAAAAAAAACTGAATCCAAGCATAGTTTGTTTGTTTCAAGCTTGCGTAAACATGAAACTGAATCCATGCATAGTTCCCTACGGTTCAAGCTGGTCTAAAAATGAACCCATTTCCATTTTAGCCTTCATGATTTCCATTTTATTAGCCTCTTTTGTCAAATGAGCCTTGGTTGTTTTCATCCCATCGCCACCATCCCTTTGGCCGATCATACACTTTCACTTGGTTGCTTTACCTTTTTTGAGGAACAGTTGCAATGAGTGGTCTTATTATCCAGCCTCTTCACATAAATCAACATGTTTTGAGAAGTTCCAACATCACCGGAACCAGTTGCTACCCTAGACACCACTCGTTCCTTAAATAGAAGTCATCCTTTAAGCTCTTTTTAGACTCTCTAAATATGAAAATATTGTCAAGAACTTGTCCTTTCCAGCTCGTTAACGGATTGGAAATGATATCTCTCTTGTATTATTTTACACTTTTTTGGACTTGAGAGATTAATTTACGAAAAATAACTTGTGGGGTTTTCTTTTTGTCCCTTTTCAAACTCTCAAAACATGAAAAGGACCGAGTTATCTTTGTCGTTAAACTTATTAAAACATCAAATAGCGACAAACTTGTCCATCTAGACAAGACCAAGTTTCACCTTTGCTAGACTCGTTAAAACATCAAATAGAGATGGATTCGCCTGAAGGGTGAAATTATACAACAAGCATATGTTATCCTCCTCAATATTGATAAAAATAAAGAGGTACTGGTCAGCAATGACTGGGGAAAATGGGAAAAGGGGAAAACCACTTTATGGTAGCAGGTCGCTCTTGAACATGACACTTTCACTCCATTATAGTGACTATCTGGGTTGGGTTATTAGCTTGATGGTTTTCACACCGTTGGTTTATCATACCATCCATCACTTTGTTTTGGGTCAATGCTACTAATTCACTTTAGTGTCACCGACATGTTGAAGAGAAGTCATTCATTCAAAATCCATCTTTTGCAATACCATAAACCTTCATTTTCATGATCGCCATTCCTGAACCTTGTGTCATCAGTCAAATTCCATCTCTAAAATCACTACACTCATTTCATGTCATTGATGTGGGATACATCAAGGCCCTCCTGCGACGAGTCACTTCTTGTCGACATCAACTCATTATCTAAGAATTTGACTTAGAAACACCCATTCAGTACCTTGAGGCTTGCATGCATCAATGGCAGGTTTCTCGCTTTTGGTGATAGGCATACATCAATGGCCTTCGACCAAAAGACTTTACATGGTGTTGGAAATCAAATCATCCATTCACACCATTCAGAATGTACTGCGGTACCTTGAGGATCATTATCATTATCGGTGATTTCTCTCACATCTGTTAACAACTTACATCACTGGCTAGTAATCAGATGGTGTCTTCCCATGTTCGACTTCAGATCACATATTCACATGGTTAGACTCATACTTGAGAGAATGGTTGAACGAGTTTGAAGACCCCGGATCTAGTTTCATCCATTCGGGCTACGATATCAGGAGTACTAAATATATGTATAATGGCTTTACATTGATAGTCATTCCAATCATGGGTCTATATTTGTAGACGACTGTTTATGTACATGTAATGAAAGTTTATAAGCTGAGCATGGGTATGCCTTCCCTTAGGGATTCATGTAAAATCAGATATCATGATATATGTATTGTAATTGATGTAGGTCACCTTCCACTTTGATACCTCCTCATCACATCGTAAAGCATTTCATTCGACATTGGCATTTTTCCAAATTCATGCTTTAGGGGGCAACTGTTACAGATCCATTTGGGCACATCAAATCCCAACATCCAGATTAGTGTTTTAGGGCTCATCAAACCCTAATTTCAGTTGCTACATGCCCTAAACAAGTCACCCCTTTGAATGCCTCCTTCCCAGAAAGTTTCATGACATAAGACATCCAGAAATGGTCTCTAAAGGAACCAACGTAGGTAGATACACTACCAGGGTGCTTTGCAGACCAGGTAGATACACTGTCAGGGTGCTCTACAGAGAACCTAAGCCCTCTCTAGGCTGCGCTGGGAAAATTTGAGTGAAATTCTATTGGGGTTTGGGGAATATTATTATCTTTTGGAGTCATCTAGAAGTTTCCCTGTCTTATCAACTCCTATGAGCTCAAAAATGGATGAGGAATGAGTTAAGGAGCATCCTATCCTCTCATTCCTTCCTCCATGGAACTAATTCTAAGTATGGAAGGCCATTCAATGTCACCATTAATGACAAAACCTCCTTCATCTTCCTATAAATTGACCACTCATCTATGTGATCAGGGGGCTCGATTATATTAAATTGTAAGGAGATAATGCTGCTATGAGACTTGAATTTGGAGCAAATGATGTGATGCCACAAGCTTGTCTTGCTTTTGATGTGATGTGGATGGGATCCAAACTGAAGGAATGAATTTGAATCAAACACGAATGGTTGTAATTCCTTCTTCTATCTAATAAAGTGTTTGAACCTTTTTCCATATGATGTGTTCTTTCATAATGCTTATATGCATGAATTTCTTCTGATTCCTTTCATTTATATTCAATGGATCATATGCTTTGATCAGTTTTCATCTTATGTTGTGTTTATAGGGTACTTTTTAAGCAGATTAAGTATGGGAAGGAGCGACGGAATAGATATAAGGGAGACGAGAGGAAAGCGGAACTACAGGTAGGCCTTCTATCCTCTCTTCTTATCTATTTCTTATAAGGAAAGTCTAAACACTTTAAACTGTTGTTCTAGGCGCAACTACTTGTCTAGTGAATTAGTGTTTATTCATAGATGCTAAATTCTCCAAAACAGCGATGGTCTACGCGCTTTAAAATTTTCAACATTATTTGTTGGGCGCACATTTCAAAATGTACATAGATCACTCCACTCTGAAGTACTTGGTCAACAATCCTATTTTGAGGGGAAGATCTATAGATGGTTGTTGTTGTTCCCAGAATATGATTTTGAAGTGATTGTTAAACCCAAACGGTTGAATGTGGGACCAGATCATCTATCCAGGATTGTGACAGGCAAAGAACCAAATAATTTGGAAGAAGGATTGCCAGATGCACAACTCTTTGTTGTGCGCATTGTAGATGATCATTTTGTAGATATAATTCAGTTTCTAACTACTGGAACAACTCCAGAAGGGTATTCTACTCAACAGAAGAAGGAATTGGTGGTCTATGCTACTGATTTTTCTGTTATATCGGGACATTTGTATAATATGAGAACATATGAAATATTTTGTTGATATGTTCTGGAGTTTGAGCGCACTAGTATCCTCGCCAAAGCACATGGAGGAGTGATGAGAGGACACTATGCAGGTAGAGCAACTGCGCAGAAGATTCTGCACACAGGGTTATGGTGGCCGACAATACATAAAGATTGTAAGGCATTTTGTAAAGCATGTGATGCTTGTCAAAGGACAGACAAGCCTTCACGAAGAGATGAACTTCCCTTAAACCCTCAGGTTTCGTTACAAGTATTTGAAAAATGGGCAATTGACTTTGTAGGTCCGATACAATCACCAGGAAGGAAGACAGGTATGCAATACATTATTACTGCGATAGAGTACTTAACGAGATGGGTAGAAGTGCAACCGTTGAAATATTGTACTACTACTACAGCTGCAAAGTTCCTGTTTGAATATGTCTTAATGCAGTTTGGGTGCCCTAAGGTATTGATGAGTGATAGGGGTACGCATTTCCTGAATGAAACAATTAGCACGATGCTCGAAGAATTCCAAGTGTACCATCAAAAGAGTACGCCCTATCATCCCCAAGCCAATGGTACAGTGGAAGCATTCAATAAGATTCTGGAAAATGCGTTGACAAAGTTTTGTAACATGAAGAGAAATGATTGGGATGTACGCATCCCGGTGGTTCTATAGGCATATAGGATAATGTGAAAGAAATTGACAAGCCAAACTCCATTTTGGTTAGTCTATGGGATCGAGGTGGTGATGCCCATGGAATATATTGTGCCAATCTTGCCACATTGCAGCTTTGACAAAGATGACGAATCGCGAGACCGTGGAGGAATGGCTCACGCAGTTGATGGAGTTGGAAGAAGATCATTTTCTTGCCGAATTTCACCAGCAAGTGCAAAAAGAACGTGAGAAGGCCTGAAATGATAGGGATATTAAGTTGTGCACTTTCAAGGAGAATGATTTGGTTATGCTCTATGATAGTAAGTTCACAAATTTTCTGGGCAAATTCCAAATGCACTGGTTAGGACTATATGTTGTTAAGGAAATCATGGATGGTGTCACAGTTTAGCTTGCGAAGCTGAATGGTGAATTCTTCCCTAGAAGGGTGAATGGAAGTCGGCTGAATTTTTATACACGGGATCCTACCCCTGCGTAATGACTACATGGTAGTAGGGCAGTCTTAATGCTTTAGGAAGTTGCAAGGGAGAGAGGGACTATAAACTACACTACCCAAAAAGAAGAGAACACAGTAAGGAGGCTACGTGACCTATGCAAGGGGTAAAACAGAAGAAGCTGCGATGGACGGGCTGCACCATGGGGGTTGGTGTCATGCAACCGGGTCAAAAGTATCAGTTGAAGTCACTGTTCATTATTGGATAGAAAAAATACCGTTAGGAGGAGTGGGTAGGCAATATTTATGGTGAAAATATTTGGAGATTTGTCGCCAAAGATGCATTTATGATCAGAAAATGGAGGGAACAGTCAGATTTAAATTCAAAATCTCTTATAAATATAGCATGTTGGTATGTTGTAGAACACTTTACCTTCTGCAAATCGCGTATAAGTCTTCTTGTTCTCGTTCTATGAAACGATAGGTTTGGGAGGATTTAATTTCAAGCCTTGAATTTGCAAGATTGCCTGAGTGGAACCAAAAGCTTATCCTTGAAGAGGTGTTCACCAAGTCTGTAAGTTCCAAAGCCGTTGTCTCTCAAGCATAAGCCCTTGAATTTGAATCAATGGAAGCTACTCCATCTGTGCATACGATGTTGAGGTTTCCTAGGCCACAACAATCAACTGCTAAGGAGAAGTGTCATGCGGAAAGAGTCGACAGTGCGGACACAACCGACCTCCCTAGAAGCAAAAGCTTTCTAGTGACAAACAAGACAAATAAAACTACCTTTCTCTAAACATGCATTGCGAATACAAGTAATCAGGGGATCTTTAACATACCTTTAGTCCAACGCTTTGTAGTAGTCCAGCCTTGCCGATCTGGATGAGCTCCTCCTTGTCTTTGAAACCTGCATTCACTAACAAGCCAAAAGATTAAATAGCACCTGATAAACTCATAAAACAATACATATCCATCATACAGACCAAGGAGTATATGAAACAAACCATGAATAACAATCTGTTGAGAAAAATAAGTTCATTTGCATTAAAAGGTAACAAAAGGAACCATTACAACCTGAGCCTTGGTGTTGTGCAAGTCCCTCCTAGGGTCCAGCAAGAGTTTTCCTTTACTTTGATCAGCTCACCCACTCTCAAATAAGGCTAGGAAAGGATGGGAATCTCTCCTCTCAAGCTTTACAAGGGAGTCCTAATTCCAGTAGCATCTACCCTTAGGAATGTTCAGCTTTCAACCTCTCCTCCCTTTGGCCCAATGCCTATATTTATAGTGCTCTAGAGGAAGTTATTCAGGTCCACCATCAATGGGATAAGCCCCTCTTTGGATGGGATAGCTCCCCTCTTGATGGGATAAGTTCCTCTTTGGTAGGGATACATGAACCATCTGGAGGCGCTTCATACACGTCAAACAAGCTTCTAGAAGACTCTATAAATGACCACAAGTAACTTTTTTGGAGTGAAACTTGCGCCTTTTGACCTTTACAGGAGTACGCACCCATTGCTTTACATACAGAGCATACAAGTACGCAGGTATTGTGAACTTGGAGTGCGTACACGCAGGTAAGGCTAAGAGAAACTGCGTACCCAGAGATATATAGATTTTTAATGACTTTCTCTCTTTCTTGAAGTTTGACATGAAGAGCAGAGGCATGAGACTTGCCAAGGAGGATAGTATGATAGTGGATGGAGCCATACTAACTGCAAATAGTCATGGTGACATTTTTTAGTGTAACAGATTGCCCCCTAAAGTGTGAAGCCTGTAGTAGATTAGGGTTTCATATGATCTAGGAAGGGTGAAGTACTTTATCATTTCAAGGAGTATCTTGCGAAGGGCCCGGTCAGAACCTGCAAATATTCAACACAAAACACATATATAAGATGATATCATCGATGAGTTAGGCATTCCCATACTCAGATTGAAAACTTTAACTAACAATCTAACTACTGCTCTGATACAAGAATGATTTTGCAGTACATCACAATCATAGACTTTTGTAGACACAGTATGGACGCAGCCATCTGTTTATGATTAGTCTACTATATAATGAATACAAAACTCCTCGCAACCTGGATGGTGGAAACTAGATCCAGGGTCTTCATTTCTACTTCCCGAATTGGTACGATTCTATCCATGCGAATAAATGAGTTGATGTCGAACATGGTAGAAACCACTTGATTACCAGTCAATGATGTAAACTGTTAACAAGTGTGAGAGAGACCACCAGTGATGTCAATGGTTCTCAAAGTACCCAGTACAATCCATGAAATGTGAATGAATGGGTTGATGTCGAACACGTCACGGAATCCTTTGATCGAAAGTCAATGATGTAAACTGTCGTCAAAGGCGAGAAACCTGCCATTGATGCATGTAGACTTCAAGGTACTGACGATTTCTAAGTCATCTTTCTAGATAATGTGCTGATGTCGATAGAAAGCGACCCGTTGCAGGCAAGCCCACAACACGAAATCATTGTTCAAGTTGAAGAAATGTTGCTATAAGGACTGACTCAGGGATGGTCAAATGGATGACAAGTATTTTGCATATGAATGGTTTCTTTGCAGAGACCTCTTGAACACATAACGACACGACAGATGGCTTGGTGACGATTGACCCAAAGTTAATACCCAGAAACGGTTGAAGACTTTCAAAGTGGTTTGATCAACTTTAAGGCAAAGGATTTCCCAACCCAGGTGAATGAAAAGTGTCGTGTTCAAGAGCGGTGATAAGGTTCTTCTGTAACAAAGGATAACAAATAGGTTCATTCTTCTCTCTTTTCCCCCACCATTTCTGGCAAGTACCTTTTTATTTTTTACAAGGTTGAGGAGGATAACATATGCTTGATTATAAGCTCACACTTCGGATGAGTCCAACTTAGTTTTGATTCGAACCCTAAGAAGGAGTGGTCTGTTCCTATTTGTAATCGAACAGGTCCTTTACTGTGAAATTTTAACGAGTCCAGTATAGGAGAAACTCGGTGTTTTTCATGTTTAGAGAGTCTGAAAAAACTTAAGAAGACTCCAGGTTGAACTTTTTCGTAAAGTTGTGTCTCCCAAGCCTGAAAAAGTATAAAATAATACTTGAGAGAACCGCTTGATCTCGCGACCAAGGAGTACTTTCATGATTAGTGTCTTTGACCTGAAAAGTAAAAAGCAATCAAGGACACGTCGTTTTATTTCCAGTATCGAATTTGAAATGACAAAAATCCGACAATCTTTTCCTGTTTTTACGGTCAGAAAAGGGCTATAAGGGGACCGTCTTTTAATTCCGTTTTAACGAGTGTAAAAGAAACGCTCGGCAATCTTTTCATGTTTTGAGAGTCTGAAAAGGGCTTAAAAGAGAACTCCAAGGTTTCACTTTTTCGTAAGTTTTAACGAGTTAGAAAAAATGATAAAAATGTACTCATGGTTTTCACTTTTTCGTAAATTTTAATGAGTTCGAAAAAATGATAAAAATGTACTCATATGGCCGACTTTCAATTTAATTTACGAGTAGGAAAAGACAGAAAGAACTCGACATTTTCATTTGTTTTACGAGAATGAAAAATAGCAAAATAATCTCGGGATTTTCATGAGTTTAACGAGTCTTGAAAATAACTGAAATTGACTCGAAATAGGTTTCATTTTTACAAAAGCTTGAAACAGACAAAAACTATGCTTCAAAGTAGTTTCATTTTTACACAAGCTTGAAACAGACAAAAAACTGTGCTTGATGCCCCCTAAGCGTTTTCATGAGTTTAACGAGTCTTGAAAATAACTGAAATTGACTTGAAATAGGTTTAATTTTTACAAAAGCTTGAAACAGACAAAAACTATGCTTCAAAGTAGTTTCATTTTTACACAAGCTTGAAACAGACAAAAAACTGTGCTTGATGCCCCCTAAGCGTAACTGCTAGAGTGCATGCCCCCCAGCTTCATTTCATTCAACTAAGTACAAGCTGGATGGAATGAAGGTTCATGTACGAGATCATTTGAAAGACTCGACCTAAAACTGTAAGAAAATTATGTAAAACACTGAAATAACTAACCTAAATATATAACTTAACATTTACTAGATCTAGTCAAACTCTCGATTCAAGTAGAGGAGGATTTGTTTCATTTTTTAACGAGCTTGACACAGGAAAAGAACTATGCTCGGATTCGGTTTCATGTTTACGCAAGCTTGAAATGAAAAACTATGCTTGTTATAAGTTCACATGCCCCCAGCATAATGACGCAAAACGAGGTACATGCCCCCAAGCTTCATTTCATTCAATGAGGTGGATGGAATGAAGCTTTACTTTCAAGATCTTGGAAATACTTGTGGGAGTTGTTTCATTTTTTAGTGAGGTTGACACAGGGAAAGAACTATCCTCAAAACCCTTGTTTCATTTTTTAAACGAGCTTGACACAAGATAAGGAACTATGCTCGTAACTACTCTCTACAATCTACCTAACAAAAACTCTACTCTAAAAACCTTGATTCATTTTTTAACGAGCTTGACACAAGACAAGGAACTGTGCTCTAAAATCCTTGATTCATTTTTTAATGAGCTTGACACAAGACAAGGAACTATGCTCATGACTACGCTCTACAATCTACCTACTTAACCTACCCTTGTTTCATTTTTTAACGAGCTTGACACAAGACAAGGAACTATGCTCAAGAAGTTCGCATGCCCCCAGGATAATGATGCAAAGCGAGGTACATTGTTATTCATGGTTTGTTTCATATACTCCTTGGTCTGTATGATGGATATGTATTGTTTTATGAGTTTATCAGGTGCTATTTAATCTCTTGGCTTGTTAGTGAATGCAGGTTTCAAAGAGAAGGAGGAGCTCATCCGGATCGGCAAGGCTGGACTACTACAAAGCGTTGGACTAAAGGTATGTTAAAGATCCCCTGATTACTTGTATTCGCAATGCATGTTTAGAGAAAGGTAGTTTTATTTGTCTTGTTTGTCACTAGAAAGCTTTTGCTTCTAGGGAGGTCGGTTGTGTCCGCACTGTCGACTCTTTCCGCATGACAAAATGGCAACTCCGCTGGTCTGCAAAACCAGAGATTCTGGGTTCGATCCCCAGCGGAGTCGCCATTTTGTCATGCGGAAAGAGTCGACAGTGCGGACACAACCGACCTCCCTAGAAGCAAAAGCTTTCTAGTGACAAACAAGACAAATAAAACTACCTTTCTCTAAACATGCATTGTGAATACAAGTAATCAGGGGATCTTTAACATACCTTTAGTCCAACGCTTTGTAGTAGTCCAGCCTTGCCGATCCGGATGAGCTCCTCCTTCTCTTTGAAACCTGCATTCACTAACAAGCCAAAAGATTAAATAGCACCTGATAAACTCATAAAACAATACATATCCATCATACAGACCAAGGAGTATATGAAACAAACCATGAATAACAATCTGTTGAGAAAAATAAGTTCATTTGCATTAAAAGGTAACAAAAGGAACCATTACAACCTGAGCCTTGGTGTTGTGCAAGTCCCTCCTAGGGTCCAGCAAGAGTTTTCCTTTACTTTGATCAGCTCACCCACTCTCAAATAAGGCTAGGAAAGGATGGGAATCTCTCCTCTCAAGCTTTACAAGGGAGTCCTAATTCCAGCAACATCTACCCTTAGGAATGTTCAGCTTTCAACCTCCCCTCCCTTTGGCCCAATGCCTGTATTTATAGTGCTCTAGAGGAAGTTATTCAGGTCCACCATCAATGGGATAAGCCCCTCTTTGGATGGGATAGCTCCCCTCTTGATGGGATAAGTTCCTCTTTGGTAGGGATACATGAACCATCTGGAGGCGCTTCATACACGTCAAACAAGCTTCTAGAAGACTCTAGAAATGACCACAAGTAACTTTTTTGGAGTGAAACTTGCGCCTTTTGACCTTTACAGGAGTACGCACCCATTGCTTTACATACAGAGCGTACAAGTACGCAGGTATTGTGAACTTGGAGTGCGTACATGCAGGTAATGCTAAGAGAAACTGCGTACCCAGAGATATATAGATTTTTAATGACTTTCTCTCTTTCTTGAAGTTTGACATGAAGAGTAGAGGCATGAGACTTGCCAAGGAGGATAGTATGACAGTGGATGGAGCCATACTAACTGCAAATAGTCATGGTGACATTTTTTAGTGTAACAAGAAGAAGAAGAAACCACAACCTGTACCGTGAGGCAGTCACTGAGGAAGAACCCCCAGAGGTTCGACAGAAAGGGAGAATGGAAAAGGCAAAGTAGCCATCTTAACCCATGGATTTGGATGCAGAAGAACTCCGCGATGGAATTGTGGAATTGGATACTGACGAGGGCGAGCCTATCACTAGGCTCTCGACGTATATCCCTCCATGGAAATGGAAAGCAAAGGTAACCAAGGACCCAAATTCAGGCAAGTTCACGATATCTACGCCACTACTACCGGAAGAAGTGGTATTTGAAGGTGCGCTCTTAGCGCATATCCATGTGTTAAAACTGGAGGATTGGGATCTCGTCGATCATGAAAAGTTTATGCATTTGGCCACCAATAAGTACATGACCAAGATTTACTATGAAGAGACTGTGGTCACAAGGTTGGAACCAATGAAATGGGTGAAAAGGGTCAAGCAGGCGGGATTGCTACATATGTTGTATGTGCCACACTTTCATAGGTCGATTATCAATACTGTATATGTGTGCCAATTGCTTGTGCTGGTGCATGATGGGTGTTTGTGGTTAGGCGAACCCATCCCCATAATAAACATGTTGATCCATAGAATTACGAGTTTCCCTATAAAGAGGCGGATCCAACTAAGGAATTTGGAGGCAAAATCAAGGAGAAGGAACTTGTAGATAAAATGAAAACTAAGTATGGATTGGTCAAGAAGTCACACAAATACTCTATCTACTCTATTGCAGACCCATCAGTGCATTTTTCCGCTCAAATTTTGGCAGGGAAGGTCATGTGAAAATTCTGTGTGGATGAGGTTCCGGTGCCAGTAATTTCACTGGCTGCACAGTGCACAAAGGGGGTGCATTACAACTAGGCGCAATACCTCTGTAAGGAATGTTTAGCAAATTTCCATGAAGCGCAGGAGGAAAGAAAGGAATTTCACTATTCCTGGCTCCTCCTGTTGATTGTACTCCTTGCATGGTGACTTTCTGAGGATAGTCAGTTCCCTTCACAGGAAGAGGATTTACTAGAGGCAGCGAAGTTTGCTTCGTTGTGGGTGACGAAGGATCTAGAGAGGATCACAAAGTCAAAATTCTTCTGGATATTGGTCGAGATGGACCTCCACAAAGTGATCAATCATAGGCCAAGGTTGTCTCCAACCTTGTTTGAGCAGTTGCGGGCCTTCGTGGAATTTAAGGCCAATTTTCATAATGTATCTATTCACATGAGGCAAGACCCTAAGAAGATATGGAAAAGTTTCCATACCTAGTTACAAAGGTCAATGTACAGGAGATTGTGGGGTCATGGCCAGCAGAGTGGCAAAAACCCACAGATCTTGGCACAGGTACCAACAAAGGTGGATAAATCTCTTTTGTGCAGACGACAATTGCACATAAACAGAAAAAAGTATCATAAGAAACATCGCGGAAGTTGGACGGTCAGAAGAATTAAGACTTTGATGCTAAAGCAGCTGCTGCTAAGGTAGCTACCAATAAAGAGCGCACTGCAAAAGAGGCCACAATAGAAGTCAAAGCATCGGCTTTCCAACATACTGAAGAGAAGGAAAAATCCAAGCAGGAAGGAGGCGGGGGTGACAAGCAGAGCAATCCCTTCAAATTGCAGAAGTGGACCAAGGAAATGACTTCTGGACCCGGGAAGAAGAAAAAATCAAACAAGAAAGCACACACAAATCTAATGGTCCTCACTGAGGGTGACTTGGATGAGGATAGGGACAAGGTCCAAGATACAACAACGGAACTGTGACAACAATTTGAGCAGTAGTTCCAACAATCACTCAGAAGCATGCATAAAGACTGCATGAATAGAAAATACAGACAGGTCAGCTGCAAGTGAGTGGGGTTCAAGTGAGCCTGTAGTATGCGAGAGAGAGAAGAATGGAAACATAACGAACTTTGGACCTCAGATTCATTCCCTTTCTAGAAGGGACATTACACATAGAATTAGAGGAAGATAACACTCAATTCGGAAAGATCAAGGGCGTGGTTATGAATTTAGTCACGCTACCACTTTAGACCCTCCACGCGCTTCATTATGGAGTCTCAGATGAGCTTCAGATCAGAGAGAAGCGCACGCTTTCGGTAATTAGCGAAGTCAAAATGAACAATGAGCAGATCTTTACTGAAAAGGTTCAGGCTCTTAAGGAAAAAGAAGAGCTAGAAGCGTGAAGCTAAAGCCTAGAAGCAACAATTACACAAGCGTGTAATTTAGTACCAGAGCTACACATTCCAGAGGTTACAACATCTTCAGAAAAGGTTCAGAAATTGGCCGTTGCAGTGCGACAGTCTAAGGAGGAGGTAGGTTGAGTTTTGATTTTTAGATGAAGATCTTGGAACTGCAATTGAAACTGCAACCGACTACTCCACCAGAGGCCAGGGAGAAGTGCGACACAGCCATTAGAGAACAAATGTCTACGTTGGATAGTGCAGTAATGGGCTACAATTGTCTCTTTGAAAATGCAATGGAGCTATGGACCATTTTGCAGGAGGACTCAAACCTATAGAGATTGGGTACAAAGATCAGTGAGGCACAACAGAAAGTCAATGAGATCAGGGTGACTTCCTGCACTTTGGTGCCATTCCAGCGCTTTGCGCACTTACAAGAAATAAAGGTGCTGCAGGCACCAGTTGAGGAGCTCCAGTGCAAAGAAAAAGTTTTGAAGGCTCGAATTCAACCATGGACAGAGGAAGCAAGCCAGATTACCCTAGATATCCAAGAGAAGTTGAACACTTTCCAAAAGACACAGAGGACCACACACCTCACTATGGAGGGGCCAATTACAGAGAAGTTGGTTGAAGAAGTGCAGTAAGCTGTTGTACAGAGCACAACAGACCTTGGAGTCTTGAAGATGGAGTTCAGTGAACTCCACCACAAAGTGGAGAAGCCAGCTAAGTGACTCGATGGCGAGTCACCATATTTGTGTTGGGGGCCTGTTGGGATGGGGTCGTTGGGGTCAAATTTTGTCAGTTAAGTCAATTTTTGTAATATTTTTTGTTAAAGAATGTAAAGTCTCCATGAAATATGGAAGCGGAGTGAAGCTAAGTAAGAATCAAAGGGGCATTAGTCCCTTGTATGGGTAGGTGATAGGGTGGTTTTGAGACTAAACCATGGTCCGTGGGCCATGGTATTGCAATAAAAAGGCTACATATAGTGATTCATAGCGAGTCTAAAGAGATAAATTTTGATAGAGAATAATTGTAAAGGAAAGGTGCTAAGGCAGGAAAAGTTTGTTTCCTATACTTAGGCGAAAGGGGAAGGCTCCTACGGCTGAGCGTACAAAGACCTTGGTAAGTCCACAGCAGAGCGTGCGGGCCCCTGTAGCTGGGTGTGCAGGGATAAGAAGTCTGTATCTAAACGTTTACATCTTAATAAAGACTATTTTGAGCTGAATCTATGCACAAGTGCCTTGTTTATTTACTTTTGTTTAAGTTTATGTATCTTCACTCAGTGATATTTTTATGTGAATTAATGCTTAATTTCTACGCAAAATAGATGGATATGTAATGTTTAGGAATAATAAGTATAATTAACCTCCTTCGCAGAGATCGAGAAGTTGTTAAGATAGATTTTCTTTAGTTAACTATCCGGAAAGGGTAGATCTGCGTGACGACAGATCTAGGTCGTAAGGGCTTCTAAATCTATAGTTTATTGCACGAAAGTAGTGAATTTGTATATTTTATGCATGTTAAGTACAATTGGGTACCTTCGCGAAGGTCTGAAGGTCATTTCGATAGAGTTTCAGTAGTTGACAATCGAAAGGAATAGATCTACGTGAAGGCATATCTAAGCTATAATATCCTCAGGAAGACCATAACACAAGCCTCTGGATGTAGAAACCTGGTTCTAGCATCCCCCAATACTACTTCGGGTGAGACTTCAGCCTGCACTACGTAGGTTGTTGCCGAAAGGGCCAATAGTTAGGGTTTTGTTGGTTGGCGCAAATAACTTTGAACCTGGTTCAAGTCCCCTTAAGCCAAAATTGCAAAAAATATTTCTTATTACCAGGTTGACATGATATATGTGGCCCTAGAATTTAATATACCTTGATTTTTTTTCTCGAGGAAAGGGTAGAGTGGTGTATGTTTTGTCCTTGTTCATACTGATATGGCCATCAGATTGTTTGGCTTTATATGTAGAGCCAATGAAATTTATTCAAAATTTGTAAGGTGAGCATATCTCCAACCTTTTGGGTCATTTATTGATTCTTTAGGGCTTTGGATAAATTCTTCAAGGAGTTGGTCATGTTTAGAAAATTTAAAGAGTTATATTTGGTAAATTTGTCATAAAGTTCACTATGATGCAAACAAAGCATGTTGAACTTGTAGAAATAATGGTGTAAATTTTCAACTGCTCATGAACTGTTAATTAAAATCACAAGACACAAACCTACTCTACTGCTTTGCAGAATTCAAATTCACAATTTAGAACATCAATAACAAACATGCAATGAGAAATAACAAACATGCACACAATATTTTTCCAGGGGAAAGCAATCTGCTAAAAACCCCTTTGCCTGCTTGCATTAATCTAATGAATAGAGAGCTATTAAAATTGATTTGCTCAACTGAGCACAACCTGGAAGTGAATAACAATATATCTATTCTCACTTAGAAGATATGACCCAGACTTAGTCAATTTTTGCCTCTGCTTGAGCCTCTATTTCTTTGCGCGATTCTTGAGGAATTTAGGCCCCTATTAGTTAGAAATTTACTCCAAAATGATTGTGCAATTCCCAAGGTTGACCATTTGACTACATGCAACACCTATACACTCAAGACTAGTCTACAATAGATGTTACACTGCCTTGGAATCTCCACCATAGCTGGGGAACTCAAATTCTCTGCAGGCATTAGATATTTTGGGATGATTGATCAGTTAACTGGATTGAGTTAGGCTGAAGTCTCATTGCAAAACTGACCTTCCACTAGTTCCTCCAACAGTTGGAACTAGTTTAACTGAAAACAACTTGAAATAACTAACCTTGATTGCTATAAAATAGAAATCTCACATTCTTAACTAAAATCCAAGCCCTCTAACTTGAATTTACTAAGTAAACTGGGTGGCACAGGCCATGTCACACAAGTTAACTACATCCAAGTTGTCTGTTGATGTGGAAATTTGAATTTTCTTAATTTGACCGAGGCAAAATCAAATTGAGACTTTATTGCTGCATTTTTTAACACTCCCTCTTAGTGAGAAAGAGATTATCAACCACCCCTATCCCGCACCTGTGGAATTCAAACTTCGCTCTTGACAAAGCCTTTGTCAAAATGTCAACATCTTGTTCCTTTGTTGGAATGTATTGTAGCAACATTATCTACCTCCGCACACAGCCCCGTAAATGGTGATAGGAGATATCTATATGCTTGGATTGATCCTGAAATACAAGATTCTTAGGGAGCTTGATGCAACTCTGATTATTGCAGTAGATCACAATTGGATCCATCACTTGACCAAACAATCCTACAAGTATCTTTCTCAACCAGATCACCTCACATGTTGCTTGACTTGCAGCCATGTATTTTGCTTTTGCCGAACTGAGCACCACAAATATTTGCTTCTTACTGTACCAGGAAACAACTATGGACCCAAGACTAAAAATTCCACCTAATGTACTCTTTCAGTCGGATGGACTCCCTGCCCAATATGCATATGATAAGCTACACAACTTCACTCCCCCTATCTGTTTATACATAGTCAAAACTGGGTAGTGCCTCTGAGGTACCATACAACATGCTTAGTTTCCTTCCAAAATAATTGGCCTAATCATAGCTTGGCTCAATTGGTTGACTATATAGCACATATCTGGTCATGTGCTCACAAGATATATTAATGAACCCATTAGCTGCCGATAAATGATGGCATCACTTCTTCACCTAAAGTGACATCCTCCTTCCTCCAGTTGGTCGCTAGAGGTGTCTCCATGGTTTTACAACTCTCCATGCATAATCTTTGTAGTATCTCATTTGAATACTTCCCCTAAGACACAAATAATTTCCCATCACCTTTCCATACTTCCAACCCGAGGAAGTTGTGCATGAGACCCATGTCCTTCATTTCAAATTCCCTTGTAAGTTCCTCCTTGCAAGATCTGATCAAATACTCATGACCAGTAAAAATAAAATCCCCAGCATACAAGACAATAATAAGTAGTTTACCTTCTACCAATATGTGATATATGTTTTCATTCGCTTCACTTTTGGTGAATCCCAAACCGGTGAGATAACTATCGATCATAATGTACTTGACATAGGGTGCTTGTTTGACACTGTACACTGCTTGCTTGAGTTTGAAAACATGATACTCTAAATCAAATTTCTCAAAACCTTTTGGTTGCTCAATGTACGCCTCCTCCTTATAACCCCATTGAGAAATTTTGTTTTTACATCCATTTAGTGGATATTCCACCCCATCTACGCAACGAGTGCGAGAATTTCTCTAATGAATGAATACCTTGCTACAGGAGCAAAGGTCTCTTCATAGTTGATTCCCTCAACTTAAGAGTAACCCTTGTCCACAAATATGGCCTTATATTTCTTTATGCTTCCATATATTGCATGCTTAACTTTAAAGATCCATCTCAAACCCATAATAGATTTATATGTCGGTCTTGGGACCACTTCCCAAACACTGTTCTTTATAATGTATTTGTATTCCTCCACCATTGCATCAACCCATATAGGTTTCTCTACTACTTCTTAGAAAGAGGATGGCTCAGTCTCTACCATCTTAGTCATTAGAGCCATGTAGCCAGTGTATCCTTTGTTAATTTTAGGTATGTTCTATGCTAGAGCAATTTATTTCAATTTTCATAGTTAGCTCAATATCTTTTCTGGATTAGTAATCACATCAGCATTAAAGTAAACTGTAGATAGAACATAAATATAAATTGCAGAAGACAATCCAAGACAAGAGGACACAAGATGTGGCGCTAGCCAGGGAAAAACCCCAATGTGGGGAACCCTTGATCAATTCTTCTTATATGTTCTTCAATATTTAGCATAGAGAGAGAGAGAGATAGTACATTTACAACAGAAGTCAACACTTTGAATTATCTAGATAAGAGCATAGATCATCTCTAAGAAGATGATACATGAGATTAGTTGAAGACATGCTGCTTCAACTAATTCTCCAAGGTGACTGCTTCACTTGTTGTTGTGTTGCATTTCGTCATCATGTTGCACCTCACCGCGCTGCACCATGCTGCACCCATCATCACTATGCTGCATCTCATCACGCTTCATTAATCATGACTGTACCCATCACTGTACTGCATTATGTTCCATTGCTACACCATGCTGCCATCCTAACCCATGTGTTGGATGCACCTTGCTTGCTTGTTGTCCCTAGCATGCTTGTTGTCCTTAGCATGCTTGTTATTGCATGCTAGTTGTCCCTTGCATGCTAGCTGTAACATTGCATGCTTGGTGTATTTGCTGCTAAGTACCATACAACTGTCCCAATGTTAGGTAGTTGTCCCTTGCATGCTGCTCTCCTTCGGAGATAGATGCTCCGGCTGTTTTGGCAGTTCTCGGTAGTTCTGGCTTTTCCGGTAGTTCCTACTTTTCCGGCTTTTTTGGATTTTCTGGAAGTTCCAGCTTTTCCGGCATTTCCGACATTTCTGGATTTTTCGTCTTTTTTGGCAGTTCCGGTAGTTCTGGATTTTCTGGCTTTTCTGGCTTTCAACATTTCTAGCTTTTTCGACAGTTCCAGCTTTTCCAGCTTTTCCAGCAGTTCCGAATTTTCCGGCAATTTCGGCTTTTCCGGCTTTTCCAACAATTCTAGCTTTTCCGACAGTTACGGATTTTCTGGCTTTTCTGGTAGTTCTGACAGTTCCGGATTTTCTAGCAATTCCGGATTTTCTGGTAGTTCTAGCTTTTCCGACAGTTTCGGCTTTTCCGGTAGTTCCGGCTTTTCCAGCTTTTCTAGCAGTTCTGGCAGTTCCGGCTTTTCCGGTAGTTCCAACAGTTCTGACTGTTCTGACTTTTCTGGCTTTTTGAGAAACATAGAGCTTATTATCCCATGACTGCATTAGATTTAGGGCATGTTATTTAGGGCAACGTATACCCTAGGGCACTCCCTCTAGCTCTCATCTTCATTAAACCCAAAACAGGATGAAGTGAGATCACAAGAGTGAGTGTGTGTGTGACAAATGACTTCAAGTCCTCTTCTATTTATAATAAAACGTAGAGGTTGAATAGACATGACTGTTGGGCTTTTGAGCCTACATAAGTTGCTGGCTGACTTGACAATTTGTCCATAATCAAAATAAATTCATATCTTCATAAATACTTATTGGAATCGGATGATATTTAGATCAATCCTACACCTGTCGATGAGAGGGATCCAAGAAAAATATCAGTTGCCATAAATAAGATGACCCACATGGAGTTTGGCCCTAGTTTCCAATTTTAACACTCCCTTTCAACTAGGGAGAACTCCATCCTCTGATCCATATGTCCGACTGTACTATCTCTACCATCAGTGCCGTACACTGCTTTGCTCTTCTCTGATCTGCTATGCTAAACCATGAAGAAGAAGAATTGATCGAGAATGTCTCATACCATTCTCTATTGACTCGAAGTCAGTTTCATCTGAAGAGAGTGTGTCACATCACTCTTACTGACCCAAAGTCAGTTTTATTTATCCCAGATCAATATCACAAGAGAGTGTCTCAAACCACTCATACCGATCCCAAATTAGGTTTCATTGATCCTAGATCAATATCACAAGAGAGTGTCTCAAACCACTCATACTGATCCCAGATCAATGGAGGTCATCCTAGCATAGGGAGTACGGTAGATACAACGATGCATCCATCGATAGAACTACTATGGTCCCTATCCTCATTTCCCTGCTCATTGATAAGATGAGAGGTACTTCCCATGAGTCCAAGACTGCATGGGTAGGATGCCTCGACAGGAGAACGAATCATCCTGTCCACAGGAGAACGAATCATCCTGTCAGTGCATGCCACAGAGAACGAATCATCTTGGCCCACAGTCGCCACAGAGAATGAATCATCCTAGCCCATAGGAGAATGAATCATCCTGTTCCACAGTCACCACGAAGAATGAATCATCCTGGCCCATAGGAGAATGAATCATCCTTTTCCACAGTCGCCACGGAGAACGAATCATCCTGGCCCATAGGAGAAAGAATCATCCTGTTCCACAGTTGCCACAGAGAATGAATCATCCCGGCCCACAAGAGAGCGAATCATCCTAGCCCACAAGAGAACGAATCATCCTGTTCCACAGTTACCACAGAGAACGAATATTCCTGGCCCACAGGAGAACAAATCATCCTTATTGGGTATGGAGCTTTGATTATCTTTTGTATTCAAAGGTATCACCACATTGGACCCTAGTTCAAAATGGGACGGCAACGCCGCCCGAAAAATATTTGTTGTAGGGGGGGTCCAGGGGGGGTGGCGGCTGTGACCTTTGGGGAGCCCCCCCCTGGCGGGGGGTTTTTGAGGCAATGCCCCCGAAGCTAAGAATAGATGCAAAATTGCCTTGTAAAAGTATAGTAATTTCTAGTCAATCTGGGCCATTCATTAAGCAGAGATTTGACGATAGAAGTTATGTTTAATTTAGGGTTTTTTGCCCTAGAAGGAAACCCCTCACTATATATGAGGGAATTGTATTGCGTCTATGTAGATCTATATTCTGAGAGAGAAAGAGAGAGGAGATTGAGAGCAAAGAGGGTGTTACAGCGGATCTATTGTAGGTTGTATCTCTTCAGTTTGTTGGATAATATAAAAGGAAGGACTGGTTGTTTCTCTGTGGATGTAGCCCAAACTGGGTGAACCACGTATATCTGTGTCTCTCTTATTTTATGCGTTTTCTGTGTTTATATTTCTACAATATTTTATGTGTTAAATTGCTCCATAATATATAATTTTCTAACAACTGGTATGGATGCCACGAAGAATGAATCATCCTGGCCCACAGTTGCCACGGAGAATGAATCATCCTAGCCCACTGGAGAACGAATCATCTTGTTCCATAGTCGCCACGGAGAACGAATCATCCTAGCCCATAGGAGAACGAATCATCCTTTTCCACAGTCGCCACGGAGAACGAATCATCCTGGCCCATAGGAGAACGAATCACCCTGTTCCACAGTCTCCACAGAGAACGAATCATCCTGGCCCACAGGAGAACGAATCATCTTGTTCCACAATCGCCACGGAGAACGAATAATCCTGGCCCACAGGAGAACAAATCATCCTGGCCCACAGGAGAACGAATCATCCTTTTCCATAGTGCACCACCAGGGGAGGGCGAGTCGCCCTGTGGTCGTATGTTTCTCCAGTAAGTACCCCAAGACCCCCAGAGCTCCCAGAGCTCAATGCATGCAACATGCATGACCCTTATAAGAAGGTCCCTCAACAACTCCAAGTCGTTCAAGAAATTTATGGATTTGACCTTTCCCCGGGGCTTTGACAAAAAATGTCTGCAACTTGTACATTAGTCTCAATGTGATGGAGCATCCTCGCTCATCAACTTACCATATCCCAGATAAGGCAGTATCTGATGTCTATCTACTGGAGCAATCATCGAATACGGGATTCCTCAATAATCGAATCCCACCTCTGGTTGTCATAGAGAATCACAGTGGTATTCATCATGTGTACAAACAGCTCACTTAAGAGCTTCTCCAACCATGCAGCTTCACATGAGATCATACTCATAGCTGTGTATTCAGCCTCAGTGGTGCTTATAGCTACCGACTTCTGCTTCCTACTCATCCATGATATCGAAGCAGAATCCAAAGAGAACCAACACTGAGAAGTGCTCTAGTGATCCTCAACATTGCCTGCCCACTCAGCATTTGAATAATCATGCAGTTTCATATTTCCGGTAGTGTCAATCCATGAGAGATTGTGCCCCAAAGATATCTCAGAAGATTCTTGGCACCAATCCAGTGAGGCTCAACCAAATATGAGCTCACTGCTAACTACAAAACATATGTCTGGATGGAAGTTCACCAAGAACATCAACGCGAATGAGTTTATGAAACTCAGAGGCATTTCCCAAATCTGGTTCAACATCACTACCATATAACTTCTGAAAGTTAATATCCTCGAGGTAGTCATAGGCTTGCCATTTATCATTCCACATTCGGAATCCAACTCCCTCTTACGTCTGCAAATGAGAGGGTCTGCCCCTGTCAGAAATAGGTCATCCTCATAAGGTGTCGGTATGAGAGGTCTATCATCCACAACCTTAGGGTAATGGTTTGGATCAGTTTCACTCCTAGTGAATCTTAGCTTCATCTAACAGCTATCAATCCTCTCATAATATGCCCAGGGAGTTTTGCTTCAAGACATAGAGGGCTTTCTTCCACATATATACATGAGATTCCTGATCATGAATCTCAAACTCCTCAGGTTGTTCCAAACCTGTGGACCTGCTAGATGAGGGGAATGGTCCCCTTGTAAGATTTTCCTTTGGTACATCTCAGACATGTAATTTCATGCTCTTTTTGAATTCAAACATCCCTGTCACCATATGACTCACAGACCTTCGGTGCTATGTGTCAATGGACATGATCCCCAGTGGGCTTCCTGCAACTTGATACAACCCTGAACTCAAAAACATCTTTGAAAATTCTATTTTCAAACACGTACCTTTCCATCGATGAGTGCCACCCTGAAAAGAGATTCTGTAAATGAATTGAGTTACCCTCATTCAATTGAGGGATAACATTCCCTACACCCTTTCCGGGATAGGTGGCATCGACTCCAAGTATAATCCCACGATTTTTTCCATCTATACCAAATTAGAGAGTGCACCCATCTATCTGATGAAGTGCCTTGAAGCACTACAATCAATAAGCCAGATTCCTAGAGAATCTGAAGGAGAGGGCCAATACAAGATAACGCTTCTTTATCTTATCAGAAACAACACTTGATTCTTCATACTTGGGGTTCCTTGCTTTCTATGAAGAGTCAGCCATTTCCTTGACGACTTGCATTACCTGTCATTCCTTTGTTCATTGAAGATGTCCCTAGAATGATTGTTATCATCATCAAGTGATATGTCCCTTCCATTCGGACACTCCTTCGCATAGTGGCTGCACTAGTTATCTGCCTTTCCTTCCACCCTAAGATCCGGTCTTCCAATGAAGTGATCTTTAGGTATGCCATTCTGATAATATTCTCTGCTTCGACTTCACCCTTGGTGAATTTGAAGAGGGATGAGGAATCCACTGATCCTTTTGTCCTTTCCCAACTGTCTTCGGTGATTTCTCTTTCACTCTTGCTTGGGCATTGTCTTCACCTCAACTTTGATACCATGTTAATTTTAGGTATCTTCTATGCTAGAGCAATTTATTTCAATTTTCAAAGTTAGCTCAATATCTTTTCCAGATTAGCAATCACATTAGCATTAAAGTAAACTACAGATAGAACATAAATATAAATCGCAGAAGACAAGCCAAGACAAGAGGACACAAGTTGTGGTGCTAGCCAGGAACAAACCTGAATGTGGGGAAACCCTTGACTAATTCTTCTTATATGTTCCTGAATAGTTCAGCACAGAGAGAGAGAGAGAGAGAGAGAGAGAGAGAGATAGTACATTTACAACAGAAGTCAACACTTTGACTTATCTAGGTAAGAGCATAGATCATCTCTAAGAAGATGATACATGAGATCAGTTGAAAACATGCTTCTTCAACTAATTCTCCAAGGTGACTGCTTCACCTGTCGTTGTGCTGCATTTCATCATCATGTTGCACCTCACCGCATTGCACCCATCATCACTATGCTGCATCTCATCACGCTTCATTAATCATGATTGTACCCATACTGTACTGCATTATGTGCCAATGCTGCACCATGTTGCCATCCTGACCTATGTGTTGGCTGCACCTTGCTTGCTTGTTGTCCCTTGCTTGCTTGTTGTCCCTAGCATGCTTGTTGTCCTTAGCATGCTTTTTGTTGCATGCTAGTTGTCCCTTGCATGCTAGCTGTAACATTGCATGCTTGTACCATACAACTGTCCCAATGTTAGTTAGTTGACCCTTGCATACTGCTCTCCTTCGGAGATAGATGCTCCGGTTGTTTCGGCAGTTCCGACTTTTCCAGCAGTTATGGATTCTTCGGATTTTCCAGCGTTTCTTGCAGTTCCAGCTTTTCCGGCATTTCCGCATTTCCGGCTTTTCTGGTTTTTCTGGCTTTTCCGGCTTTTCCATCTTTTCTGTCCTTTCCGGCAGTTTCGGTAGTTCCAACTTTTCCGTCTTTTCTGGCTTTCGGTAGTTCCAACTTTTCCTGTAGTTCCGGCTTTTCCGACAGTTCTGACTTTTTCGGCAGTTCTGGCAGTTTCGGCTTTTCCTGTAGTTCCGGCTTTTCCGACAGTTCTGACTTTTTCGACAGTTCTGGCTTTTCCGGCTTTTCTGGAAGTTCTAGCTTTTTTGGAAATTCCCACTTTTCCGATATTTCTGGCTTTTCCGACAGTTTTGGCTTTTCTGGCAGTTCCGTCTTTTCCGGCAGTTCTGGCATTTCTGGCAGTTCCGACTTTTTCGGCAGTTTCGGATTTTCCGGCAGTTCCGACTTTTTTGGCTTTTCTGGCAGTTCCGGTAGTTCCGACTTTTCTGGTAGTTCCGACAGTTCCGACTTTTCTGGATTTTTTAGATTTTTGAGCAACGTAGAGCCTATTCTCCCATGACTGCATTTAGATCTAGGGCATGTTATTTAGGGCAACGTATACCCTAGGTGACTCCCTCTAGCTCTCATCTTCATCAAACCCAAAACAGGATGAAGTGAGATCACAAGAGTGAGTGTGTGTGTGACAAATGACTTCAAGTCCTCTTCTATTTATACTAAAACGTAGAGGTTGAATAGACATGACTATTGGGCTTCTGAGCTTGTTATCACTCAGGTTGTCCCTTAGCTCCTTGAGGGATACGGCCGAGGTAACCACAGACCAATCTTTGGACTGTAGGTGCTAGCCCACCAGCAGTCAGAGAGGGCTCTCTCTTTAGGATTTAGCTTTGTTGATGATGATTTTAGGCTAGTTATTGAGTACAAGGGGTTTTGTTTTAGTTTTGGTGGGATGGATGATGCTTTCAAGTGAAGAGTCAGGGATAGCATGAAAGTTTTAGAAGCATTGGGTGTGGAGTCAAGGAGTAGGACTGCTGGTGCGTTTTCTTGGTCACAAGGGGGAATATGGAGCAAGATAGCTGCACATGAAACAATGATTCAATCTAAAGGATGGAATGAAGGCTAGGAATGAGAGGCAGTTAAGAATCTCTCGTTCAGCTTAGCAGAGGGAAGGTGAATGAGCTCTATCTAGGAGCAGTGAAGAATCCATAGATAACTGTCAAACATGAGTGAATTAGGGGAGATATGAGCCACAGGGAATTCATATTCATTACTAATTTAGATGAAAACATATAGAAACAGCAGAAATTGAGCATAGAGGGCAATTAAACCAATTCTAAACTATTCATTCTTTCTGCTATTTTGGATGGTACATCAATGTAAAACAAAGGTAAGAAACACTTATTGAGTCATGTTGCAGCACAAGAATTCCACATTCAATTCTTCAAAACATTGATACACAACACACAGTCATTCGTCCAAGCTTTTTAGCAGTCTTTGATTAAGTAAAACATCAGATATACAGAGCGAGTCTCTCTTGGAGCTATACAACCAACCAACCCTTTTTTACAATGCAGAGGTTCGTATATATACAAAAACAAGATACAAAATATATAGATGATGAATTAATAGCTCATAACTTCCTCGCCAACTTTTAAGGAGTAGTAGCTGAAGGAAATAAGTGCTGCAGTAACTATGAATGTAACAATTGTTCATTCTATCAGAAAAATTTGACTTTTGAGTCGGCTGGGCTGCGCTTTCAAAAAATCCGCGCTTTTAGGCTTGCCGTCCCAGCTCTTTGCTTTTCCACTGCTCCAACCTGCTCTGTGCATTCCTTGACCGCTCTGTCCGGTGCTCTCGTGCCTCCTTTCGCTGACTCATAGCTGACCGAGATTTGAAATAAACAAAAAGGGGCAAAAACTGAAATTACCTGGGCAAAATGGCTAGCATTGCCTGCCACCAATCCTCGGGAGGCAACTGATGCTTTTGTATCTTGGCGAGTGTCTCATCAGCCTCCGTGTACTTATAATAGTTGGGTGGCATCTCAAACAGATGGTTAACTTCATGTTCTATGTAAAATAAGTTCTCCAGCTTGTCATAGAGAGTCTGTCCTGAAGGAGGTTCTGCTTGTGCTGGAGAACTTGATGAAGCAGTAAGCTGATTTGTGACATAATTATTGAGCCTGGTTGCATATTGGTCACGTGTTAATAACCTCCCAGCGCTGGTCAGTAGGCTGGGCAATCCTTTAGTCTGTAGTGTTGCAAGTTTTATTTCAAAATTGTTTACATCCCTTTGTATTTCCCGACACCTTGCTTCTAGGGTTTGCACAAAGCCTCTTAATACTAACACCCTCTTTGCTGTTAATATGGCGTCTGTTCTGTTCATGATATGGAGTGCTGCCAGCTCTTCCTTAGTCTGATGATTTAAAAAGTTGATCATTTTGTTGGCCTGCTCAGGCATGTTTCCCAATGCTGCTTTGGCTCTCTGAGTTTCAAACTGAGCAAGGCCAATTAGTTCTATTTGTTCATACATGGCCTGAATTGACCTCCATTGGCTTGTGATTGACTGATTAACCTTGGCCCACAGAATATTTTTTATTTCAGCCAGGGCTTTGTCCAAAGATAGTTGTTTCTCCAAGGTCTTTATCTTGTCCTTCAGGGCTTTAATTTCCCTTGTCTTCTTAGCTATTGTCATTTTGGACTTATCATATTTTCCTTCAAGATTGGCCAACTTCTCTTTGGCCTCTTTTATCTCTATTGCTTGAAGCTCTAGCTCCTTGACAGCCTTTGTCAATTCATCCACGCTCATGCTAGAGTCAAGAGTTGTTGTTGTAGCCGCTGTAGCTTCTGTAGCTGTTGTAGTAGCTGGAATAATTGGAGGGGTAGCTACTGCTTGCAAAGGAGGAACAGTAACAACAGTTGGAACTGTTTGAGGTTGCTGGGAAATTAACTCTCCCTGCTTGCCTTGTAGTGCTTTCTCCAGCTCCCCTTCCATCTCAATTATTCTCTGGTTCATTTGCATTCACAGGTCCAATGTATCCTCAATTTTTTTCTCTTTCACCAGTTCTGCTGTTTGAGGATTCTCAGTGGGAAACAACCTCAATCGCTTTTTTAACGTAGCAATATCATCATCCTTCTTTTTCATAAGTGCCCTCACACCTTTAGGATCCTTAGGATCGTATCCTAAGTCAATAATGATCTCCTCCAATGTTTTAATTCTGTTGTCTTTGGCTGTGGAGGACATTCTTTCTAAATCCAGTTGGGTGTTTGTATTCTTCAGAGATTCTTTCAACTCATGGGCCAATGTGGCCTTGTCTACTAGGGTGGCATAAACCATTTCCCCTGTTTGCTTATGTAACTCTATTTGATCCATGGGGTGAATGTCCTTGGCTAGGACCTCTAATCTTGTCCTGACATAGTCTGCAACTGACTGTGGCTGCTGAACCTTGGGCTTGAAGTGGGTGAGAATCATCCTTTCTTCTTTAATTTCATATGCTGCCATCAACCTTTCCTGCTTGGCAGGTGTTGCCTTCAGGAATTGGTCATACAATTGCACTCTCAGTAACTCATTTTGAGCCTTAATTTCTTTAAAACTAGCTTTGATGCTAGTTGGTCTCTTGCTTTGTTGTGTGGAGGAAGATACCTCCATGGCATGCTGTCTATCTTGCTCTTGTTGGAAAGAGCTTGTAGCTGTATGCTGGCTTTCTTCCCTTCTCGGGCTTTCTATAAGTTCCTCACTGGCTTCCTCCTCAAATGGAGGATCAACCCTTTGCCTTTTAGCTTCGGGCTGCTGTGCAGAGCCACTAGCTGGTGTAAATTCTTCCCTATCTCACTTCTTGCTTCTTTCTTCGTTGACAGGAGTTTGCAAAGGTGGCACTTGTAGCACCTCTGTTTGTTGGGGAGGGGCTTGCCCTTGAGTTTGTTCTATTGAAGTGGCAGGCTGATCTGTGACCACTCCTTGCTCTGTCTCCTTTGGCTCTTTTCCTTTAGCTGTACCTGTTGCTGATGTAGAGGCTCCTTGGGCAGCTTGTGAAACAGCAGCTGTAGATGTGCCCTCTTCAACTTGGTATGGCAGCTTGAAAGTTACCTGGTCAGCAGAATCCAAGTCAAGAGTTTTTTCAAGATCTTTAGCAGTTTGCTCCAAAATTTCCTCCTGAGTGAATTCTTCAACTAAAGTGCCTGGTGCCCATGCATTTTGATTAGCATATTTTTCAATGTGTGGGGTTTTGCAGTGATCATAGGGTGTCAACCTATATTTGACTCTTCTGGCATTAATAAAGCCAAGTGGGTCATAAGGAACCCACCAGAAACTTCTTTTCAGCTTAAGTTGATCCTTGAGTATTAGGTCAGCATCTTGCCAACCTTCCTTCTTGTTCATGATAAAGGGGCCTAGGTGGTCTTTAAATTTCAGTCAAGCCTTCTTCTTGGTGCTGTGAAAATGAGTCAGATCTGAATTGATGAGCTACCTGTAGTATTCCAAGGCAAACAACCTCATTGGTACATATCTTGGGAGCCTGTAGGGACAAAGCTCACAGCCATAGATTCTGAGGACAATGTGATTCTGGTATAGGTACCAATCACCTACTTTGTAGCTCTTAGATAGCTGCAGTATCTTCTACATCTCATAAGTTATTCTGGGAGGAGGAGCCTTCATTAAGAGGCAGGAGACTGGATAAACAAACTGGTCAATGAACTCACAGTAAGAGTAAGGAGAATGCTGGATTTGATGAAATACTGATGACCAGAAGACAACAGATCTTCTTTCTCCCTTTGAATCCAATTTCTTGATAGGGCATTGGAAGCATTCAGATTGGTAATACATGAACAAATGATAGATGTATACGAATATTTGAAAACTCCCTACCTATCTAGCTTAGTGAGCTGGTCATGAATTTTGTTTGCTATGAACTTGGCATAATTATACTTGACAGCAGGAGGCTGCCCTTGGCTGAATGAAGACAACAGAACCAACACTGTCTCGTCTGCATGTTCACTTGTTCTAAAGCCTAACACATAGGATATCATGTCTACAAGTAGCTTGCCCACCTTATTGAAATGGACATAAAGGAATGGAGGTGGTTCCTTGGGTTGGAAATCTGCCCTCATAAATGTCTTAGCAATTCTCTCAATCCTGTTCCCAATTAGGTCTTGAATGAGATAATATGTGTCAGCCAAGGCCATTGACTCAAGCTCTTTGCTTGCTGGATTTATGGGAGCGACGCTCAGCTCTGATGGAGTGGCCATTATGGAACTTTTCACTATTTGAGCTTGGAAGGAAGGTCGATGCAATAGCTGGCTAACAAAGTTGCTTGTAAGGAGTAGCAGAGGAACCTAGGACTGAACTCAAATGTAACGATAGCTTGACTGCTTGGCACTTATGCTATGAGAGAGACAATCTTTGCAAAGTTTGTGAGCCAACTTCCCTTCTCTTAGTGAACTTTCTGGAGTTAAAGACTGCGATGAGCAATGCAGAAAGGGAAGGAGTTACTATGACTTCAAATGGATTGATGTATATAGAGGAATGAGGTGAAATTGGGCAATGTTGAGCTCTTACAAGGTTTTGTCTGGAAGCGATTGCTTTTGAAATAAGGGCTTACCAGTAGGTTTTAGTGAAGACTTAGGTGTAGCATAATTGCCAATGGAGGAATTTTGCAGGTTTGCAGCATGTACAACGGAAAAACATGGAAGAACAAGAGCAAAGAGGGGAGAAATCGGCAAATACTTGGTTAAAACGACGCCGAGAGTGGACGAGCTGGTGCAATGGCAAGCTATGGCGTCGAATAACAGGTTGCATCAGCTTAGTTGGTCGATTTCAAGCTTTGGGAATGAGAAAATGGTGAAAACAGCGAACCAGAGCTTTGCAAATGAACTAATAGAAGTGAAATGCAATGGTCGTTTGAGCGCTTTTTATGCCGAAAACAACATTTTGGCGCTTTTGGCACTTTTTCAGGGTGATGTCAGCGTGACGTCATCGGCGGGTCCCAGGTACAGAGGTGACGTGGTAGTTGACGGGGCAGTGGCAGGGCGCGGGCATGAAAGGGATGAGGTGGCGGCAATCATGGCACAATAGCAGAGGCGTGGAGGTGATGTCGTGGGGAAGACGTGGCGCCGACGTCACACAGGGGAGGGCGGTAACTGGTTTTAGGCGCACCACTTTTGTGTGCCAGTGGTTTCGAGGGGAGGGGCTCCACCACAGCCGAGAGGGCGACGCGTGGCGGGAGTACGACGGGAAAACCGCCCATCTCCTGGACGCTAACCCTCGGCATGTCGGGGCATGAAAAGACCCGCCAACTGTAGATCTTGGGCGCGCCAGATCTGACGGTCGGCAGGACAGTTAACACAGTGGATGGTTAGATATGGGGCCCGCGACGCCTTTTATTAGTTTATTCATATGGCGGGGGGGAAACTTTAATAAAGAAGGGTTTTTTTGAGTTAATGAGGCATGGGTGTGGGTTAAAACAATTATATTCCAAAATGTGAACGCGTAGTGTGATAGAAAATGGCTGATGAAGGGGGAATAAATGGTTATCAGTTCAACCAGGGGTTAACTGATCCCAAGGGACAAAGGGGGAAGGGTTAAATGCAAGTCCCAGATGGATTTGACATTTCCCCAAACCTTTAGAATATATGGCTATAGTGCCAAGGGGTGGGAATATTATTATTTTTTGGGATTTTGTATAGTTCTAGTAGTAAACGGGGATGGGGAAATAGTTAGGGAGCTACATAGTACAATTAGAAGTTAATATGACTTTATGAAGTACAAATGGAAAGGGAACAATGATAGGTCTATGAAGTGGTGATATACATAGGATTTGCATAAAAAGTGGAAAAATGATTTTTACACAAGAAATGTGGCTTCTTTTCATGGAGAAAGCCAAAACTTTGACTTAATGTTTCACATAAATGGACTGAAAACAGGACTTGTTGGGCAGATCCCAAGGTCCTTTAGGGGAATGTTAGTAAGAGACTTTTAGGGGGGTGAAGGGAAATTAAACATGCTTCTCAGAATTCTGCCATAAACACTGCTTTGGTACCTCTGCCACTGATGAGATGAGCCTTCTTTGCCAAGGCCAAAACTGAAGATAATATTGTTTCTGCAACCCCAGGCTACCCACCCAGCTTAATACTCCTAGCATTTTTGTTACTTCAGGAAGGGTGCACTTAGACTTGCAAACCCTGATTGTTTTCTTTTAACTGCCCTCCTATCAAAACTACCCTTATTGCTTCCAAGAGCGCAGATTAGACAATTGGGCACCTTCATTCTCTACCTAGCTATTAATTTGCCAAGCTTAAGCTGTTTGGACAGATATTTATTCTCTATCTCTAAAACAAGAAATTTAAACCTAAGGAAGCCAGGATTAAGCTGTTTGGCCTTCCTTTAACCGAGAAATATTCAAAAATGGAACTTTTGCAGTATGGAAACAATGAACATTTTTGGCACTTCCACTGTCAATCATGAAATATGAAACCTGTTGCAACAGGAGGCTAACAGAGCCTACATAAGTTGCTGGCCGACTTGAAAATTTGTCCATAATCAAAATAAATTCATATCTTCATAAATACTTATCGGAATTGGATGATATTTAGATCAATCCTACACCTCTCGATGAGAGGGATCTCGGAAAAATATCAGCTGCCATAAATAAGATGACCCACATGGAGTTTGGCCCTAGTTGCCAATTTTAACACAAGTGACCTTCTTTATTTGCACAAATTTGAAGGAGCTCCCACATTCTCCTTCACATCTTGCACAAGTCTATTATCTTCCCTGGTTCTTTTACTTCCTGGATGGTTCTGCTTGAGTGGATGTATCCACTCTCTACTGAATTTGTGGTTGCTCCAAAATTTCCTGAGGCTCCTCATTTGGAGCTAAAAGCTCATCTTCTGGTGGGATATGAAGCTCACTCTCAAGAGAGAACCACAACACTTTCTCCTCATCAAACTTTACATCCCTTCACACAATTATCATTCTGAGGGAAGGTAAGTACATATGGTAGTTGTGATGATTTCTTATGTAATTCAAAAATACCCCCAAATGTTTTGTCGACTCAAGCTTCTTCCTTTATTCTTTGGAGACATAGTAGTAAACAGAGGCTCCAAAAATCCTCGAGTGCGACACATCAGACTTTCTCCCCAAGAAGGCCTCTTTCGGTGTAAGCATACCAAGAATCCAATGAGGACTTTGGTTCTGCAAGTAGATTGTTCTTTTGTATGCCTCAACCCACAAATGCAGAGATTAGGCCTTGGTCATGCAACATAACCCTCGTTGTTCCCACAATGCTACAATTATTTATCTTAGCCACCCCATTTTGTTGTGGTTTGTGAGGTATTGTAAGCTTTCTTCAAATGTCTTCTTTAACACATTTTTTTTTGAATTCATTTGAAAAATTCTCACCTCCATTATCGCTCCTAAGATCCTTCACCTTCCTGTCAGTTTCTTTCTCAACCAATCCCTTGAATTGTACAAACTTGGAGAATGTCTCATCTTTCTTCCGCATGAAGAAGATCCAACACTTCCTTGAGAAGTCATCAATAAAAATGACAAAATATTTGTGTCTAGCAGTGTAGGTTGTCGAGAAAGGTCCACAAACATCAAAGGTGAAAATGTGAAGTTGGGTTACACTTTTGGCCATTTTATGAGGAGAAAAATATATTTTTTAGAAGTTTTTCAACTTTCTGCAAACTAAAGTAATTTTTCTATTTAGAATTTCATTTTATAGTAAAAGAAAACTTGTCAAAAATTCTATTAGCTTTCTATTTCTTATTTTTTATAATTTTTTTATTCACGTCTGATATGCCAACTTCACAATTGTTTGACTGCGTGTTCTTTAAAAATCAAGGGATTCATAAAAATTCAATATTTTTTTGCCTTAGTGTATTCTTTGTTAACCTTGCATTTTTGAAAAAAAAATGTGCTGCAATAATCTAGACAGACTCTACTTTGGTATGGCTATATTTATCAAACGATAAAATCCATATGATAATTCCTATAATTTTTTGAATTGAACCAATATGAAAAAACTGTAGCTTTTGAAGATGTTTAACATAACACCATGTTTCTCATCATATTAGTTAAAAACAAAAAAATCTAAAAACTACCCATTAAAGAGGACGGACCAATGTAATGCACCATAAATTTTCCATATTTTTTCATAGTGTATTTTGGAAGATACAAAATTTTGATTTCATTGAATCATAATGACCTTCATATTTGTTTTGCACACATTTTACTAGAAAATTAGTTAAAATTAGCAAATATCTATGAAATTCCATAAAATTTATATCTATTGAAAGTAGATTCAATTCTGCAAATGCTAGTGTTGGTTCTGAAAGTAAATTCACTATATTTGATGGAGTTTAACCATTTTGAAATTGGAGAAAGGTGAGAAGAGCAAGAAAAAAGTTGCCACGAATGGATGTTAAAATTAACCGAAAATTTGTTTCGATCAAAAAACCTATCCATATTTTTCGTCGACCGCGAAATCGAAATAATGCGACCCTCCGCTGTCACTGTATTGGCCGAAAGCTATAAATAAACTTGGACGAAATGTCATTTTCGCACTCACATTCCTCATGTGCAGCTTTTGAATACCAAACTTCTTTGAATCTAATTTTTGGATAGATTTTTTTTTTTTTTTTTGGTTGGATTTTGAAAGTTAGTCTTTTGGGTTATTTTTGAAAGTGAATTTTTTGGGTTGGATTTTGAAAGTGATTTTTTTGGGCTAGATTTTGAAAGTGACTTTTTTGGGCTTGATTTCAAAAATCCATATAGATTGAATTATCACGGGGGATCAAAGAAATTGCAAGAGAAAATATGATCGAATTAGAGAATTAGGAAGAGAATACTCGAGAAACTATTACAAAATAAAGAAGGAAGAATGCTTAAATATTGAAAAAGCAAATCAATCTCAACAAGAAGGTGAACCAAGTATGTAAATGTAGATATTATAAATGTTATTTAAAATTTAATAGTGTATTGTGCAATTTAAATTTTATTTGACGAACTAATTTGACAAATATTCTACAATGTAAATAGAGAGATTTTCCTCATAACATTGATGATGAGATTGAAAATGTTGAAAGACAAAGTGAAGAAGAAAATGAACCAATGATTGATGATGTTGTTGAAGATGTTGAAAGAGATTCAAGTGAATAAGAAGTTGAACCACCCTTAGGTATGTATATATATGTCATGTATTATTGAAATTATACATATTTATTAGTTTCAATTTCATGAACTCTATTTTTTAATTTAATTATTTAATGTATATTTATACTCATTTACATTAAATTCTCATATGTACAGATGAAATCAATATCGATGATGAGATGTTAGAAAATGTTGACACTCACACATATGGAGATAAAAATGTTGACCATGTTATACGATATCGTGTTAAGCTCATTATTGATACGTTCTTCAAAGATTAAAATGTGAAAGTTCAAGCTCAAATTTTGATAGGTCTATTAACATTGAAGAAATTAAAAGAAGCTACAACACTATTGGGCATTCAGAAATGAACGAAAGATAAAAAGGTGAAGGAAAATGTGATTCAAAATATAAATAGTTCTATAAAATTAAATGGAAGATCTAGAAATAAAAGATATATGATACACATAGAGTAATACAAATAGAAGTGGTTTCATCAAGTACTAAATAAAACCGTTTGGTAAAATCTATGGAAAAATCATTAGGGACCTCACAAAAAACATTGCACAAACATATGGAATTTCGATTTCAAATAGATGAAAATGATAAACTTGCTTTTTGGACTGTTATTTGTAGGCAAGCATACAAAGATAGTGATGGACCTCCAAATTAGATACAATTTAGGGCCCATTTGACCATCCTTCAACACATTAAACCTCTTGTGTTGCATTAGATGACATATTTTTAGCTTTAATAGGTTCATTAGTAAGGTTTAGAGATAATTGCATATTTATGCCTAATATTATTTATTTTTGTAGAATATTATGAGATTATTAGGCAGATTATAAAGACTTGGAGGAGGAGATAATCACGGGACTTTCTCCCTACTATAGGAGGACCAATATTGGATAAAAATGAAAATGATGTGATTAAATTATTAAAAAGATTTTGGAGCTCCAGTGATTGAGAAAATAATGTTTTCCATGTCATTTAATGTAGATTCCTAGTGTTGGGAACCAGATCCACTATTTAAGAGATTTTTAAAGGGAAAGCTTCCTCCTTTCAAGGAAAATGATTCCCCATTAACTTGTATCAGTACCAATTAGAATTTGTCTCTAGGGGCATGCATTTCTTAGTCTTCTTGTGAAGAAAACTTGTTATTTAGTAGCTCCACTTTCATTTCTAACAGGGATGCACTTGGATTGAGTCAAATAATGAAGTTTAGTGCCATTTTTAACTTCTAATGCTTCATTTCCTTTATAGGAATCAGAGTGTCCTTGGGATTGGCCATCCCAAGAGCCTAAAAACCCTCTTGTATAATTTTTCTATCTACTTTGAATGTCTTTTTCACTTGCACCTCTTATTTCTTCATTTACTATTCATGCTTCTTTTGTTGTAGGTTATATTCGTTAAATGATTGAAGTGAATTTTTTAGTTGGTTATTTACATAGTCACAAGAATGATGTATCCTTAGAACAAATTTGAAAATTCATATTCATCATTGAGTTACTTGGATTGGCTTACTAGTTCACATATCTAAAATTTCTGGAAGTCCCTTGTAGCAAAATAATAGCAATTTTCTGCTATTTTTTAGAATGTGTTAATGAGCTTCATTTGAGTTGATTCCACTTGGATTTGGTCATAAAGAAATTCAATTTAATAAAAAAATTTACCCCATATAATTTTCACTTGATTAGGTTAAACATTTGATAGGTTAACCAACTCACTAATTCTTGAATGTCTGATTTTAGAGAAGTAATTTTCTTCTATATTTTAACACGTGTTAACGAGGTTATTTTTGAGTGGTTCCACTTGGAATGGAGTCCTAGGACATCCTAATTCATTGCAAAATTTATACCATTTCATTTGCCTCTGATTTTCTTATGAATTCGGCAAGTTATCTCAATCCTATAGTAATCATGTCACTCTTGTAGCAGTCCTCTAGCAGGCCTATAACAATTTCTTTTCGAGATCTTCTTTGCCAAATTCACTCCAAATTCATGGTAGAGGTTGATTTATAGCCTATGAATTCTATGAGGCTACTTTCGTTGAAGTGAGGCTTCGTTAGGTAGTAATTTGGATCTTACATTTCTTTCATATTGAAGAATGATTTCTGCAATTAGTCTAGATTTCCTTCTCGCAATTTACTTCATGCAAAGTGTGATTTATTTCTTGCAAGAATAATCTAGGACTTTCCTTTCCTGAAAAATAGAATATATATCATTTCCAACAAGATAGATTATATTTTATTTATATTTTTACAAATATAATCGATGTCCTTTATGCCATTTACTTTATAGAAAAAGTAGAATAGGTTTGTTTATTGTTATTTACCTTAAGATTGGCGGCTTACCTAGATCTTTGCTCAATTAAAGTTTCTTCATTGCCTTGTTTCACTTGCATCAAAGGGATTCAGACTAAGAAGAGGAAGTTGTTTGCTGCACATATAGTGCCGACCCCTCTTAAGTTTGTATGAACCCCGAGTTGATAATTTAGGCCAATAGCCCAAGGAGTTGCAACAATCTTGTTGCAATAATGGGGCTCATCACTTTTTTGCGCTATTTCCAGGGAGGGTGTCAAAGCAAGAACTCTCTTGTTCTTAGAGTGATTCCTTCTTTTCTGCATTCGTATTTTCTGCAAAAAAACAAAATTCATTAGGCATATCTCATTGCATTAGCATTGTCATTCAAGTTTTTCTATAAAAAGCAAAAAAAATTATATATTCTTCAATACCACATGTTAGAGCCTAGATTTACCTCAGGCTGAAAAGGTAGGATCCAGGGCCAACATCAAACCACGCTCAGCCTCGTAGCTAGCCCGACGAGGACAGGAGAGGGCTCTCTCTGGGTTAATCTCAGCAAAAGATAATAAGATGGGGCTTGAGATGACTGATTTAACAACTAATCTTAGGCTAGGTATGAAGTGCAAGGATTTGATTTGATTTTTGGGGATTTTTTGTTGGGAAAGGCAAATTTGGGTCTGGGGATGAGGCCTAGTTTTTGCAGAGTTATGATTGGGGCAAGGAAGGCAATTGTTTTGATGCTTTATATTAAATGAATGGTGGAGCAGAATGGTGAGGGGCTGAAAAGGGCAAGAGGCTGCAAGAATCCTCTCCAAATAGATGAAAAAATATAAAACTAAACAAATTTTAAGGCAGAGCACAACAAGCCAAATGAATTCTACCTTTGTCACTCAATTTGTTTAATTTCAGAAGCAAAGAGATGGGAAATTGCATACATAAAACATCAATGAACTTACAATTACATGAAGAAAAACACCATCAAAACACAGAGCCACAAGGATCCCACAAGTGCTGCAAAACCCTGGTCTTTCCTTTGCCAAAAATGCAGAAATGAGAAGTACAATGAAGTGCCAAGCAATCCCAAGTGTCCAACCTTCTACCAAAATCCAACCCCTACACTATGAAATTCATAAAATATATACATTTTCTCATCCTTGTACTAAAGGATTGAGCTCAACCATTTTCTTCAAAATAGAATTAGTTACATTAGACTTGGGCTGAATTTCTGAAAATAGGTGTTGAAGATTGTTGGCATTTTGGCACAGGTGTGGCGCTACGGTACAGGTGTTTTCCTTGATGGCAACTCTCTTTGATGACAGATCTCAGTCCAGACTACAAGAATGAAGAGAAATTTCATATACGCAGGTTCATTAAGCCCAAGATGCGTATACACGCTGGTACGCTAGATACTAAGTCGCGGATACGCAGGCTTGCTATATACGAAGTCGCGTATACACGCAGTTTCATGAATAGAAAAGAGCGTACATGTCG
This sequence comes from Pinus tabuliformis, assembly GCA_031772625.1. Lineage (NCBI taxonomy): Eukaryota > Viridiplantae > Streptophyta > Pinopsida > Pinales > Pinaceae > Pinus > Pinus tabuliformis. The sequence continues at coordinate 49,165,684 of CM062805.1, read as the reverse complement.
AGAAGCTTCCCTTTGGTCCGAGGTAGTTAGTCCTTGGTACTTAAGCCTATGTTTTTGGACCAAGGTATCTCGACAGTCGTGTTGATCCCGAGTTTTGAAGTTGATGGTATTGTATTACTATGGTTTTGGCCCGTGGTATTGAGGAGGGCCTAATGCTATATAAGGAGAAGAAGATCATTAGGCTAGTGCATTGAAAAAGTCTTGAATATCTAATGAAGAAAGAGATCTAGTATGCAGGTTCTGGGTTGATGATACATTGCTTGATCTGAGCTAAGGAGAGATCACATCGGTTGATGGAAGGATAGATCGGGATCAAATTGTTTGAAATGAACTATCAGTATATGGTTGATTACGCATATTTTTAGATCTGCATACTGACGCAATGTTATGTTCTGAGTATGACTGATGACTGGTACAGCTGCAAGTTATGAGAAATTATTTTTAGATCTGTACGCAGGTTGGCTTCGGTAAAAGCGCGTGTATACGCGGGTTTGTTTCATTGAAGTAGCGTATATCTTTTGAAGCTTAATTTTTGGGTTGCAGTTGGGTCTGTCTGTTATTGCAGGGTTCTGTAGTCTGCTCTGTGTTCTGGTGACTGGGTGTTGACAGGGTTTCAGTGGTTCAGTGATTCAAAGTTTGATGATGCTAGTATTGGTTGTTTTGTGCTTCTATGATTTGCTATGAAAAGTGAATGAATCGTGGTCTTCAGATTGAAATGTTGTGCTTCAGGAGTATCCAGTCTGAAAATTGATGAAAAGTGGTACCTAAAGGAAAGAAGATTGTAGGCCAGCACCTACGTACTAGTATCTTAGCTAGTACAAGAGCAAAGGGGGTTGGAGCTCCCTTCCAGGAGAGTTTTGAAAACGAAGAAGGTTGTAGCCTTCTGCAGGTTGTAGCCTGCGTACTGGTATAAGGCTGCACCAGTACAAAAAGATTGTAAACTGAAGTTTCTTATTAAAGAAAGATAGAGACAACTTGCAGCAGGTGGTTTTCACCCACATTGGGTTTCCACCTTATATCATGGTGTTCATGTGTGTGGCTTTTGTGTGATGATATGTTCTGTTATACTGCACCTGTTTACTTTTAATATGGTTAATAATGTCATGATGCATTTACTGAAGATAAACTAACTGAATCATAAGATTTCTGGTTATACGCTGGTTGCTTTAGACACAGTAGCGTGTACACGCTGGTTCACTTAACTGAAGTAGCGTATATGTTTCTGAGTATTGAAAAAGTTTTATTGATCTGATAATACTGATTCACCCCCCCTCTCAGTATTATTTCCAACAATTGGTATCAGAGCAGGTCCTTCAGAGAAGCTTGATCGCTTGAAGGTAGATCGTTCATCATGAGCAACTACGAGAGAGAAGCATCAATCAGGCCACCGGTTTTTGATGGGACAAACTTCAATTATTGGAAGGTAAGAGTTACTACCTATCTTCAATCTCTTGGTACAGAAGTTTGGGACATCGTAGAGACAGGATACACTTTTCCTTCAGCTACTCCTACAGATGCAGCCGAGAAAAAGAAGTATGAAACAAATGCGAAAGCAGTCAGTACCCTACTAGGATGTATATCCCAATCGGAATTCATGAAGGTAATGCACTATAAATCCGCAAAAGAAATATGGGACAAAATTGTCACGAGCTATGGAGGAGACGAACAGGTAAAGCGTGCTAAACTTCAAACTCTCAGGATTAAGTATGAGACTCTCAGAATGTATAATGATGAAAGTGTGGCTAACTATTTCCTTAGGGTAGATGAGATTGTTAATTGCATGAAAAACTTGGGTGAAGAAATAAAAGAGGCTATTGTGGTTGAAAAGGTTCTAAGACCATTGTCCCCCAAATTTGAATCTAAAGTGTCTGCAATAGAAGAAAAAGAAAATCTACGAATTCTTACTATGTCTCAGCTTCACGGAATTCTAACTGCTTATGAAATGAGAAAAGGAGGTCCATCAGACAGAAGAGAAGCTGCTTTCAAGGCTTCAGGCAAAGAAGATTATTATGAAGCAAGTCACGTGCCAGAAGATGAAGAAGAAGAATCAAATTTTGTCAGAAATCTTCAAAGGGGTTCTGGAAGGTTCAGAGGTAAGTTACCTTTTAAATGCTTTGCTTATGGAAGAGTAGGTAATTATGCTGCCAAATGTCCTCACAAAGATAAGAATGACAAGGGAAAGGAACCTGTTAAATGGAACAAGAAACAAAATGAAAAGAATAAAAGCTATTACACTCATGAAGATAGTGATGGTCTTTCAAATAGTGACGAAGATGAACAGGGTTATAGATATAAACTTTTAATGGCTTTTGAAGATGACGACTACATGGATGCTATAGATGTAGAAGGCTTTTATGAAGAAATGAATAATCTCAAAGTTTGCTTAGAAGAGAAAAGTGCTATTATTGATTCTCTGCAATGTCAACTGGCAGAAAAGGAAAAACATCTTGAAAAATTGGAATGTGAGATTGTTTGTCTTAGAAAGGAGATTGAGAAAACAAAAGCAATTAATCTTAAATTTGTTAAAGGATTTGAAACCTTGGATGAGATTATCAATGTGCAGCGTTCTCCTCTGATCAAGACAGGTCTGGGATATAATGGAGAAACATCTCAAGCTTCTACCTCTAAAAGTTATCTTGATGCAGCAAGGAGGAGCGAACAAAGACCAAATAAAAGTCATCGGGTGAATCAGGTACGGTTTACCTCAAGAACAAATAAAGACTATCAAGAAATTCGGGGACAAGCGGCCTTAAGGACAAACAGAAGCTACAATCAGCCACAGGTAAAATCTTCCCAATTTGCCCCAAGAATGGATGTCAATAGAAGCTACAATCGGTTGGATGATAGATCTGATTATCGGAGAAATTTCTTTAATGGCCAATGCTTTTCTTGCCATAACTTCGGTCACAAAGCAGCTCAATGTGTTGCCTACAAGACAATCATGACTAGAGAAGCTCAAAAGCAAAGAAGTATGACTGGAACCATGAAAAGGACTTATAACAACTTTTCGGTTCTTGAAAATGAAGTTGAATGCTCTATTTGTAATAACTTTGGTCATGAAGACTCTGAATGCAGGAGCAGGTTCTGGAAGACAACTCAGAAGGAACAAACCTCAAATGTCAGAACATGGAGAATAAAGGAACCGCAACCAGAAAGATGTGGGATAGCCTTTTATGCAGAAGGTCAAGAAAGTCTATGGTACATTGACAGCGGATGTTCGAAGCATATGACAGGGGACAAAGAAAAACTTGAATCATATACCGCATTAGAAAAGGGAAAGAAAGTTTCTTTTGGAAACGATATCTCTGCAGCCATAAAAGGAAAAGGCGTTGCTCCGTTGAAAGAGAAGGTCAAAGCTGGAAATGTTCTGTATGTTGATGGATTGAAGCATAATCTTCTGAGTGTCAGTCAGATGTGCGATCAAGGAACAGAGGTAATATTTAGATCAAATGGATGTTGTGTTCGTGATCTTGATACAGGTGAAACAGTGATCAAAGGAAGAAGGACTCCAAATAATCTATACATATTTGAAGAAAGACAACAACAATGTTATTTGAGCAAGAATGATGAACACTGGCTATGGCATCAGAGGTTGGGGCATCTAAGCTTTCCGCAAATAAGGAAAGCATGCAAATATCAGGCAGTTCGTGATCTTCCAGATATCAAAATTCCAGACAACACCATATGCAAATCATGTCAGTTTGGAAAGCAAACCAGAACTAATTTTCGTGAGAAGGAAGGATTAGCTAGCATGCCTCTTGAGCTAGTACATACAGATACATGTGGTCCATTCAGAAAAAGAACACCTCGAGGAGAAGAATATTTGATATTATTCATTGACGATTTCTCCAGGTTTGTCTGGTTAGGACTTATGAAGCACAAAGATGAAGCATTCGAAAAATTCAAATCCTTCAAAGCCTTGGCTGAAAATGAATCAGGACACAAGATTAAGTGCCTCAGATCTGACAGAGGTGGGGAGTTTACCTCAAATGAATTTTTCGATTTCTGTGAAGAACATGGGATAAGAAGAGAATTCTCTACAGCTAGAACTCCTCAGCAAAATGGAGTTGTGGAAAGAATGAACAGAACAATCCAACAAATGGCTCGTGCTATGCTTGATGAATCAGGTACTCCCGCAACTTTCTGGGGTGAAGCTGCACATGCTGCGGTTATTATTCTCAACAAAACAAATGTCCGAGTAAACAGCACTCAAACTCCTCATGAGCTCTGGTGTGGTAAGACTCCTTCGGTGAAGCACTTCAAAATCTTTGGGAGCAAATGTTATATTAAGAATACTGATGAGCAACTTGGCAAACTTGAACCAAGAGCAGACGAAGGCATTCTTCTTGGTTATTCTCCACATAGCAAAGCATACAAGTGCTACAATAAAAGACTTGGCAGAATTGTTGACAGCATTGATGTTGTGGTTGATGAGAAGGGATACATTCCTAGGCAAGTTCATCATGAAGACATCGAAGAAGATGAAGGATACCCTCAAAGACAGAATGATGAAGAAGAACCTCAAGAAGAAGAAGAACCTCAAGAAGAACCAGAGGAGCAGACAAGAATAGAAGAGAAGACTCCATCCAGATATGTCCAAAAGAATCATCCAGAATCTCAGATTGTGGGACAGAAAGAAGCAGGAGTACAAACAAGAAGAACAATTGCAGAAGCTTCAAGCTATTTGGCATTACTCTCTTCCACTGAACCACAAAATGTGAAAGAGGCATGCAAAGATGAATGTTGGGTCAAAGCAATGGATGAAGAACTTGAGCAGATCGAAAAGAACAACACTTGGGAATTGGTTCCTAGACCAAAAGATAAGAATGTCATAGGGACAAAATGGGTCTTCAAAAATAAATTGAATGAAAATGGAGAAGTAATTAGAAACAAGGCCAGACTTGTTTGTAAAGGGTATGCACAGCAAGAAGGAATAGATTTTGAAGAGACCTTTGCTCCTGTTGCAAGACTTGAGGCCATCCGAATGTTCCTTGCTCTCTCAAGTTTTCAAAACTTCAAGGTATTTCAAATGGACGTGAAATCAGCCTTTTTGAATGGAGACTTAGAAGAAGAAGTATACATTGAGCAGCCAGATGGTTTCATTCTTGGAAATGATCCAAACCTTGTATGCAGATTGAAAAAGGCTCTCTATGGTCTCAAACAAGCTCCAAGGGCTTGGTACTATCGGTTGGACAAATATCTTCACCAACAAGGCTTTTCAAAAGGATCAGCAGATAGCAATCTCTATATGAAAGTTGAAAATAACAAATTGCTAATACTTGTTGTGTATGCAGATGATATTATCTTTGGCAGCAATGAAGAGGCTATGAGTCAAAACTTTGCCTTGGTTATGCAGAAAGAATTTGAAATGTCATTACTTGGAGAATTGACATACTTTCTTGGATTGCAAATCCAACAAAATGAAGGAGGTATTTTCTTGTCTCAAACCAAGTACCTCAAGCAGATCTTGAAGAAGTATGGCATGGAAGATTCAAAGCCAGTATGTACCCCCATGGTTACAGGATGTAGCCTCAGTACAAATGATGAATCAGCAGTAGTTCATCAACCAACTTACAGATCCATGATTGGGAGTTTGCTTTATTTGACAGGTACCCGACCAGACATTATGCATGCAGTAGGAATTGTTGGAAGATTTCAAGCCAACCCAAAGGAAACTCATCTTCAGGCAGTCAAAAGAATCTTCAAGTATCTTCAAGGGACTCAAAACTATGGCCTATGGTATCCTAGAGATACAGATCTCACTCTTCATGCTTACACAGATGCAGATTGGGCCGGAAGTGTGGATGAAAGGAAAAGCACAAGTGATGGTGCATTCTTCATGGGTTCCAGATTAGTATCTTGGTTCAGCAAGAAACAGAGTTCGATTGCTTTATCTACAGCTGAAGCAGAATATGTGGCTGTGGCATCTTGTTGCACACAACTTCTTTGGATGATGCAGACCTTGCAGGATTTTCAAATCACTTGCACTCCACCTGTCTCTATCTTATGTGATAATACAAGTGCAATCAGCATTTCAAAGAATCCAGTCATGCATTCAAAGACCAAGCACATACCAATCAAGTATCACTTCCTCCGGGAACAAGTGCTTGAACAAAAGGTCAAGTTGGAGTATGTTCCTTCTAAAGAACAAGTTGCTGATATTCTCACAAAACCACTGCCCAGGGAGACTTTTGAATATCTCAAACAGAAGCTGGGAGTAGTTGATGCTTCATCCTGCTGTTGAAGCTTGTCTGTTCTAAAGAAAAGTTGGTGTACGCGTGTTGTATAAGGGATATCCGCGTACATACGCTGATTTATGCAGGTGAAGTCGTGTATATGGAGTTCTGAACAGCAAGGGCAGATTCTGATTGGAGAAGGTCTGAGATGGGTATGACAGAGTCCTTCAGGCACAGTTTCAGGGGGAGCAGCAGGCACAGTTTCAGGGGGAGCAGCTTAAAGTCTAATAAAGCATTGTTGGCATTTAGATGCTTTTGGTCCTAGTTCACAACTATTGTTGAAGAAGGAGCACAGAAGGAAATCTTGGTTGTTGATCTAAAAAGATGATTATCAGATGCTGCTGGTGACTTTCATAAGGCTTGGTCTAGTTCTTTCGTCTCTATGTCATGTATCTCTTTTGTGATATCTCTTCTATGGTGTCAAGGTCATGTAACGGCCTATGTTGGTTTCCCCACTATGCCTGGGATGAATGATGTAATGTAATTGGTTGTTATTTCTGATGTATCCCCTCTTGGTTGGGAGTATGGATGTATGTATTGAGTCTTTTGGTGATAGGAAGGTCCTTTATGATGTATAAGTCTTGGTTCTTTTTGAAGAACATCTTTTGCATATCTTGCCTACAGTCAGGGGGAGCATGTTCAGCACAACAGAGCAGAGATATCAGCACATTCACAGGGGGAGCACAGCCCTTTGCCCTTGATGACAAAGGGGGAGAATGATTCTAAGGATCTTGGGGTTGCCATCAAGTCCAAAGGGGGAGATTGTTGGCATTTTGGCACAGGTGTGGCGCTACGGTACAGGTGTTGTCCTTGATGGCAACTCTCTTTGATGACAGATCTCAGTCCAAACTACAAGAATGAAGAGAAATTTCATATACGCAGGTTCATTAAGCCCAAGATGCGTATACACGCTGGTACGCTAGATACTAAGTCGTGGATACGCATGCTTGCTATATACGAAGTCGCGTATACACGCAGTTTCATGAATAGAAAAGAGCGTACATGTCGAGAAGCTTCCCTTTGGTCCGAGGTAGTTAGTCCTCGGTACTTGAGCCTATGTTTTTGGACCAAGGTATCTCGACAGTCGTGTTGATCCCGAGTTTTGAAGTTGATGGTATTGTATTACTATGGTTTTGGCCCGTGGTATTGAGGAGGGCCTAATGCTATATAAGGAGAAGAAGATCATTAGGCTAGTGCATTGAAAAAGTCTTGAATATCTAATGAAGAAAGAGATCTAGTATGCAGGTTCTGGGTTGATGATACATTGCTTGATCTGAGCTAAGGAGAGATCACATCGGTTGATGGAAGGATAGATCGAGATCAAATTGTTTGAAATGAACTATCGGTATATGGTTGATTACGCATATTTTTAGATCTGCATACTGATGCAATGTTATGTTCTGAGTATGACTGATGACTGGTACAGCTGCAAGTTATGAGAAATTATTTTTAGATCTATACGCAGGTTGGCTTCGGTAAAAGCGCGTGTATACGCGGGTTTGTTTCATTGAAGTAGCGTATATCTTTTGAAGCTTAATTTTTGGGTTGCAGTTGGGTCTGTTTGTTATTGCAGGGTTCTGTAGTCTGCTCTGTGTTCTGGTGACTGGGTGTTGACAGGGTTTCAGTGGTTCAGTGATTCAAAGTTTGATGATGCTAGTATTGGTTGTTTTGTGCTTCTATGATTTGCTATGAAAAGTGAATGAATCGTGGTCTTCAGATTGAAATTTGTGCTTCAGGAGTATCCAGTCTAAAAATTGATGAAAAGTGGTACCTGAAGGAAAGAAGATTGTAGGCTAGCACCTACGTACTAGTATCTTAGCTAGTACAAGAGCAAAGGGGGTTGGAGCTCCCTTCCAGGAGAGTTTTGAAAACGAGAGAAGGTTGTAGCCTGCGTACTGGTATAAGGCTGCACCAGTACAAAAGATTGTAAACTGAAGTTTCTTATTAAAGAAAGATAGAGACGACTTGCAGCAGGTGGTTTTCACCCACATTGGGTTTCCACCTTATATCATGGTGTTCATGTGTGTGGCTTTTGTGTGATGATCTGTTCTATTATACTGCACCTGTTTACTTTTAATATGGTTAATAATGTCATGATGCATTTACTGAAGATAAACTAACTGAATCATAAGATTTCTGGTTATACGCTGGTTGCTTTAGACACAGTAGCGTGTACACGCTGGTTCACTTAACTGAAGTAGCGTATATGTTTCTGAGTATTGAAAAAGTTTTATTGATCTGATAATACTGATTCACCCCCCCTCTCAGTATTATTTCCAACAAAGATGAACTCGTATCTCCTAAACCATAGCACCTGTTAAAAATCTGAAAGAGGTTTTTGTAGATAAGGTCATGTTGGATAAAAACCTCTCTAAAATTTTGGAAATTCATTTCCAGTAGCTCGAAATCTTTTCCACAAAATCATCTCTAAAACATAAAATCATTAAAAATTTAAATATGTGAAAATGAGCTGTAAAGATCTAGTCACATATCCCAATCCATGACACCTGTGAAAAAAATGAAAGAGGTTTTTGTTATATGGCTTGTTCCTAACAAAAAAATCCTTGGGTTTTGCAAAATCACTTTCCATCGGTTGTAAAATGGCCCTGCACTAAAATGACTAAAACAGTAAAAAATATGAAAATTTTGCTTTGTTTAAATGTAGGCTCCAAATATCACTGTATATCTCCCACATAGTAGCACCTGTACATAAACTGAAGGAGGTTTTTGTTATTTGATATGCTATGAAAAAAACTCTCTTTCACTTTTGAAAACTTCCTTACCATTATTTCAGAAACTGATTTTGTACTAAACTTGTCATTGCATGCAGCAACTGACCTCAAAACATGCATAACCAAGAATCACTCATTCATTTCTTCTAATCCATGAACTGGTTACGGGAGTGTGATATACCGTTGGAAAGATTTTTCCGAGCTTCTTTTGGTGGACACACTTGTGACATGTTTTGTGCTGAACATCATGTGCAAAACATCTAACAAATCCATACATAGTAAGAGCTCATGTTGATCCCTGGTGACAGGCTGCGAAGACTGGAACTAACATTGGCTCCAATGGGGATGGTAGCTCCTTGGAGGTGCCAAGAACTACAGATCTCTAGAAAGTAGATAGTGCCTCTTCCATTGGGCATGGATGGTCAAACAACTGCAAACCCAAAACAACTCATACCAATCCAAAAACATATACATACTGCAACTTGTACATAAACAAATATCAAAAACTGAAATGCTGCCTTGGGCAGCTTATTTATGTACAAATCTAACCCACTTTGCTGCAAAATTGATATATCAAGTAATGTTGTAATGCCATATCAACCAATCAAGTAATTGTGACAAGGATGCTGCTTGAAAGTGCTTCAACCAGGACACAAATGTAAATGTTGATAGCCATACATGCACATAACGAGTCTGGTTATGTAAAAGACAATTTGAATTATCATTCAAATTGAAAAAATACTCCATATATGTGACAATAGGATCAAAGAAACCAGAATCTGTTTTCTGCCCTAACTCCTCAACGCAGACCGCAAACTACAAACTGTCAATGAAAACATCCACGGGCAGCTCTATTATTTCTTTTTTTGAAGGAGGGAGAGTTTCCAAGAACTTTTTGGGATCTCAGAATTCATATGATTGGATCTGATCATTTAAATACTGAATCTCCTTCTCAAATTTTTCAACAACTAACTCAAAGAAACTAGTTTAAGCTTTAGGAGGAAACTTTGGAGATCTCAAACATCGAAGCATGGCAATGAAAAATACTTCATCAATTTCAAAATCCACTAACTGATCTCTAACTTCTTTAAAGCTTCATAAAACATAGGGTCTACCACATACCCTACCATTTTGTTTTAGTGCATGAATGGATCAGTGAGCGTTGGAATCTTTGGATTGAGTTGGAGTCGCAAGGTGAATGTTTCAGCCTTCATATGTATCTGACTGTTGTCCACCATCAACAATCAGATCTAACTTGATACATGTACTGGGGCAATTTGCAAGTTAGATATTCCGTTTATAAGACTAGACCGGAGATTGACTGAAGCAGCTTTTATCTACTTTCGCTAATGCAAAGCAAGAGCGTTTTGAAGGCTACTTGGCTAACTTTAGGCTCCGTCTGTAGTCTATAAAACAAATAACACTAACAAACAAATAAAATTTTCTTCCCCAGTATGGTCGCCACTATGTTAGAGCCTAGATTTACCTCAGGCTGAAAAGGTAGGATCCAGGGCCAACATCAAACCATGCTCAGCCTCGTAGCTAGCCCTACGAGGACAGGAGAGGGCTCTCTCCGGGTCAATCTCAGCAAAAGATAATCTGATGGGGCTTGAGATGACTGATTTAACAACTAATCTTAGGCTAGGTATGAAGTGCAAGGATTTGATTTTACTTTTGGGGATTTTTTGTTGGAAAAAGGGAAAGGCAAATTTGGGTCCGGGGATGAGGCCTAGTTTTTACAGAGTTATGATTAGGGCAAAGAAGGAAATCATTTTGATGCTTTAGATTAAATGAATGGATGGAGTAGACTGGTGAGGGGCTGAAGAGGGCAAGAGGCTGCAAGAATCCTCTCCAAACAGATGAAAACATATAAAACTAAACAAATTTTAAGGCAGAGCACAACAAGCCAAATGAATTCTACCTTTGTCACTCAATTTTTTTAATTTCAAAAACAAAGAGAAGGGAAATGGCATACATAAAACATCAATGAACTTACAATTACATGAAGAAAAACACCATCAAAACACAGAGCCACAAGGATCCCACAAGTGCTGCAAAACCCTGGTCTTTCCTTTGCCAAAAATGTAGAAATGAGAAGTAAAATGAAGTGCCAAGCAATCCCAAGTGTCCAACCTTCTACCAAAATCCAACCCCTACACTATGAAATTCATAAAATATATAAATTTTCTCATCCTTGTACTAAGGGATTGAGCTCAACCATTTTCTTCAAAATAGAATTAGTTACATTAGACTTGTGTCGAATTTCTGAAAACAGGTGTTGAAGATGAACTCGTATCTCCTAAATCATAACACCTGTTACAAAAAAGAAAGAATTTTTGTAGATAAGGGCATTTTGGAGAAAAACCTCTCTCAAATTTGGGAAATTTGTTTCCAGTAGCTCACAATCTGTTCCACAAAATCATCTCTAAAACAGAAAATCATTAAAAATTTAAATCTATGAAAATGAGCTGTAAAGATATAGTCACATACCCCAATCCATGACACCTGTGAAAAAAATGAAAGAGGTTTTTGTTATATGGCTTGTTCCTAACAAAAAACGCCTTGGGTTTTGAAAAATTACTTTCCATCTGTTGTAAAATGGCCCCGCACTAAAATGACTAAAACAATAAAAAATATGAAAATTTTGCTTTGTTTAAATGTAGGCTCCAAATATCACTGTATATCTACCTGTTGTGGCCAGCAACAACCCCCCCTTTTTTGTTCAATCTAGTATCAGCCACGATGCTAGAATGAATGGGGACCCTTAGTTAATTTTTGGAAAAGCAAAGATTTCATTCTAAAGTACAAACATGCACTTAGAAAAGGTTTCTTGAGTGACTTAAGCCTAAACCAGTGTTCATGGAAGCAAATCTTTAAGGTTGCATCACAAAAGAATGAGAAACACCTTCATTTCCCTTCTAAAGACCAATATGCACACCGCCTCAGTATTAATAACAACATCGCATCGCAACATGCTAGTACCCATAAAGAAAAGCTTACAAACCTGCCGATTTGCGATATTGCGATCGCGCGATCGCATATCGCAGAAATGAGGCAAGCGAAGATTAACAAGCATTGAGTTATTGTGATCTGCGATATGGTGATCTGCGATATTGCAATCACTACTGTTTGCGATTGCGCGACATGCAAGGGTACGATGGCAGATCATTAAAGCACCTTAATACGAATCCCTCGGGCGCGCCACCCAAAGAAAAGCCACTTACTATAACCTGACTTGGAGTTATGCGCTTTTAATGATAGTAATAATTTGGTTGTCAATTATTAAGTGGAATAAAGACGCGTGCCTTAATGCGGATTTGCTTCACGTAAGGTGGCGTATCTGATTTATCTCTTGCATTTAAAACTCTCCCATCACCTTTCTGATCAATCTTTCCATTTCACTCATAACCTGCAGGAGCAAAGTGCGAAGGCAAAATCAAACAGAAACGCTAAGCGAGATGGGAAAGAAGAACAAAGCTCAAAGCTCAGAAACAAGAGAGAAGAACAAAGAGAACAAGCTAGGAAAACCCATGCACATCACCAAGCGCTAATAAAATCTTCTTTTGACTCAAGCATCATAACCAGAAAAAACTTTCAAATGGGTGATTTAGTTTTGAAATGGGATAAGGCACATGAAGAAAAGGGCAAACATACGAAATTCCAGAAGCTTTGGCTTGGCCCTTTTCAGATTGTAGAAGTCGTAGGCCCATCCACATTCGTGTTGCAGGATCTAGCAGGAAACATCTAAGGAGAAGGGAAGAGCGCCAATAAGACAACAGAGAGAAGATGCCTCCGCAATTGGATGCCGCATGCAGCAGAACCGCGGATTCCAGAGTATTTCCCAACAGGCACTGATGAAAATAGACTGTCCAAGATTCAGAGGCAAAGGCGCACAAAAGCAGCGTGTTTACAAAAGATCCTGAAGCTCAGACTTGGTAAAGCAGAGAAAGAAGCGCAAGAGAAGAAAGACGCTCCAGAAAAGCCTGGAACAAAGAACGGAAACAATTCTCGAAACAGGGGATTGTCCATACAGCGTGACTTCTAACTCATTGAGTCATTCGCACGACCAGAAACCGAAATAGCAACAACAAAATCAGTTCGAAAAAAAACTGGGTTGTACTAAGTGTGCGCACAGCGAATACACCCAGCTAGAGAAAGGTTTTCGAAAATATCTTCTAATCTAACAGAAAGAGGTGCCAACGCTTGTTGTTTCTAATTTTCAAGCTCGAACAAAAGGAAAGGACAACCAGCCGACTCTTTCAGGGCGAACAGCGCATTGCTTACAGCACTAAGGAGCAGATACATAAACGGTTAGAAATTAGATTCAATTTTTAGAAATAAATTTATTTTTAGTAAAAGGGTGGTCATTTGAAGCCGTTCCCTGAATTTGTGTAAAGTAAAATTAGTCGGTTACTAGTATTTAACCCTTCTCGTTGCATTGGAGAAGGCTCCGAAATTTTGTCAAAAAACTTGTCCTCAGAACATGCACTTTTGCACCCTCGGAGGGGGTTTTTGATGAATGGATGGATCAAGATTTATTTATGTTTGCATTTTAATACCTGCTACTGATGTTGCACTTCTGTACTCTTAGTAGGCATTAGAAGCAAGTAGAAATAGATCATTATTGCTTAAGGTCTGTAAGTTTAAAATCAGTCATAAATGGTACTTTTATCTCTTGACTAGTTTCTGCTTGCATTCTTAGAGTAATATACAGCTGATGTTATTTATATGTTAACGTATGAATGAGTGGACTACCATTTGGCACTTTTGTACAGTGGAGTCATTGATTTGTGCTTAATACATGAATAGCTGATTATGCAATATGCTGTTCACAATCATTTTGCTTAACTTCTTACGCAAGATGGTTCATCTTAATTGATTTATATTCTCATAATAGCTGAATAATCTTCATTACCAGTTATTCTGTGAAATCTTTCTAGATTGCATAATGGAAAAATTCTGTCCCGGGTTAGTGTAGATTAGATGTATTGTTTTTGTTAGATTAAAGTAGTATAAAGTCATTTCAGAATTTAGAATTAGATTAGTTAAGGAATAATTACTTATTTTCTACTATCATTTCCATACACACACACACATCACCATTTTCTACACATACACACACCCCTTAGAATGGGAAGCTGGTCCCGTCATCCCCAGTCGGACCCGCTACACCAAACGGGCACGGAGCCGCCAACCAGGTTCCCGACCGGGTGGGTATCCCCCTTGTTGTTGACCCGATTTCGGGGCCCTCAACATATCTGGCGCTAGAAGGAGGGCCTGAGCACATTGTCTGATTGGAATGTTTTTAATTATAAATCTTGAAACGGGATGGCTACTCACAGAATTCCTATTTGGAGTTGCATCCATGTTCCTGCCTCTTCCAACACTCCACCAGATGTGGTAAGGCTATTGTCTCAGGTAAAATTCAATGGTAAGAATAATTCTTCTGCATTTCATCATGCCCTGCAATTCATTCAAAGAGTTTTGAGTTCTGATATTCAAAAAATTGACGAAGGCGTTGTGTGCAGGATTTTTACTCTTACACTCACAGCGGAAGCTAGAAAATGGTGCAAAAGCCTCCCAGTTGCATCAGTTCACAGCTGGGACCAATTCATTAGGATTTTCATCTTGGAATTTGATTGCTATGAATACGACCAGGTATATGATGAAATCGACTATCTGCGGAAAGAAGACGAACCCGTAAGTGATTTCAATATGCGATTTCATCTTAAGTGTCTGCAATATGACCTCGAAAACGAGCTCACAGATGAAGAATCTTCAGATTATGATGAGTATTTCCTACCTCCTGTACCTGACCAAACAGAATTCAGCCTAGGAGTATTGCATTCTCTGACACCAGAAAACAAAGGCGAAAATACCGAAAGGGAAAATACCTTAGCACCACAAGATGACTTCGACATCGAGTTAGACAATATCATTTCAAATCAACAAATACTAATTCCAAGGTTAGATCCCCCTACTGCTTCTCTTCCGAAAAGTATCGGCACAAAAAGGTATGATCTAAAACCCGATGCTTATAGTGAATCTGATGAACGAGATTTAGTTAATTCTGTTAAATGCGTTGTTCCAGATTTACATTTTTCTCTTTACCCCAATGTTTTTAGTGATGACGATTTTTCCCCTCATAATATTAAGCATATTTCAACGGACACAGAGGGTTATTCAAATGAACCATCATTGGGTTTTCAAAATAAAGAGAACACTTTAACACAACCTTTGACCCATATTAAATGAGAGCTGCCTCACCTCCCTCGTCTGAAAATATATAATGAAAAAGAGGAACCTAGGGGACACTGTAAGGTCTTTTGTGATAGTTGCTTTGCCGATCGTGATGATGATGAGTTATCATAAGTAACTCAACTAAGGTCAGACGATAAAAAACGTCTTAGATCAGGAATTATACCAGCTGACCCTCACCTAAAAGCAAAAGCTCATTTGAATAATTTTACTATCCAAGACGATACTCCAATCTATGATTCATATCAAGAGGAAAGTTTCATCCCTGATCGCGATCATAACTCAGTTCCTGATTCACAAAACTTGGCCAGTTCTTGTGAAAAGCAAAAAATCACAAATAACTCCCAGTTGTGCGATACCACAATTTGTATAGATACCCAATCATTTCTTTCTCACTCAAGTTCATTTTGTACAAAATCCAATCTATTTTTAAATTTTCAAATTTTTGATAGATTAGGTTTCAGCGATTTACATATAAGAACTTTCATTTCAAACCAAATCGCTAAAAACTCAACGTCAACAAGCAATGGGTTACAAACCATCGAAACCAAAAAACCCATTTCACAATTTGACTTGTTATCCCTCCTATTGAATGATCACCAAATCACAAAATAAATCCATCCCGATTTTTATGATCCAATAGGTACTCAGTTAGAAGAAACCTCTCATGAGAAAATAAAATCAGACAGAATTCCAATTGAGTCTGTAAGTTCTTATTCCCTAGCCAACAAATTCAATCCAAGAGAAATTCGATTCTTTTTACCAATGCTTGGAAAATTCATGCGGCTAGGGATAATAATGAATCGTTGGTTCCATTGGAAATATCATTTTACTTAAGTTATTTCCTGTATATAATTAGAATAGGAGTAGGAGTAATTTAGCTAGGTTATTAGTTTTGCTTTCAAAATAATTGATAGGCAAAGTTAGTTATATTCTCTGCATGACACTAGAGAATGTTTGCCTCTCTCAAATAAAGTTTGTTCTGACTAAACAGTATTTGACATTCACTAAAGACGCCTCGTCTCTGTTTAAGATTCTGAACTTCGGCTCCTATGAACAGCAAGTCTTTTGAGAATTTGATCTTTATTATCAATAGAACTTTAACCCAGAAATGATGATAGTTTCGGCTCCAAAAAATTTATTAAAAAAAAAAAAAAAAATCTATCTTAGTAAAGAATTCGTTTTAGGTCATCACAATGAAAGGTATCATTATTAAAATAAAGATTCTCTGTGAAAACAACCACTACCAAAAGCAGCCCCATCATTGTCACCCAAAACTTTCTTAAGGAAAGAGAATTTGATTTCCTCCCTGCTGAAGGAAAACACGACATTCAGAAGAATGACCTAAAAAGATGCTATATCTCAAAGAATAAGAGGTCTCATCACGAGCCGACTTATCATGATCACAGATATTATAACTTGCTGACGTTGCCGAAACTGTCTACCAAAACAGGGCAATGACTCAAGATTGTTGCAATCAAAAGACAAGGGGTCTCATCACGAGCCAGCTTGATCAGCAAAAGTGTAAATCAAGTGAATGACTGTGTCATAATTTGGCCACCAAACCAAGACATTGTTCTTTAGAGAATAAAAAAAGGAAAAGGCATCAAGAAAGGGATTTTTTCTGAAAGAGTTGTAAATAACCTTAAGCAGGATAAAGGATCATTCCTGGATAATAGGTAACCCTGTCGAGGCTATGGACGCCTGCTGGCAGCAGTGGCTCTACCTGCGACAAAGGAGCATTCTTAAAAATGGTTGATACATAGAGAACACTTTATTTTTATGTTTTTTACAAGACCAAGTAATAACTGACCTGAATTCAAAAACAATCTGGGAATGCAAATAATTGAAATAAAATGGGGCTGAAACAAAACATCATTGACGCTTTGAAGTATCATTTGTTTTTATCTTTTTATAATAAGGTTTAAAATTCCCGAGAAATTTTTTTTTAGGAGTCTGAAGACATCAATAGAAAAAGAACAGAGATAACTGGTTCTCCCAAGTGAATCGCCAATTGTTGTGGCCAGCAACAACCCCCCCCCCCCCTTAGTTAATTTTTGGAAAAGCAAAGATTTCATTCTAAAGTACAAACATGCACTTAGAAAAGGTTTCTTGAGTGACTTAAGCCTAAACCAGTGTTCATGGAAGCAAATCTTTAAGGTTGCATCACAAAAGAATGAGAAACACCTTCATTTCCCTTCTAAAGACCAATATGCGCACCGCCTCAGTATTAATAACAACATCGCATCGCAACATGCTAGTACCCATAAAGAAAAGCTTACAAACCTGCCGATTTGCGATATTGCAATCGCGCGATCGCATATCGCAGAAATGAGGCAAGCGAAGATTAACAAGCATTGAGTTATTGCGATCTGCGATATGGCGATCTGCGATATTGCAATCACTACTGTTTGCGATTGCGCGACATGCAAGGGTACGATGGCAGATCATTAAAGCACCTTAATACGAATCCCTCGGGCGCGCCACCCAAAGAAAAGCCACTTACTATAACCTGACTTGGAGTTATGCGCTTTTAATGATAGTAATAATTTGGTTGTCAGTTATTAAGTGGAATAAAGACGCGTGCCTTAATGCGGATTTGCTTCACGTAAGGTGGCGTATCTGATTTATCTCTTGCATTTAAAACTCTCCCATCACCTTTCTGATCAATCTTTCCATTTCACTCATAACCTGCAAGAGCAAAGTGCGAAGGAAAAATCAAACAGAAACGCTAAGCGAGATGGGAAAGAAGAACAAAGCTCAAAGCTCAGAAACAAGAGAGAAGAACAAAGAGAACAAGCTAGGAAAACCCATGCACATCACCAAGCGCTAATAAAATATTCTTTTGACTCAAGCATCATAACCAGAAAAAACTTTCAGATGGGTGATTTAGTTTTGGAATGGGATAAGGCACATGAAGAAAAGGGCAAACATGCGAAATTCCAGAAGCTTTGGCTTGGCCCTTTTCAGATTGTAGAAGTCGTAGGCCCATCCACATTCGTGTTGCAGGATCTGGCAGGAAACATCTAAGGATAAGGGAAGAGCGCCAATAAGACAACAGAGAGAAGATGCCTCCGAAATTGGATGCCGCATGCAGCAGAACCGCGGATTCCAGAGTATTGCCCAATAGGCACTGATGAAAATAGACTATCCAAGATTCAGAGTCAAAGGCGCACAAAAGCAGCGTGTTTACAAAAGATCCTGAAGCTCAGACTTGGTAAAGCAGAGAAAGAAGCGCAAGAGAAGAAAGACGCTCTAGAAAAGCCTGGAACAAAGAATGGAAACAATTCTCGAAACAGGGGATTGTCCATACAGCGTGACTTCTAACTCATTGAGTCATTCGCCCGACCAGAAACTGAAATAGCAACAGCAAAATCAGTTCGAAAAAAAACTGGGTTGTACTAAGTGTGCGCACAGCGAATACACCCAGCTAGAGAAAGGTTTTCGAAAATATCTTCTAATCTAACAGAAAGAGGTGCCAGCGCTTGTTGTTTCTAATTTTCAAGCTCGAACAAAAGGAAAGGACAACCAACCGACTCTTTCAGGGCGAACAACGCATTGCTTACAACACTAAGGAGCAGATACAGAAACGGTTAGAAATTAGATTCAGTTTTTAGAAATAAATTTATTTTTAGTAAAAGGGTGGTCATTTGAAGCCGTTCCCTGAATTTGTGTAAAGTAAAATTAGTCGGTTACTAGTATTTAACCCTTCTCGTTGCATTGGAGAAGGGTCCGAAATTTTGTCAAAAAACTTGTCCTCAGAACATGCACTTTTGCACCCTCGGAGGGGGGTTTTGATGAATGGACGGATCAAGATTTATTTATGTTTGCATTTTAATACCTGCTACTAATGTTGCACTTCTGTACTCTTAGTAGGCATTAGAAGCAAGTAGAAATAGATCATTATTGCTTAAGGTCTGTAAGTTTAAAATTAGTCATAAATGGTACTTTTATCTCTTGACTAGTTTCTGCTTGCATTCTTAGAGTAATATACAGCTGATGTTATTTATATGTTAACGTATGAATGAGTGGACTACCATTTGGCACTTTTGTACGGTGGAGTCATTGATTTGTGCTTAATACATGAATAGTTGATTATGCAATATGCTGTTCACAACCGTTTTGCTTAACTTCTTACGCAAGATGGTTCATCTTAATTGATTTATATTCTCATAATAGCTGAATAATCTTCATTACCAGTTATTCTGTGAAATCTTTCTAGATTGCATAATGGAAAAATTCTGTCCCGAGTTAGTGTAGATTAGATGTATTGTTTTTGTTAGATTAAAGTAGTATAAAGTCATTTCAGAATTTAGAATTAGATTAGTTAAGGAATAATTACTTATTTTCTACTATCATTTCCATACACACACACACATCACCATTTTCTACACATACACACACCCCTTAGAATGGGAAGCTGGTCCCGTCATCCCCAGTCGGACCCGCTACACCAAACGGGCACGGAGCCGCCAACCAGGTTCCCGACCGGGTGGGTATCCCCCTTGTTGTTGACCCGATTTCGGGGCCCTCAACACTACCACATAGTAGCACCTGCACATAAAATGAAGGAGGTTTTTGTTATTTTATATGCTAGGAACAAAAATCTCTTTCACTTTTGAAAAATTCCTTACCATTATTCAGAAACGGATTTTGTACTAAACTTGTCAATGCGTGCAACAACTGACCTCAAAACATGCATGACCAAGAATCACTCATTCATTTCTTCTAATCTAGGAACCGGTTATGGGAGTGTGATATACCGTTCAAAAGATTTTTCCGAGCTTCTTTTGATGGACACACCTGTGACATGTTTTGTGCTGAAAATCATGTGCAAAACATCTAACAAATCCAGACATAGTAAGAGCTCATGTTGATCCCTGGTGACAGGCTGCGAAGACTGGAAGTAACACCGCAAACCCCCCAACTTGATCATGTACAGGTAGAAGAAGAACGTGTGGCAAAAAAATTAGAAGGAGGCATATAGAAGCCCTACTTTCTCAACTCATATCAACAAGATATGAACTACCCCTCCTCTTTCAATACAAGCTATAATGCACAATTTCAACCTTGGTCTCCACCTAGCACCTCACTTTGGTCTCCATGGTCTTATCCTTCCCAATGGGGTGATCCATATTCATGGTCCTATCCTCCTCAATATGCCATTCCTTCTTTTGATCCATATCAACACCAACCTTCTCAATGGGGTGATCCATATTTCCCTTAATGCCGTCAATATCCTCCATATCAAACTCAATATTATCCATCCTACCCACCTCCAACACAACCACATGCTCAACCACAACCATTTCAAATACCCACTCCCACTCAACTACCCTCACAACCATTTTCAAACCGAAGAAATAAAGTAACTCAACCCACTTACAATGTTGAGATGCAAAATATCCAAACAAATCCTCTTTATCCAAATGACATTCATATTGGATCAAAAAGAGTATTGCAAAGAAGAAATTCTCTTGTCCCTATTGAAGAACAACATCCAAAGGAAGAAAATTTAGAGGAGACTTAAAAATCATGGACCACATTTGATGAAGAGAAACCATTAGAGTCTAAGATTAAAGAATTTCTACAATGCTTACATCAGATCATATATGTGTTCATGAGGCTAATCAACAAATAGTAGAAGATTTGAATAGCATGAAACAAGAAGACATGAAGAATGATCCAAATGAACAAACAAACCAAGGGCATCAAAGCTATATTGAGTTTTGGTTCTATAAACTCAACAAGATGGAGCATCAATCTCTTCTTCAACAATGCTTGATATAATCAAAGTCAAAGAAGTTGGTCTCTAATATTCAGGTACATCTCAAAGCATATGTTTCGAACCCATACATGAGTTTATCTGTCATATTTTTATGCACATGGATCCATTGGAAGTATTCCTATACTTGAAAGAGATTTTTTTTTTAGGTGGGGTAGGATAAAGGAATAAAATAAAATAAAAAAATAAAAAGAGGAAGAGAAAATAAAAGAATAAAAATAAAATCTCAGGTGAAAACATCCTTTGAGGTGCCTGAGATTGGCTAATTGAATGAAAACCTCCATGATGCGGTCAATGGTTGGGAAAAGGAGAAAAAAGAAAATACCCTAAGTGAAAACCTTGTTTGAGGTGCCTAGGTAGACCTACTAGTTGAAAACATCATTGAGGAAGCTAGTAGGCCTAACAATAAATGAAAATAAAAAATTCCTTTGCTCCATGTATCTCTCTCTAATGAATGTAGGTGCTCTCTAATATTTGCAAGCAACAAAAACAAGTTAGCACCAAAAGAAAAAATTGATCAAAAGCCTAGTCAAAGAAAGTAAAACTTGGGATTTCTCCTTTGGTTCCAAGATGCTCCAATAGGACCAAGGCCATGTCAATCCATCACCCTCATTCATTTCCAGCATCCAACCATCATTCCCAAGCCTTTCCCATTCATTTTCCTCATTGTCTTAAAATGCTATAGGAAGGTTCTGTTTTGCTACAAGTCTGAGAAAATGCATAGGGAAAAAATTATGTTGACCATATATCAAAATCCATGCATCATTTTGTTGAACTATTTCATGGGGAGATGTATAAGGATGATGGTAACATGCTCAAGGAATTTCAGCAAATTCCAGTGCACACTTTTCAAGAAACCTACAACCATTTTTAGTTTTTATTATGATTCGTTCATCCATTTGCTAATATTTTTAATGGGTAGGTGCATAAGAATGATGTCAACATGCTCAAAATTTTTTAGTTCAATCCAGTGTACCGTTTGAGAGATATGGATAAAAAATATTATGTTACAGGAGTGTTCCTGAATTGCTATAGGAGTGCCTGGATTTGCTTCAAGAGTAAGATTTGCTTAGAAAAGGGGTCAAAAATAATGTTTCCCCTTGGGAAATGTCAAGATAGGTTCATAAAACCTCCTTCACCTCTAATCCACTCCATTTAACCCAATTCTTCTCAAGATACCACCTTTGTTCATGAAAAAAAAAGAAAACAAAAAAAAATGCATCTCCTTCACCCCTTCTTCACAGGATTTCACCACCATGAGAGATTTTGTTCCTGACCCTAGGCTCACCATGATTCATCCAAGTCGTTGCATGTATTTCATAAAGCAACATAAGGTTTAATTGAGATTTTGGAGGGAGTTGTCTCACTGCTACATGAGAGAGATTAGTCTTGTAGTAGCTTGCACAAATCCAACATAACTAGGAGCAAAGGACTATTGTAGCTTCATAGTCAAAACCTGACCATACCTAAGCATTAAAAAGTCCATCCTTGAGTTTTGATGAAGCTACACCATCCTTGAAGAGGCAACCAATCCACTCCAATAGAGGCATATCAAGAACTGGAGGGACCTACATGAAAAAGGAAATTGTATCAATCAAATACCTATCAGAGAGCATCATCAAGTTTTCTCAAATAAATACCTGTGAGTGAGGAAAGAATGAGGAAGAGAACCTTAGGGAATAGTTGATCGAACACTGGTTCAACATCAACATGCATGCATCTATAACAACTTGACATCTGGTAGGCACAAGTATGCATTATTGTTCTTCACCTCTCCTGTTGAGCATATTATGGTTAAAAAAATTGTTTTCAATGCACACGAGAGAAGGTTTTATAGGCTGAAGGTGGCCAGTAAACTTGGCCACCCTCGACTAGTAAGATTGCAATTTACTCAAACACCCATGCAACGTGGAGAAGTCAAAGTGGGGAGAGTGATAATTACAAGGAATGAGGACCATATCACCAAGCGCACCAAGCCAATTATCACAGAAAGAAATAAAAGAATAAGGCTCAACTTTAGTTGTATCGATGCTCATTCCCAAAACAATTAGAGAGGCTCATTAAGGCATCAAAGGTCGAACTAGATGCTACTAAGGGCATCCAAGGGTGTTACAGAAGAGAAACATAGTTGATTTGTAGGTGCTGTAAGATCGAGCATATTTGTTACAGGAGAAACAAGGTTGCTACAAGAGAAACATGGCTGCTACAGGAGAGACAAATTGTGTGCTACAAGAGACAGAGTAGGTTCTACAAGAGACAGTCTACTTGGTACAATGTTGTCCTAAGAGGAAAAAAGGGGCCCTGTGTTGAGCATTATTGGCCACAAAACCATAGAATTTTGAAGGAGTATACAAGGAAGGGGCAAGTACTTGATGTCTCACCTCTTACAAACAAAAATTACATGAATTTTTGAAAAATACCTCCACTAAACATCCTGTAACAGAACCTTGAAAAAATTTGAAGTGTGGATTTTTCTTGGGAATGTGAGAATTATGATAGGAGAATACACTTTTTTTAAGTTGAAATCCTATCATAAGTTGAAATCCTATGTTTCTCTAAAATTGATAATTGGTAGCAGGTCTCACTTGCACAAACCTTGAGAACACATTCAACACCTTGTGCCATAAACAAATTTTGTTGACATGGATATAAGATCTTTTCTATAATCACAGGGTAAAATACTATTGGAACACGAGGAGAAAACCAGGGAAGGTTTTACAAAAGAAAAAGAGGAAGAAGAGGGTGGCAGATAGAGAAAGAGGAGGAGAAAAAGGGGAACAAGGAGCCTCCAAGATCGTTGAAGAAGCCTCTATACCTTAAAAAATAATGAGCAAGGAGAAGAAAGCCAGTATTTTAGAGGGAAACATTGAGAAAGAAGTGGTTGCCACTATGGAAGCCTTGGTCACACCAACCAAGCCTAAGGAAAGGACTCCAAAGAAAGGTCCTTTGTATTTCAAAATAAGGAGAAGCACTAGACTCAAGCAAGGGAAGCCTCAAATTCCCTCAAGAACCCCAATGACAATTGAGAAATCAACCAGTCACCTAAAGGAAGGATTAGAGGGAAATAAGAAGCAAATTGAAGGAGTAACCTCCCTCCAAGCAAAGGGGAAGTAGATCCAAGCCTCACAGATAGAGCCAGACACTAGAGGAGCCAAAACTAACCAATGGAAAGAGGATTATGCCCTACTACAAGAAGGTAGAGAAGTGCTACCGGAGAAAACAAAGATGATATAGGAAGTAAAAATGTTTCTATAGGAAGAAAAAAAATTGCTACAGGAAAGTATTGGACAACTACACGATAGATCAGGGAGGCCACCAGGGCCATGAATGGCACAATTAGGTCACTAAGTTGCTAAAAGGATGAGCAACACTTTCAACAGGGGGTATGATGGGCCTCTAAATTAGGTACAATTTAAGGCTCATCTGAGCATCCTTCAACACATTAAACCTCTCCTTTTGCATTAGATGACATATTTTTAGCTTTAATATGTTCATTAGGAAGATTTATAATTGCATATTTGTGCCTAATATTATTTATTTTATAGAATATTATGAGAATAATGGGAAGATTATGAAGACTTGGAGGATGAGATAATCTAGGGACTTTCTCCATGCTACAGGAGGACCAAGATTGAATAATAAATGACATGATATGATTAAATTATTAAACAAATTCTAGAGCTCCAATGATTGAGAAAATATAGGAATGTGCTTCCTGTCATTTAATGTAGATTCCTAGTGTTGGTAACTAGATCCACTATTTGAGGGATTTTGGAGGGGAAAGCCTAATCCTTTCAAGGAGAATGCTTTCCCATAAATTTGTATAAGTACCAATTCGAATTTGCCTCTAGGGGCATGTATTTCTTAGTTTTCTTGTGGATAAAACTTGTTATTTAGTAGCTCCATTTTCATTTCTAGTAGGGATGTACTTGGATTGAGTCAAATAATGAAGTTTGGTGCCATTTTTAGCTTCTAAATATTGGATTCCTTTATGGGAATCTAAGTATCCTTGGTCTTGGCCATCCCAAGAGCCTCATAGCCCTCTTGTACAATTTATCTATCTTCTTTGAATGTATTTTTCACTTGCATCTCTTATTTTTGCATTTACTATTCATGCCTCTTTTGTTGTAGGTTATATTGGTTAAATGATTGAAGTGAGTATTTTTGTACGTTATTTACAAAGTCACAAGCTTGATTAATCCTTATAACAACTTTCAAAATTCATATTCATCATTGAGCTATTTGGAATGGTTTACTAGTTCACAAATCTAGAATTTATGGAAGTCCCTTGTAGCAAAATAGTAGTAATTTTTTGCTATTTTTTAGAACGTGTTAATGAGCTTCATTTGAGTTTTAATACACTTGTATTGGGTCTTAAAAACATTCAGGTTAATAATTTTTTTTACCCCATATCATTTTCACTTGATTATGTTAAACATTTGATAGGTTAACTAACTCACTAATTCTTGAATTTCTGGTTTTTAGAGTGGTAATTTTCTGCTATTTTTAAGAACACGTTAATGGGGGTATTTTTGAGAGATTCTACTTGAAATGGAGTCCTAGGAAATCCTACTTCATAATGAAATTTGTCCCATCTCCTTTGAATATTATTTTCTTGGGCATTCAGCAAGTTATCTCGATCCTGTAGCAATCCTGTCACTCTTGTACCAAATCCTGATCTGAATTGGATCTTTATATTGTTTGTCATCCATCTCGATGCATTTGGCGTGGAAAAAGTGGAGGAATCATTTCACAGGACCATTTTTACCAAAGGGACCCAATTTGGCAAAGCGAGGTCTGAAACCCTCTGGGAGTGTTTTGAGGCATCAAATGACATTTTTTGGGGGTAAAACTTTTCTGATCAAGTGTAGCACCTTTGTATGATATTCTACACACAGAGAGATTTCCAACGGCGTAAGAATCGCATCAATCAGAGTCTGCATTCAAAAGTTATGCCACTCAGAAGTTGACCTTCCTATTTTCACATCTTTAGTTCGAAAGGATGCCGCGTCAGCCCCCATTAGTCATGGAAAAGTGGATAGCCACATGTTTGTGATGTAAAAGACTCTAGAAGAGTTTATTTTGTAATTATAGTTAAGATTTGATGTAGTCAAACTTAACAACTAGTAGGCTATCGGGTTGTGTTATAATCGGGCCACTAGGAGGAAGAGGCATTCCATTCTTTCGAGAAAATTTTGTTCCATAGTTGAGCAAATATAGCCAGGAGAGATAGGAGGTAAAGCACACAGAGAGGATCTATGCACTGTAGCACCCCATGGGCCACAAACATTACTTCTTTGTATCTACAACCATATTTCCAAATAGAGAAAGAGAGCGAAGCGACCTCACCTTCCAATTGGGTTTTCTCCCAAAAGGGTTTCCCATAGAGCATATCTTGTGTATTATGTGTGTGTGAGCTTGTTTCATCGTTCTCTACTTTTCTACTTGATTTACTTTTACGTGCATGCACTAATTAAAGTTAATTTTACAGATCTAGAAATTAAATAAAATTGTAATAGTGTAGGATCTCAAATTTCTAATATAATATTAAAAGATCTGTTGTGATGAACTGTCCAATGGATTATGGACCACAGTTTATGGATCAAATCCTATAGCAAACCTATAGAAATTTGTTTTTGAGATCTTCCTTTCCCAAATTTACTCGAAATTCATGGTAGAAGTTGATTTATATCCTATGAATGCTACGATGCCACTTTGATTGAGGTGATGCTTCGTTAGGTATCCATTTAGCTCTTATGATTGCTTGCATCTTGAAGGTTGATTTCTGCAATTATTCTAGATTTCCTTCCTGCAATTTACTTCATGCAAAGTGTGATTTCCTTCTTGCAAGAATAATCTAGGAATTTTCTTTCCTGCAAAATAGAATAGATTTCCTTTCCAGAAAGATAGATTATATTTTCTCAAGCTGTCATTACGCTTTACATTTTTCCAAATAGAATTAATTTCCTTTCTACCAAAATTAGAATAGGTTTTCTTATTGTTATTTGCCTTAGGATTGGCAGGTTACCTATATCTTTACTCAATTAAAGTTTCTTCATTGCCTTGTTTCACTTGCATCAAAGGGAATCAGACTAGGAAGAGGAAGGTGTCTGTTGCACATACAATGTCAACCCCTCTTAAGCTTGTACAAAACCCGGGTTGATAATTTAAGTCGATAGCCCCAAGAGTTGCAACATTCTTGTTACAATACTAGGGCTCATCAGATAAACTTGGAGAAAATGATTAAAAAAATAATATATGAATATTGCATGAAACATTCACATGTTTCAGCAAAAGAAAGGGATGTGATGCAGCGAAGAATAACACGAAATCAATATGAAGAACATGCAAAACATATCTTTGACACCACTTAGATAGAGTTGTTCAATAAGCTCAAATAAGAGAATCATGGAATTAATGTCTCAATCAGTGCTTTTGTGCAACAAAAACCATGGTATGTTAAACCTATTACTATATGTGACACTTGTTGTTGTCATTATCATGTGGAATTTCAATTATATTATGGCACTTTCCTTAATTTTGGTAAATTATTTTGGAAAAATTCACCTCCTCCTTCCACTATCCATGGTTTCATATCCCAAATTCGCCGTCGAAGAGAAAATCATGAATTATTTTACCAAAATAAATGTGTTGGTGGTAACAAATGTGATCATTGTGGAAATATGACTTTGCTTCATGAAAAATATCCTATTGATATGAATGATCAATCATTGTCCAACATAAAAGTGGAATGGAAGAGATTTGAATATATACATACATCAATTGGTTCAAGTAGTAGTACAAGTGCCACTAGAAGGATTGATTTACAAGAAGAAATTTTTGTGATAGAGTTTTTGAAGAAGTTTGAGACGGAAATTTATAAATATACCAAGCATTCTCATAGAGCTCGATGGAAGGACCTGCAATTCCTAAAATCTCGTGAATTGTTTTCCACTAGGGGTCATTTTGTCAATAGTTGATTTTGTAGATAATTAGGCATCTGTTGCACAAAATGAAATACAAAGTGAATATTATCATTCTTGTTGTCGTTCTGTATTTTTTAGGTTGAGGGAGTAAACACATAGGACAACATCAAAACTACTTTGGAAGTTGGGATCTAGCCCTGCCAGCTTCAGAGAGGGATCTCTCTATAAAATTTAGCTTTGTTTTGTGGGGGTTTTAGGCTAGCTATGATTGTACTTGTTTGTTTTGTTTGAAATGTTTGGTTTATTTGAGTGTTATAATTCCATTGGGCTATGGAGTTTATAAACTAAACTGGAGTTCCACATCAATTTTTAGAGGAGTTCTCACAAGGCAAGCAAGGTTGCAATAACTGGATCTTTTAAGAAATTAAGTGAATTGTGGAATAACATAAGTGTAATGTTCAGTAGAGACCAAGGAGCAATTAAGAATTCCTTGATCTCACTTCAGTGGAAAACATTAAAATTATCAACAACCAAAATAGGGTGCTCTCAATAACAAATCCTATTTATCACAGTTTTTGTTTCTTAATTCAAAAATTTAGAATAAAAGAGAAAGGAAAAACGATGTTTAAACAAATAGATAGAAGAGACACATCACCATTTAGTACACCACATGAATCATGTGAAATTTCCTTGTATTATTGATGCTCCAGTACTTTGAAAATTACAATATGCAGAAGAAAACTACATTTGGAAATCAACCCTTGATAATTCAAACAATGAAGTATTTATAATAAACATTACAAAATGCTTTATAAAATCATTTTCAAACCAACAATGTATTATTAGCCTAAGTACAAACTATATCATCTAATCCCGGCAAAAGAATAGGCCATGTGGGCTATTGAAAAGAAAGGTGGCCCTGTTTTGATGGTTTCAGTTGCCGAGTCAACCTGAAACAGTGCTTTGATGCTGAACTAACCATCATGCTAGAAAGTTGTTTTACTGCTCCTAAATTATCCTTCAATCCAGTAAATCGACCAATTCTTCCCATCTCTTTTCATCTAGCACTGCCAATTTAGTTATCCTATGATAAATTTCATCTACCTCTATGTATTTGGAAAAAGTTGGTTTTACGGAAAAATGTGTTTTACCTCATTCTGTACATGGAAATCATTTGAAATAGTTTCCAAAAATGCCTTTGCTTTCATGCTGCACTTAATTCTGCTGAACTTGATGTTGCTTTTGGCCACTTCTTTCATCTTCAAGATAAAGTCTTCCTAAGTGATCAATTTTTCATTTATAACATAGATACTGGGCAGTCCCTTTTGGATTAAGGCTTCAATTCTGTTTGTGAAACTGTTTACCTGCAGCTCTAAGGTTTCACACCTTTCTTCCAACTGATCAATGAGATTTCTCTTTGTCAAGAATTTCTTGACTTCCAGAATGGTGGCAGTTCTATCAATGATTCCTACCTCCTCCAGCTCATACTTGGACTTTGAGTTTAAAAACTTGATTATATTATAGGCTTCTGTGGGCACTTCTCCTGGCTTTTCTCTTCCCTGCACAATAGTTTCTGTAGCCTTCTCTATCAGCTCTTTTTTCTCAAATATGATTTGGATAGAAGGCCAATCTCATTCATAGATTCTAATATATTCAACCAAATAGTTTCCTTGGCTTGGGCCAAGGTTTGACCAATTGAAGTGTCTCTCTCTACCTTGTGCAACTTCTCCAACAGTCTCTGGGATTTCTCCATTTCAGTAATGCGGACAACTTCATCTTTGGCCTTTTTCACTTCCAAAGTTTTAATTTGGCCCTGCAAAGTCTAAATCTCTTTTGACTGTAGTGACATGTTCTGTAGTCTCTATGTTACCTGTTCAACACTTGCAATTTGAGTGGATGAGGTAGTTGCAGTGTTTGCCCCTATTGATGGAAGTTGATATATAGGTATGGCATCCAGGGGGACAATGGCCATCTTCAGACTGTCTTCCTTCTCCTTTATCAGTTTCTCCATCTCTGCCTCCATCTGCCTAATCTGTATATTTTGTTCTATGATCAATTTCATCATATCTGCTTTCTGTGCTTCACCTTATTCAATATCCTTGGTCATTGGATCTTCTGTGGCTGGCAGCTTGAGATTCTTTCTTAAGGCTACAATGTCCAGGTTCTTCCTTTTAAAAATATCCTCAACAATATTGACATATTTATGGTCATAACCTATCTTAATCACCAAGTCTTCCAAAGACTTGATCCTGTTATCCTTTGCCAAGGAGGACACTTTCTCCATTTTCAATTGTGACTGGACATTTGCAAAAGAAACCTGCAATTTGGAAAGTGACATAGCAGTGTTAGTCAAAGTGGAGGATATCATTTCACCAGTTTGCTAGTGCATCTCCATTTTATCAATGGTATGTATGTCCTTTGTGTTGAACTCAAAAGTGGTGCTTTTGTAATCTGCTGCTGATTTTGGCTGTGGAATTTGGGCCTCAAGAAAGGCCATCTACATTTTGCCATGCTCTATATCAAAGACTGACAACATCCTACTCTAAGAGCTAGAGGTCTGATTCCAGAATTGGTTATAAGTGCTATTTTTTAAAATTTCATTCCTGAGCTTTATTTCCCTGTACTTGTCAAAAATTGTCTTCTCTTTTTCTGTTTGGACAGTTTGTGATTCCAGCTCAGTTTCCTTGTGACCCCATGAAAATGAAGGTTCAATAGGAGATGTTGTGAATTTTTTAGTTTTAGGTGGTGAATCTGTGATGATGATGATTGTCTGCTCTTCAATTTATTTGTCCAATTCTACTCTGGGAGTTACCTTTACTCTCTTCCTATAGATGATTCTGAATTCTTTAGCTTCACTCCCAGTTGTAGATGATGATCCTTCCTCCCTTTGTATTTTGCTTGATTTTTCTTGAGGAAGAGGAGTCTGCAAACTAGAAGTAGAAATGAGTTGTTCTTCAGCTTCCTACAAGGTATTTTCTATCCACTCTAGCTGATTGGCATACTGTTCTATGTCTGGCCTTGAAGTATGAATGTAAGGAGTGCTTTTGTTCTCCACTCTAAGCTTTGAAATAATGCCACAGGGGCCATAAGACCATGTAAATATAAAATTGAAATTCATTTCTTTAAGCATTCTATCTACCTCTTCGCCCAATGTCCTTGTGTTGCACACAAATGGGCCAACCTATGTCTTTATTCTGAATTGTGCCTTCTTCTTGGCCACCTCAAATTGGATGTCATCTGAATTCAACATCTGCCTAATATACTCCAGGGAAACAATCCTCATTGGGAGGTATTTTGGGAGTTTATAGGGGGCCAATTCACAGCCATATACCCTGATTTTTTTGTAATTTTGGTATAAATACCAATCCTTGGTCTTTGCTTGGTCTGACAAATGCAAAATTCTCTTGATTTTCTCACTGATTCTGGGTTGTCCTGCACTGTTTAGAATGTTCATGGATGGATGAACAAAATCTTCAATAAACTACTTGTAGGTGAATTCGTGCTGTTCTCTCTTGACCAATCAAGTCCAAAAGATTACTTGCTGCTGGTTCCCTGCATCATCGAGCTTCTGCAATGAAAAACTAAATCTATCTCCTTGATAATAGATGAACATATAAATCAAAATTGAGGTGTAATTAAACACCTGTTTTGTAGGAAACTTTATGAACTGTTCATGGATACTATTAGCCAAGAATTAACTGAAGTTAAACACCAAGGAGGGCTTGCTATCTGTGGAAAATATGGAAAGGAATCCTAAAATGGTCTCATCTACCCACTGATCAGAATGATAGCCTAAAATGTAAGAAATCATGGAAATAATCTGCTTGGCCTGATCAGGGAAAATGGAAGAAGGATATGGAGGATTATTTTTGGGTAATTGGGCATTCACTAGCAAGAAAATCTCAAAAATTATGGCTCTAGTGTCAAAGTCCAACTTTTGATAAAGCTGGGTGAGGGCTTCTAGGGAGAAAGGGGCAACATTCTCCATAGTGGGGGCCATCATCATTTGGTCTATGGATTGGGTTGTAACTGTGACAACAATGTCACCTGTAGGGGCAATGATGGCTCTTTGGGCAGGGACATAACAAGATTGACACCTTTTGGTAAATTCCGAGGCTTGGAATGTCAAGGGGAAAATATAATGGGGGATATTTGACTCCCAGAGCCCAATTTCATCGGTTTTGTTTGCGTGTTTATCCTCTAACCAACAATACAATTCCAGAAAATTGCAATCACACTGAGCTTCATTTATATTATAATCCTTATCAGCTAAAGGTATATGATTTAAATCTACAGGAGGGGGAATTAAAGGATTAATGGGCATATCTTGAGTCTTAGTTTTAGGAGGCGTGACTGTAGAAATTTGTGAACATGATGAATTTTCAGACTAGGCTTACTGAGCACAGAAGAATAACAGACTAATACGAGAAAATGAAAGGGAATTATCAGCTTTTTTGTCTTGATATGGTCATAGAATGTCTCTTAGAGTGACTTCTATGCGAAAATGTCAATAATAGAAAATAGAAGTGGAAAAAGGAGAAAACAGAAGTGAAAAAAGGAAGATAACGATAGGCACATGAGCTTTTAAACACTGAGACGAATGTCCCATTGAAATTGGCACGGGACTGTTAGGCTAAACGGTTACCCGAGATAAATTAGAATAAATGGAGAATGGTCGTTTGGCCAGGAAGGCATTTAATAGGCTAACGGTTATGCCATGTGGCAGGCAGAGAGTGGTGGAGGGAAAGTGGTGGGACGTGGCATAGCAGATGTGGGAAAGAGGTTTCCGAAGGGGGTAGTGGATAGTTAATGGTTTTAGTGCAGGGGTGCGAAATCACCAGAGGGTGACACGTAAGGGATGGGGCCCGACGGGAGAAACTGCTTTCCGGACCCCCCGGGCAATAAAGACAGAATGGAGAGGGGGGCCAAAAACGGATAAAGGTCATTGATGAAGGGCGGGAATGGATCCCAAGGGTGCTTAGTGGAGCGTACTTTAACTTCAATGTGACAAAGAAGTTTGTCCACGTGCATTTTAATATTTGCTTTTTTTCTTAGGATAAGGGAAAATATAAACATATTAAGAAGTTTATCCATAGAGCGCATATCTACATTTTTTAATCCCATCATCAAACTTAGGATAAAATTACATGTGTAGATGTTTACAAATAACTCAATCTACCTACCCTATGTAAACTAGCATTTTTTATTCTCTTCTCTAGGGTGCACTTAAACTAGCAAACCCACTTTATTTTCTTTTATACAAATGGAAAAACTACCTAACCTATCCCTTATTTCTCCTATTGATCTAGATTAAATAGTTGGATCAATGTCATTTTCTACCTAACTAGTGATTTACCCATATTAAACTGTTGGGTAAGTCTTTATTCTTGATCTAATTTATAGAAATTGAAAGAATTTTAATCATGATTACACTGTATGATTAAACTAAAAACTAGTGGTTGTGGCAATTTGAACAAGCTGCACACAACTTTTTATTTTCAGTAATGAAGAAAAACTATCTATGAGTAGTGGCATTTAGACTTGCATCTCTTTCAGTATAATCCCTTTTTTTGTTTATTTTTTCTTTCGTTTGGTGGGGTTGAATCCTTTCTTCTTTTTTCAATATTTTTATTTATACCCTCTTTTAATTTCTTTAATTTTTTTTTTGTTTTTATTTGGAAATCATTGGTAGATTGACAAGTATTTAAAAAATAACATTCCTGAGATACAGTGCTCAATTACCTTGAGATCTTGTAAACTATAGGGCCCTAATAGTGGCTCCAACTGCAGATGGCACTCTCCTTGTGAGGTGCCAAGAACATGTGATCAATAGCCTTGAGTGTCTTATTTCAGCAATATCTACCTTTGATTTCTTTGTTGCAATACTTATGGTAACTCATCAATAGAAGCTTAGGGCCTTCTCTGCGGGCTTCAACCTCTGTTAATAGGTCACCCAATCCAAACAACAAGGACAATGATATTTACAATGATAAATGCCAAGAAAACTTCTATTGCTTAGAAAAATAATGTTTGAGCATCCAGCCATTGACAGGTCCACCAGGTAATTCTGCCATCTAAATTTATGATAAAAAATGCATTATTCCCTCTGAAAGCATAAATGACATAAGGTCCCATCCATAAATTGTCAAATTTTCCATGCTTCCCTTTGTCTTCTCTTCTAGAATCCCACTTTAAGACTTTATCACCCAAGGTGAAATCATCTGCTTTTGTCCTTTTGTCAAAAAATTTCTTGATATTCTCATGGATGACCTGAGCCTTATTATAAACTTCTTCCTTGGATTGCTGCAACTGGATTGTCTGATCAATTCTCCTTTGAATGTCATTTGGCTCAGCTTGAAATTCTTGAATTAACTTCATGACTGTAACTCCCAAAGAGGATGGAAAAAAAACATCCATTCCATAAACCAATTGGTATGGTGACATGCCAATTGATTTCTTTGTGATGAGCCTATCAGCCCAAAGTGCATTTATGAGCTTGTTGTGCTATGACTTCTTGTTGTCTGCTAATAGCTTCTTTATAATATTTACCATACTTTTATTTGAAGATTCATCAAACCCATTACCTTGTGGGTAATAAGCTGTTGAATGTCCCAATGTGATATGGTATTTGTTGCAGAAATATATCATTTTCTTAGACCTAAAGGCTGCAACATTGCCTGTAATAAGTTTGTTTGGGCAGCCAAATCTAGACAGGATATTTGTTTCTAAGAATTTGATGATAACAACATTTGTGGCTAGTCTAGAAGGAGTGACCTTGTCAGGCCAGGCAGTAACTCCATAAGGCAAAAATGATTTGTGTGTTCTATTCCATCAAGTAGGTCTTCATCATATACATGAGGGAGAGACTCTTCAGTTCATCTCCCGATGACTGTTCATATTTCTTATTTATCTATTTACATATATTTACCCAATCACAAGGATTAGGTGTCAACATTCCCCCCTTAATCTGAAGGGATGTTGGTGAGTCCAAGCATCATTCTGAATCGTTCAAGCTTTTCTCTTCCAAGCGCTTTGGTGAAGATGTCTGCAATTTGCTCATTTGTGGAACAATGACGGAGATGGATTGTTTTGGACTCAACATGATGTCGTATCAGATGATATTTAGTATTGATGTGCTTCATTCGATCATGGAACTTTGGGTTCTTGGCCAACTTTATTGTAGAGGTATTGTCAATAATGAGTGGAGTTGATTGTACTTGTTTTACCTGCAAATCTTCAAGAATTTTCCTAAGCCACACAATTTCTTTTGTTGCTTCAGCTGCTGCCACGCATTCTACTTCTATTGTGGAATCTACTGGAATTGATTGTTTGCGTGATCTCCAAGAGACAGCTCATGATCCAAGACTCATAGCATATCCTGAAGTAGATACCCCGGTTTCTTTGTCTCCATCGAAGTCTGAATCAGAGTATCCAATCAAGCTGAAGCCGTCCACCTGTGTATACTTGATTCCAAAGTCTTGAGTTCCCTTCAAGTACCTTAGAACTCTTTTTGCAGCAGACCAATGTCCCTCACAAGGCTTTTGCATAAACCTGGAGAGGATTCCAACATCAAATGAAATGTCTGGTCTGGCAGTAGTTAGGTAGTTGAGACTTCCTACAAGCTGTCTATACTTTGTTGCATCCTCAAATTTTTTTCCTTCAATAGATGTGAGCTTTAAGTTTTGTTCCATTGGAGTAGTAAGAGGATTGCATCTGTCATGCCAAACCTATTCAACAGATCTCCAATGTATTTCTTTTGAGAAAGAAATATGGACTTTGGATGTTGGGTTACTTCAATGCCAAGATAGTAATGAACATAGCCCAAATCAGTCATTTCAAAAATTTTCCCCAATTCCTTCTTTATGGATGCAATGTAGCTTTCATTGTTCCCTGTCATCAAAAGATCATCTACATATACCACAAGATATAAAACTTTCTTGCCAACTTTCTTGACAAATAAAGTTGCATCATCAAGATCATAATGTTTGAAATTTAGTTTCAGAAGATGCTCAGTTAGTTTTTCATACCAGGCTCGCGGTGCTTGTTTGAGGCCATACAAGGACTTCACCAGTTTGCATACTTTATGTTCATGTCCTTTCACAGCAAATCCTTCAGGCTGGGACATAAAAACATTCTCTTTTAGATCTCCATTTAAGAAAGAAGTTTTTACATCCATTTGGTGGACTTTCCAACCATTCTGAGCTGCTAGTGCAAAGAGTGTCCAGATGGTAGCCCATTTTGCTGTGGGGGAAAAAGTCTCCTCATAATCGACCCCTTCCTTCTGTGCAAAACCTTTTGCCACAAGCCTAACTTTGTGCTTGTCCAGTGAGCCATTAGCTTTATACTTGTTCTTGTAGACCCACTTGCAGCCAATTGGTTTGGTTCCTAATGGAGGATCAACCAACTTCCAAGTGCCATTCTTTATGAGGGAATCATACTCCTTTTGCATTGCTTCTTTCAATTCATCGTGAGAAGCAGCTTCTTTGAAGGTAGTTGGTTCAAAATCTGTAGACAAGTTCAATTCACAATCATAAGAAACATCCATATCAACAGGTGAATTAGAGTCTTCCACATCACCTCCATTTTTCCGGTTTCAATTTCTAGTTCCTGTCTTTCCAACCTCATCAGGATGAACACTTTCAAGTGTCTTTGTCAGCCACTTTGGGGGACCTTTTTCAGATGGTCCAGGCTGCTCCGTTGATTGAGTTGGGACTGAATCAAGATTGAGTCTCCCAATTCTATCAATCACATCACTTAAAGCATCATCCTTTGTTGGAGTTCCATGCGGGGGAGAGTGTTCTTTAGAAGAAGATTCCACATGTTGATCTAGTATAGGAATACCCCCTTCAAGATGTGGAATCTGATTATCAAATTCTTGAAAGGATTTTTCTTTTGCGAATCTATCCAAGCGATCAAGTTGTCGCTCAACAACATTGTCAGTGTTGGATGATTAAAGGAAAATTACATCTCTAGATACAACAAACTTCTTATTTACTTCATCATAGAAGCGGTATGCTTTGGAGGTGTTTGAATACCCTAGAAAGATACACTTATGACTTCTAACACCAAGTTTGTTTCTATGTGCCTTTGGTATCAAGGCATAACAGGTGGAACCAAAGACCCTGAGATGCTTTACCGAAGGAACATGTCCATACCACATTTCATATGGAGTTTTGTTTCTTCTGGCATTAGATGGACATCTATTCTTTATATATGCAGCACATAGAACAACATCAAACCAAAACATTATCTTTACATTTTTGAAGAAGAGCATGGATCGTACCATATTTAAGATTGTCCTATTCATTCTTTCAGCTACACCATTTTGTTGGGGATTATAAGGCACAGTTGTTTGATGTTTGATCCCATGTTGGTGAAGATAGTTTTCAAATTCATTTGATGTGTATTCTTTTCCATTATAAGTGTGAATAGACCCAATATGATATTGTGCATCATTTTCAATCCATTTATGAAAATTCTTGAATGTTTGAAAAGAATTAGATTTGTTCTTCAATAAATAAACCCAACACATTCTGGTGTAGTCATCAATAAATGTCATGATATATTTATTTCCATTTGCAGAAGGAACAGGAATTGGACCACATAAATCTGAATGAATGAGTTCAAGTTTTCTATGTGCTCTTGAATGTGAATCATGAAAAGACTGTTTTCTCTGCTTTCCTATAATGCAAGCATCACATTGCTTAAGTTTCCTAGGAATTGTAGGAAAACCAGCAACACCATTTTTCTTCAACAAGCGGACACTTCATAGTTCAAATGTCCAAATCTAGCATGCCATAATAAACTTGATGGAAGTGTACCTTCTTCATGATGAGAATTGTATGAGAAATGTTGTGCATGTTAGCGCCTAGATTTGCCTCAGGCTGAAAAGGCAAGGTTCTAGGTCCACATCAAACCACGCTCAGCCTCGTAGCTATCCCTACGAGGACAGGAGAGGGCTCTCTCTGGGTCAATCTCAGCGAAAGATAATCGATGGCACTTGAGATGACTGATTTAACAACTAATATTAGGCTAGGTATGAAGTGCAAAGTTTTGATTTGAGTTTTTGAGGGTTTTGTTGGAAAAAAGGGACATGCAAATTTTGGGTCTGGGGATGAGGCCAAATTTTTGCAGAGTTCTGGTTGGGGCGAGGTAGGAAGTAGTTTTGATGCTTTAGATTAAATAAATGGATGGGAAAGACTGCTGAGAAGCTAAAGAGGGCGTGAGGGTATCAAGAATCCTCCTCAAACTGAAGAAAACATTGAGAATTAAACAAAACTACAGGCAGAGCACAACAAACTCATGGATTCTACCTTCGTCACTTAAACTTGTTTAATTCAGAAGCAAAAAGAAGGGAAATGGCATACATAAAACATCAATGAACTTATGATTACATGAGGAAACACACCATCAAAACACAGAGCCACAAGGATCCCAACAAGTGCTGCAAAACCCTGGTCTTTCCTTTGCCAAAATTGCAGAAATGAAATGTACAATAGGGTGCCAAGCAATCCCAAGTATCCAACCCTGAAAATGACTGAGAAATTACATGATATAGACAAGCCTAACTCCTTCCCATGCCTCTATGGGTCAAACTCATCATTCTAGGAGATGTTTGAACCAATTCTAAACAAGGAACTAAAATCTAGGCAATCAAACAACTTGACCCTATATGCTAGGAAACTGATTCATTCATTTAATTTTCACATTTTAGTGAATGAATCCTATAGAACAAGTAAAAATGTACCAATATTACATCATGGTTATCAAATTACATCATGAAAGATCAAGAGTAACATCAAAAAGCAAAACTGGTCAAAAATGGGTGAATTTCTGCGCTGAACAGTGAAAAATAGGCAAAAATCCTCTATGCGCCACGCTTGATTTTCTATGCGTCATGCCACTTTGGAGCTGAAGTTTAGGCCCTTTTCGGAGTCCAAATTGAGCCCAAGATAGCTCGTTGGAAAGAACTGCCTGTCTAATTTCCAACTCAAGTAGAATTTCTGAATTTGGATGTCATTTGCCCCTCCAAAAATTCAATCTCTCAAGACTGCTTCATGTGTGTCAAAATAGGGGCAGTGAGGTCATTTTTTGAGTGTTTTTTGCCCCTTGAGGACTCAAAACCTGCCCAAATTCTTGGCCATGCACAAGAAACCATAATTTATCATGAAAAATATAGAAATTCAAAGTTTTTTGGATTTGGAGCCCTCTAGAAAAAGCGAGCGCCACGTGGCGCGGCACATAGGGAGGCAAAACCTGTTTTTTAGTGCAAAAGATTTCAAAATGCCAAAAATTGCTCCAAATTTCTTGAAATTTGGGCTGGGAATTTTTTATCAAGTGTCATGTTGGGCTAAAGAGGATTCCGCCAATATCTGAAGATGATCATGCTCCTTTTGCCTCTTTTGCTTCCTTATTGCCTTCTTTAATTTTTCCTTTAGATTCCTTATTTGTGCCTTGCAAACCTTGTTCCGTGCCATGTAGTGGAAATCCATGTGTCTCAGCAATGCTTTGTCCCTATTGGCCTTGTCCAACAGTCCCTCTAAGTGGATGCTGAATCTTTCGAGCCAAGATTCCCGATCATCATTAATCTCTTGCTCCAATGACGTGAATTCAATCCTCCTCCTTTGGGAAGCTTGACTATTCTCCCTGATGTTTTGTAATTCCATAATCACCTACTGATCTTCAAGCTGCTTATTCCTTTGCTCCAAGTATTTTATATTCCACTTAGCCCTCTCCAAGTCAAGGGACAAGGCTTTGATCTCTCTCTGCTGCTCCTGGATGATATCTCTAAGGTTGGCACTTTGCGAGCCCATGTCTATATCATCATCTTGAATGAGAATGAAGTTGGTCTCTCGTTCACCTGAAGGCCCCTCATCCTGCATTGGCCTCTTGCCTTTGTCCTGTACCTGTGGTGCTGATGTCGGAAACGAGGCCCCTTCCACCCCAGGTGGAGATAACACTCACTTTACTATTTCAAATAACTGTCTAGCGCCCCTCTGATAAGTAATGAATACTGGTATAGTAGCAGTGTGTGGATCATGGCCTTCATGCTGATGAGAAGGTCCACCTGTCTGATGCCCAGCCTCTGAATGTCCTTTTGAAGCTCTGAAGAAGTCACGAGAGATAAAATCATCCCAAGTGATGCCCTGTAATCCAAGCTGATGAACCACCACAATCTTGATGAGAGCAAAATGATAAACACTGTTAAGTTGCTGTTGAGGGGTCTTGTGCTGCACAAGGGTGGTCATCCTCTCTATGTTTCAGCATATGAAATAAGGAATGTTCATCATCCGTACCCGAGTGAAATGGATCAGAAGCCTGATGTGATAGCCATACAAGTGGGAGAACCGTCCCTCACAGCTGAAATACTTCATGATTAATTTCATTAGTGGAGCATATTCATCTTTAAGATATCGGAATGGAAACACTCTCTTGAGCTGCCTCAAGAAACCGGGTTTAATATATGGCTCATAATGCTGCCGGTCAATCTTCTGCCTCTTGTTCCATGGTTCTCCAATGTTTGGTATGTCGGTTGCTAATGAAATGAAATCTGGTGTTAGTGTGAAAGTGACACCAGCTAAATGCAGTACAAACAGACGAGCCAACTCATGATGAAATTGAACATTAGCAACCTTCTCACAAAACTCATAACATGACTGATGCTGAAAACAGGAGATGGCAAGAGGGCAGGCCTGTAATTCAGTAAGGGTGGTTGGTTCTTCTCTGATATGTCTGCCACCTCTATGAGGCCTCTGGGGTGCATGTTCCTCCATGGGTGAGTCACTTTGGGTCTCCATTTCATAATCAGATGAATGACCGGATGACATGACTGCTGTACAAAATGCCTTGGAGAAAACTGATTGCTAATGTATGAAAACTGTGTTGGACTGCTTTTTGTGTTGGACTTGACCTCTGCCACCAAGGGGAAAACAATGAAACACGGGACTATTAGGAGAGGGGAAAACTAGTTGGAAATTTGGGACTATTGGGATAGAAGTAATTAGGGAAATATGGGATAGTTTGGGATTTTATGTATGGGATTAAGGTTTAGGGTTTTACATTTGGAAATTTGGGAAAGGGAATTTGGGAGAGGGGTTTAGTGATTTTAGGGGGTAGGGAAACTTAGGAATGATGAAAATAAGGGAGAAATGGAATGGGGGGAAATAAGGGAATGATGGAAAGAGGATAGACTTGATAGCAAGTAAATTGTTAAACCCTAGGCAGCAATCTTCATGTTGAGGATTTTGACATGGCAGGGTTTTATTATTAGTTTAGGCATTCACCACATCAATTATCATAATATAAACCTTAAACTTGGATGGATGAATAGCAAAAGTGGAGCTCAACCTACTTGGAAACCAAGAGAATGTATGCGTTTTGGCAATTGGAGACTATTTTGGAACTTTTCGGGCCGCTCAGTTGTATGCGCCGCGCAAAATGCCCAATGTGCCGCGCCTTCCCAGTGTTTTGTGCCCATGTAAAAATGAACTGTGCATTTGCTCCCAGTGCGCCATGCCTACCCAGTGTGCCGCGCCTCCTGCTCAATGCGCTGCGCCGGTCAGTTGCAGAGATTTTTTGCCCAATATCCTCACTTGCTCACCAAATCTCCTCAATATTGTTTCTCCTTTGCAAATGGGCTTATGACATGAAGGAATAGCTTATAAACCAAAAGATTTTAAGATTTTAGCTTATGAAACCCACTTTTATAATGTTTGGCATCTAACTTTTATTTCAACCCTTGTTTTTGGACTTTTTTCACTTTTTTTTGGCATATTGATGAACTAAATGAGTTGAAATTTGTTTGTTTTTGCAAGCGTTGGAGCTTCTTAGGCTAAGGAAAGGAACCAGGGTGTAGGTGAAGGAATTTACAATGAAGAG
Organism: Pinus tabuliformis; assembly: GCA_031772625.1. Taxonomy (NCBI): domain Eukaryota; kingdom Viridiplantae; phylum Streptophyta; class Pinopsida; order Pinales; family Pinaceae; genus Pinus; species Pinus tabuliformis. The sequence continues at coordinate 49,123,869 of CM062805.1, read as the reverse complement.
AACAAAATTTACATGATTTTGTATAAATAAAGCTAAATACTCTGTTTTTTTCCTCAAAACAGATTTTTGAGGAAAAACACATTTTCAGATACTTATTAACAAAATTTATTGGCGATAGAAAATCCCCATGGCATGCTGGTGATTATCGAACACTCTGAAGCATTTATTGACAAAACCCTAATGAAACCCTAGACCTACTTAACACTAAAACCCTAAAGACAACTTTTGCAACTTTGATGAAAAGAAGACTGTATATGCTTTTTTTTATGAACAGATATCAACCAGCAGGTGAATGACATGAGTGGAGTATGGGGACAAGACCCTTCCATTAGAGGATCAATGCTCCTAAATTGAATGCAGGTGATCAAGCAGAATGGGACACCTAAAATGAAATGCAACAAAAGAGGTTTTGATCTCTGACGGAGGGATGAATAGATCGACTCTAACATTGGCTCCAATGGGGATGGTAGCTCCTTGGAGGTGCCAAGAACTACAGATCTCTGGGAAAGATAGACAGTGCCTTTGTCCATTGGGCTATGGAGTCCAGTATTTTGACAAATTAGCACAAGAATCTTAACGTATTTATTGACTGAAACTTGACTGAAACTGACTCAACTATGAAACCACAATGACTGAAAAACTGACTCGACAAACTGAGCTCAAAACTGAAATCTTTCTTCAGAATTATAGCCTTCACTTTAGGCCCCAGACTGAAGAAAAGATCACAGCACACACTTGCAATGAAACTGAAATAAAATGGTATTTACAGTGACAATGTAAACAACAGAAACCACTCAGAAATGATACCGCTTGAGCAGCCAGCCATTGACCGACCCTTGTGGAAAATCTTCCCCGTTCATCTCCTTCAGAAGAAAGGCATTCTGACCTTCATATGCTACAACCTTAAAGGGACCTTTCCAGAGATTTTCAAACTTATCGTGCTTGCCCTTTTCCTCATTCCTTGCATCCCACTTCAGCACCACATCATCCAACTGAAATTTGTCCGCCTTTGCTTTTTTGTCATAAATTTTCTTAATTCTCTCCTGCAGCTTGAACGTGTTTTGAAAAAATTCTTCCCGTGTCTGCTGCAAATGGATCATTTGATTTAGTCTTCTCTGCATTGGATCATCTTCACTACCAGCCTCCTGAAGAAGTTTGATTACCGGAGTTGCGAGAGAGGTAGGAAACACTGTATCAACTCCATAAACTAGCTCAAAGGGGGACATACCAATGGATTTCTTCTGACTCACTCGATCTGCCCAAAGTGCATGGACCAACTTCTTATGCCAACTCTTCTTGTTTATTTCCAGCAACTTTTTAATGATGTTAACCAAAGATTTGTTAGAAGACTCCGCCAATCCATTGCCTTGTGGATGATAAGTGGTTGAGTGCCCCAAAGTAATGTGATATTTATGAAAAAACTCAACCATCCTTTTTGATTTGAAAGCTGCTGTGTTATCAGTGATTAACTTATTTGGGCAACCAAAACGAGACAAAATATTATTCTCAAGGAATGAAATTATTACCGCATACGTAGCTTGTCTGGTGCGAATTGCTTCGATCCATTTCGTGAAATAATCTGTCGCCATGAGGATCCATCTATGCTGACCTGAAGAAGCAGGATGAATTTCACCAATGAAATCCAACCCCCACTGCTGAAAAGGGGCACTCACCTCAATGGGCTTAAGCGGCAAAGGCTGTAATTTCTGCCTTCCTTCAAAAATCTGATAGTTATGACAGCTCTTGACAGTCTTGAACACATCAGCAAACAATGTCGACCAATAGTATCCAGCTCTTAGAATTTTATTTGCTGTTGTTTTCCAAAAAAGGTGACCGCACAATCTCCTTTATGGAAATCTTCCATGACCTGCTTCAATTCTTCTTCCACCAAACAATTCAACAAAACACCACCGGGATCTTTCCAATAAAGTGCAGAATTCAAAAATACAAAACTTAACAGCCTTTAACTTAAGAGTTCTAGTTTTGTTTCTAGTGATACCAGGTGGTGGGGACAAATTCTGAAGCACATATATGATATCTGAATACCACAAAGAAAGAACAAAGATTTCAGATACCTGAATTGACGGACCTTCCTCATTTTCATCGGACATAGCAGCAATCAGATTTATGTCTAAGATGTGCAGATTTGATTCAGCCATTAACCTTTCCAATCCCTCTCCTTTAACAAGATTTGTGGGCTTTATCTCCACATCATACTCCAGCAAAGATGTAATCCACTTGCCTCGTCTTCCTTCTGGATCTGTTTGTACCAAAATATCTTTGACAGCAGCGTTAGGAACATAAGCCAAAATATGGGAATGCAGAATATATACGCGAAAATATTTCAATGCTTTCACAAGTGCAAGGGCTTGCTTTTCAATGATGTTGTACTTTAAAGCAGCATCTCTTATAGTTCGGCTGAAGAAAGCAATTGGTCTTTCGTGCTCATCTTTTTTCTGCATTAATACAACTGCCATAGTATGCTCCGAAGCAAATGAAAATAGTATAAAATCCTGAGTGTAATCCAGGCTGATTAGAACTGGAGCTGAAGAAAGAGCCAATTTTACTAGATTGAAAGATTTTACAGCCTCTTCCATCCACTTCACTTGGCTGTCCTTCTTAAGCATGTTTGTAATCTCTCTTAGGTGTTCAACAAGATTAGGCACAAAGCGGCGTAAAAAATTCATCTTACCATTAAAAGATTGAATCTCCTTCTTGTTCCGGGGAAGGTCAATTTGCTGAATCGCCTCTACACGTGTTGGATCAATACGAATGCCATCTTTTGAGATAATGTGTCCAAGTAGTTTGCCCTCATCCATGGCAAACAAGCTCTTCTTCGGATTCAACGACACACCATATTTTATGCACTTTTGAAAGACAATTTTCAAGTGATACATGTGTTCTTCATCTGAATTGGAAAACACCGTCAAATAATCAAGGTAAACCACCAAAAAGACATCCTTCTCATTTGCGAAAGCCATATCCATTTCTTGCTGAAATGTGGCACTTGTTCTTCAAACCGAAAGGAATTTTAGCGTAATGAAAAGTCCCCCACGGAGTGGTGAACGTTGTTTTGTCTCGGTCGTCTTCATGGACTAAAATTTGGTTATATCCAGAACAACCATCGAGTAGTGACATACAAGATTCTCCAACTACTCGTTGAAGTATGTGATCCATTTTTGGTAGCGGATAATTATCCTTCAATGAAATTTTATTGAGATTCCTAAAATCAATGCACAAATGAATCTCACCTGTCTTCTTTCGTACGGGCACCAAATTAGCTATCCAATCGGAAAATCTGATGGGAAAGATGATTCCTGATTTGTACAACCTGTTTACCTCCTTCTCAATTGATGGCAGCAATTTTGGATTAAGCCTTCTTAACTTCTGGCTGAAAGGTTTCTGATTAGGCTTAATAGGAATAGTGTGTTGATTTATATCTGTATCATATGTCTTCAAGTTGGAATAGTCCCAAGAAAACACATCAGAAAAGGATGACAACAAACTGATATATTTAGCCTTTACCTTTTGTAGCAATGTTTTGGACAGCTTTACCATCTTCGGATGTTCAGCTGTTCCAATATTCACCTCTTCGACTCCCTTCTCTGTTGGCTGCAATGTTGGTTTGTGGGCTACGTCATCATGATCAAAGAGTTCTTCTAAAGGTATCAAAACTTTAGGAATAACATTATCCTTGAGCTGCAACACTTCCATTTGATTGATCTGTACATCATCTTTACCATCATCATGTTCTACATCAATTGAGGTATCTTTGAACTTACCTTTGTTTTGCAGAAAATCATCAATCTCCTCATCATCTTGGAAAACTTGCCAATATCTCTAATTGTCCAGGATAGTTGGACGATGTTTCACATGGATTTCGAATTTATTACTTGATTTCATAGGAATCTTCAAATTACTCGTTGCCTTAGAAAGTGCATCTACAATACTATTTTGAATACAAGGCACACACGTCAAGGTATAATCTGAAAACAACTTCAGGATATCTAGAATAGCATTCCGGTATGCCTACATCCGAGGATGCTTTGCTTGATATTCGCCTTTGACTTGCTTAATCACCAATTAGGAGTCGTCATATATAGCAATCCTCTTAGCATTCAGCTTTCTTAGAATTTTTAGGCCAGCAATAAAAGCTTCGTACTCAGCCTCATTGTTTGAGCAATCAAAAGCAAGCTTGTAAGAACATAGCCACACATTACTAGGCACTTTGTTCGGAACAGAAAAAGGACTGCATACCCAAATACCAATTCCAGCACCATCATTTCCCACTACTCCATCAAAATCCATGGTCCACAGACCATCTTCCTCTTCTTCTAAGTGCTGAAACTCTGTATGCTGTATTTTTTTTGCTTGTTGTCCATTATCTTTTTCTGATTGCTGAATGATATTGTCTAATTCTTGTCTTTCTTTCTTCAAAACTTCTCTGAAATTTTCTGCTATGTTTGAAATATCATCCGCTACAACTAACTTACTATCAATATCATTGAAGCTATCTGAATACAAAACAAAAGACTCTAAATCTGTATGTACATAATTAATTGGATGATTAATTGGTTTCTCCTTGCTTGTAATAATGTATTTCATTTTTTGTTCCCAATAAAGTTTTCTCATTTGGCCAAACACAAGAATCGTTGCATAGGAGAAATCTAGTTGTAATGTGCCTTGCAATTTTGCTCCCCAAGACCTAGAAAGAAGCATACCACACCTAGGAGGAATGTCTGCCACAACAACATCCATCAAGATATTCTTCGTTGGAATTTGATCCAAAATTACAACCAAGTCTTTAATGAGCCCAATACATCTCACCTTGCTAGAATCAAATGAATAAAGATCATGGTATTTCCTAGTGATGTCCAAACCCAACTTCTCCATGATAGCCTTCGGCATAAGATTGTGGGAGGTGCCGGAGTCAAACATAGCATTATTCAACACAAACTCATGCAATCTCAGACTGATATAAAATGGAGGCACATTATTGTCTGGAGATTCACCATTTAATGTTGGTCCAAAAATCAGTTCAGGTTGATCATCTTCCACACTCACCATATCAGACATTGGGTCAAAATTCAAAATTTTAGAGACTTGACCTCTATAATTGTTGTTCCTCATCAGTTCAGTCAAGGGAATGGATACCTTCAATTTAGAAATTTCATTTTCTAAACTAAAAGCAGAAGTCTTTTCTACCTCTTTGGCTGGAACATCTTTCCTTTCAGCTTTATCTTTTGATACAATTGGCTGATTCATTCTTTCTTTTGCTGGTGGAGACTTGCTAGGAGTAGGATCAACAATTTCTTTTCCTTTATTTGGTACAACAGGTGGCTCATTCTTAGATGCTGGAACTTCCTTTCTCTTCTGGATTGGATTGATGGGTTCATTTATGTTTCTAAGTGAATACTGACATTGCTGGGTGGACAAATAATTCATATAACCTCTCTGATACTCATCCAACTCCTCTTCAAGAGCTGTGTCATTTGCCAAGATAAAATCTGCATCCTTCTGTACAGCTGAACTTTCTGCATACTCATCATCTTCATTGATAGAGGTGGGCATATCATCAGGAGTAAAGAAGTGATTTTCTTCTCTTACTACATTGTCTTCATCATCAGATTCGGGACCAACAAAATTCTGCTGAAGAGGGGTCTTTACTCGCTGTTGTTGTGATGTCGGTTCTTGTGCTTGCTGCTCACGCTGTTTGATCCTGAATTGAGGTTGCTGCTGGCCACGGAAATTAGGATTCTGAATCTGTGGTTCAGGCTTATCAAGTGTTAACCTTTCAATCATATTTTCTACCTTGCGGAGCACTTGATCCGAGGTAGAAGCTTCTTCCTTTATTGAGACTCTCTTCTCGGCTTTCAATCTAGCTCTCTTGTCATTCAAATTTGCCTCAACACTAACAAAAATATTCTGCATTTCTTCTAAGGTAGTTGGATCTCTCTCTCTTAATTGATAAGCCATGTCTGGATCAAAACCATCCAGGAACTTAAGCAAAGCTAACTTTTTAGATGGCCTTAAATCATCAGGAATTGCATTATAAACCGCATTGAATCTAATACAGTAGTCTTGCACGTACTCACTAGCATTCCACTTGATCTTGGTATATTCAGAAGTGATTTGAAGAGGATCTTTCTTTACTTCCCAGCGATCCAAGAACTGTCTTTGAAGCTCTTCTAATGTGGGAATACTTCTAGCTGCCAAAGCTTTGAACCATTTTCTTACCTCATTGCCGAAAGTCTGCACAAATAATCTCATGGTCACGTTTTCTGAATCAATCTCATGAAGATCGAATAAATCCGTCATTTTGTCCACATGTTGTTGAGTTGTGGTACCATGAGGAGTGCCATCAAACAAAGGAATTTTACTCTGATAATCTGCGGGCATGTCATCCAAAACTTGAGGCAGCGCAAGAGGTGCAAAACGAGCAGCCATTACTCTTGGTGGATTTGCAATCGGTCTTGGTGAAGTTGGGGGAGTGGGTGCAGCTGATGTGTGAGGTGTATGAGGAGGTGTATGCGGAGGTGAAACAATCTTGGGTATTTTAGGAATAGAAGGAGTAGACGGAGGTGATACGACTGCAGATTTTTGATCAGAAATAGTAGGGTGTGGGGGAAGGGTTGGAATGAAGGGAGGTTCGGTGGGAATTCTTGAACTAGACACAATCGCGGATGACCCAAGGGTTGCAGAAGCAGTCTCTAAGAAATCAGCAATATTAGAAGCCGTAATCGAAGTCTAGAGCTGGTTCAAAATGTAATCATCAATGGATTTATTAGCCCTTTCAATTTCAAGATTTCGAACAAACTCAGGATTTAAGACAGTGGAAGCGACAACACTTTCAGATTTGGTTTCAAACAGAGACAACTAAAAATACTCATCAACTTGATCCTCAAGATACTCAAAATCAACAGGACACGACTGAGCTTTGAACACAGGAATGACAGAACTTCCTCGGTGAACGATTCTTGGAATAAGGTTAGGATTTTCGTAGACAGGAGGAGGATCAAGATCCGGATTTGCTCTGGTATGTCTTCTAGAAGCCAGTGTGTTATTATTTCAAGAAATCAAAGGGACATAAACAACTTGTTCAGCCTATCAAATTCTAAACTTATCATCCAAAAGCTTAGAATTCTCAGATGTACTGGGGTGATTTGCAAGTCAAGTGTCACGATTACAAGCTAGACCGGAGATTGACTGAAGCAGCATTTATCTACTTGCGCTAATGCAAAGCAAAAGCATTTCGAAGGCTACCTGGAATAACTTCAGGCTTCGTCTGTAGCTTATAAAACAAATGACATAAACAAGCAAACCATTTTCTCCCCAGTATGGTCGCCACTATGTTAGCGCCTAGATTTCCCTCAGGCTGAAAAGGCAAGGTTCCAGGTCCACATCAAACCACGCTCAGCCTCGTAGCTAGCCCTACGAGGACAGGAGAGGGCTCTCTCCGGGTCAATCTCAGTGAAAGATAATCGATGGGGCTTGAGATGACTGATTTAACAACTAATCTTAGGCTAGGTATGAAGTGCAAAGTTTCGATTTGAGTTTTTGAGGGTTTTGTTGGAAAAAAGGGACAGGCAAATTTTGGGTTCGGGGATGAGGCCAAATTTTTGCAGAGTTCTGGTTGGGGCGAGGTATGTAGTATTTTTGATGCTTTAGATTAAATAAATGGATGGAAAAGACTGCTGAGAAGCTGAAGAGGGCATGAGGGTATCAAGAATCCTCCTCAAACTGAAGAAAACATTGAGAATTAAACAAAACTACAGGCAGAGCACAACAAACTCATGGATTCTACCTTCATCACTTAAACTTGTTTAATTCAGAAGAAAAAAGAAGGGAAATGGCATACATAAAACATCAATGAACTTACAATTACATGAGGAAACACACCATCAAAACACAGAGCCACAAGGATCCCAACAAGTGCTACAAAACCCTGGTCTTTCCTTTGCTAAAATTGCATAAATGAAATGTACAATAGGGTGCCAAGCAATCCCAAGTATCCAACCCTGAAAATGACTGAGAAATTACATGATATAGACAAGCCTAACTCATTCCCATGCCTTTAGGGGTTGAACTCATCATTCTAGGAGCCGTTTGAACCAATTCTAAACAAGGAACTGAAATCTAGGCAATCAAACAACTTGCCCCTATATGCTAGGAAACTGATTCATTCATTTAATTTTCAATTTTTAGTGAATGAATCCTCTAGAACAAGTAAAAATGTGCCAATATTACATCACAGTTATCAAATTACATCATGAAAGATCAAGAGTAACATCAAAAAGTAAAACTGGTCAAACTGGGCGAATTTCTGAGCTGAACAGTGAAAAATAGGCAAAAATCCTCTATGCGTCGTGCCTGATTTTATATGCATTGTGCCACTTTGGAGATGAATTTGAGGCCCTTCCCGGAGTCCAAATTGAGCCCAATATAGCTCGTTGGAAATCCCTTCCTGTCTACTTTCCAACCCATGTGGAATTTCTGAATTTGGTGTTGGAATTATGGCACAGGTTTGGAGCTATGGCACAAGTGTTGTCCTTGATGGCAACTCTCTTTGGTGACAGATCTCAGTACATGCTTTCAGAATGAAGGAAAAGACATATACGCAGGTTCATCTAGACTAAACCGCGTATACACGCGGGTTAGACGTTACAAAGGTGCGTGTGTGTATACATGCACTTTCACGCAAGGAAAAGCGTGTATATGTTGGAGAACTTACTTTTCCGTGGTAGTTAGTCCTTGGTATTTGAACCTATGGTTTTGGACCATGGTATCTCGTTAGAAGTGTTGATCCCAAGTATTGGGTCCATGGTATTGTTTTATTATGGTTTTGGACCATGGTATTGTGAAAGGCCTAAGACTATAAAAGAGGAAGGAGATCATTTGGCAAAGGATGATTTGAATTAATTGAATATCTAATAAGTGCTAGATCTGAAATTGGTGATTGAGGTTATGGTGCAGATCTGGATCTGAATGAAGGAGGAACCTTAGCGCAAAGAGAAGGATAAGTTCTATTGATGGGTCATAATCTTTAGCCTTGAATGGTAGTATCTTTGTATGATTTTGATCTGTTATATGTGGCGCATGCTTGATCTATAAATCTGATAATCTGGGTCTGAATATTTGAAAGAGTGAATTATCCTTTATAGATCTGTACGCAGGTTCAGTAAAGCGAAGGCGCGTATACACGCTGGTTCAGTGAATAAAAACAACGTATACGCAGGTTTCTCCAAACACAGAAGCGTATTACCGTATATCTTTTGAGTTGTGATCTATCTGCTTCTGTTTATTGTTGCAGTGTTCTGGGTTCAGAATTTGGTGTGTGGTTACTGTTACTGTGTTTTGGGTACATCTGTCAGAGAAGTATCTACTTGATTAAGTTCTAATTGGTGAAAAGGAGATTGTTTGATGCAGAAATTCTTAATGATTGATTGATGTTCATGGATCCAGTCTGAAAATTTATGAAACGTGGTCCCTGGAAGAAAGAGAAGGTTGTAGCCTTCTGTAGGCCAGCACCTATGTACTAGTATCTTGGCTAGTGCAAGAGCTAAGGGGGTTGTAGCTCCATTCCAGGAGAAGCTGGAGAACGAGAGAGGGTTGTAGCTCTCTGCAGGTTGCAGCCTACGTACTGGTAAAGCACTGCACCAGTACATTGTAAAAAGAAGTTTCTAATTAAAATAAGATAGAGACGAATTGCAGCAGGTGGTTTTCACCCACATTGGGTTTCCACCTTATATCTTGTGTTCTTGTGTGTGTGATTGTCTTCAGATCCGTTTACTGTTTCTGGTTATTGTTTATTTGATCCTAATACACAGATTAATGATCAACATCAGTAAGATAAATTAAATTATAAGTTTGCATTGCATACGCGGGTTTCCTTCTATGTAGTGCGTATATACGCGGTTTTATCTAACTGAAGTAGCGTATATGATTTGGGTTTGAAAAAGAAATTAAGTGACATGATAATACTGATTCACCCCCACTCTCAATATTATTTCCAACATTTGGATGTCATTTGCCCCTCCAAAACTTCAATCTCCCAAGACTGCTTCATGTGTGTCAAAATAGGGGCAGTGAGGTCATTTTTTGAGTGTTTTTGGCCTCTTGAGGACTCAAAACCTACCCAAATTCTTGGCCATGCACAAGAAACCATAATTTATCATGAAAAATATAGAAATGCAATTTTTTTTGGACTTGGAGCCCTCTAGAAAAAGCGAGCGCCACGTGGCGCAACGCATAGGGAGGCAAAACCTGTTTTTTAGTGCAAAAAATTTCAAAATGCCAAAAATTGCTCCAAATTTCTTGAAATTTGGGCTGGGAATTTTTTATCAAGTGTCATGTTGGGCTAAAGAGGATTCGGCCAATATCTGAAGACGATCATGATCCTTTTGCCTCTTTTGCTTCCTTATTGCCTTCTTTAATTTTTCCTTTATATTCCTTATTTGTGCCTTGCAAACCTTGTTCCGTGCCATGTAGTGGAAAGCCATGTGTCTCAGCAATGCTTTGTCCCTATCGGCCTTGTCCAACAGTCCCTCTAAGTGGATGCTGACTCTTTCAAGCCAAGACTCCCGATCATCATTAATCTCTTGCTCCAATGACGTGAATTCAATCCTCCTCCTTTGGGAAGCTTGACTATTCTCCCTGATGTTTTGTAATTCCATAATCACCTACTGATCTTCAAGATGCTTATTCCTTTGCTCCAAGTATTTTATATTCCACTTAGCCCTCTCCAAGTCGAGGGACAAGGCTTTGATCTCTGTCTGCTGCTCCTGGCTGATATCTCTAAGGTTGGCACTTTGTGAGCCCATGTCTGTATCGTCATCTTGAATGAGAATGAAGTCGGTCTCTCGTTCACCTGAAGGCCCCTCATCCTGCATTGGCCTCTTGCCTTTGTCCTGTACCTATGGTGCTGATGTCGGAAACAAGGCCCCTTCCACCCCAGGTGGAGATAACACTCGCTTGACTGTTTCAAATAACTGTCTGGTGCCCCTCTGATAAGTAATGAATACCGGTATAGTAGCAGTGTGTGGATCATGGCCTTCATGCTGATGAGAAGGTCCACCTGTCTGATGCCAAGCCTCTGAAGGTCCTTGTGAAGCTCTGAAGAAGTCACGAGAGATAAAATCATCCCAAGTGATGCCCTGTAATCCAAGCTAATGAACCACCACAATCTTGATGAGAGAAAAATGATAAACACTGTTAAGTTGCTGCTGAGGTGTCTTGTGTTGCACAAGAGTGTTCATCCTCTCTATGTTTCGACATATGAAATAAGGAATGTTCATCATTCGTACCCGAGTGAAATGCATCAGCAACTTGATGTGATAGGCATACAAGCAGGAGAACCATCCCTCACAGCTGAAATACTTCATGATTAATTTCATTAGTGGAGCATATTCATCTTTAAGATATCAGAATGGAAACACTCTCTTGAGTTGCCTCAAGAAACCGGGTTTAATATATGGCTCATAATGCTGTCGTTCAATCTTCTGCCTTTTGTTCCATGGTTCTCCAATGTTTGGTATGCCGGTTGCTAATGAAATGGAATCTGGTGTTAGTGTGAAAGTGACACTAGCTAAAGTGGCCTGATCACCATGTAAATGCGGTACAAACAGATGAGCCAAATCATGATGAAATTGAACATTAGCAACCTTCTCACAAAACTCATAACATGACTAATGCTGAAAACAGGAGATGGCAAGAGGGCAGGCCTGTAATTCAGTAAGGGTGGTTGGTTCTTCTCTGATATGTCTGCCACCTCTACGATGCCTCTGGGGTGCATGTTCCTCCATGGATGAGTCACTTTGGGTCTCCATTTCATAATCAGATGAATGACCGGATGACATGACTGTTGTACAAAATGCCTTGGAGAAAACTGATTGCTGATGTATGAAAACTGTGTTGGACTGCTTTTTGTGTTGGACTTGACCTCTACCACCAAGGGGAATACAATGAAACAAGGGACTGTTAGGAGAGGGGAAAACTAGTGGGAAATTTGGTACTTTTGGGATAGAAGTAATTAGGGAAATATTGGATAGTTTTGGATTTTATGTATGGGATTAGGGTTTAGGGTTTTACATTTGGAAATTTGGGAAAGGGAATTTGGGAGAGGGATTTAGTGATTTTAGGGGGTAGGGAAACTTAGGAATGATGAAAATAAGGGAGAAATGGAATGGGGGGAAATAAGGGAATGATGGAAAGAGGATAGACTTGATAGCAAGTAAATTGTTAAACCCTAGGCAGCAATCTTCATGTTGAGGATTTTGACATGGTAGGGTTTGATTATTAGTTTAGGCATTCACCACATCAATTATCATAATATAAACCTTAAACTTGGATGGATGAACAGAAAAAGTGGAGCTCAACCTACTTGAAACCAAGAGAATGTATGCGCTTTTGGCAATTGGAGAATGTTCTGGAACTTTTCGGGCCGCTTAGCTGTATGCGCCGCCGTAAACTCTCAATGCGCCGCGCCGGAAAGTTGGAACGATTTTTTGCCCAATATCCTCACTTGCTCACCAAATCTGCTCAATCTTGTTTCTCCTTTGCAAATGGGCTTATGACATGAAGGAATAGCTTATAAACCAAGAGCTTTTAAGATTTTAGCTCATGAAACCCACTTTTATAATGTTTGGCAAATAACTTTTATTTCAACCCCTATTTTTGGACTTTTTTCACTTTTTGGCATGTTGATGAACTAAATGAGCTGAACTTTGTTTGTTTTTGCAGGTGTTGGAGCTTCTTAGGCTAAGGAAAGGAACCAGGGTGCAGGTGAAGGAATTTACAATGAAGAGAACAAAATTTACATGATTTTGTACAAATAAAGCTAAATACTCTGTTTTTTCCTCAAAACAGAGTTTTGAGGAAAAACACATTTTCGGATACTTATTAACAAAATTTATTGGCGATAGAACATCCCCATGGCCTGCTGGTGATTATCAGACACTCTGAAGCATTTATTGACAAAACCCTAATGAAACCCTAGACCTACTTGACACTAAAACCCTAAAGACAACTTTTGCAACTTTGATGAAAAGAAGATTGTATATGCTTTTTTTTTATGAACAAATATCAACCAGCAGGTGAATGACATGAGTGAAGTATGGGGACAAGACCCTTCCGTCAGAGGATCGATGCTCCTAAATGGAATGCAGGTGATCGAGCAGAATGGGACACCTAAAATGAAATGCAACAAAAGAGGTTTTGATCTCTGACGGAGGGCTGAACAGACCGACTCTAACAGTGCACAAGCAGAGGTTCCTTGCAGCTTGAGAATCCTTTCTTCTTCTATTCCCCTCATGAACAGTGAGTGGTTAGATGCTTTTCTTACCTCAAGCTTTCCATCAAACATATGAATGGAGTGACCTTGCTGGCGGATGTGGACCAGGGACAACAAGTTTCTCTTGAGCTGTGGGAGATATAGAACATGATGCAGAAGAAAGTCTAGAAGACCAGGCAGTTTAAGCCTGATTGTGCCAAGCCCTGATGGCTTGATTTTTGATTGGTCTGCAAATTATACTACTCCATCAACATTGTCAGTGAAATCTTCAAAAAAATCTTTTCTATGAGTCATGTGGCAGGTTGCTCCTGAATCAAGCAACCAATCATTTTTCCAAGAAGCAAGTGAAGCATTAAATAAATCTTCATTTACTCCAATGTTACATTGTGCCACAACATAGTGAGCGGATTCAGGTGCTTTACCTTTGTCTGTATCATCAGTTTTACCTTTCTGTTGGTTTCTTTTCTGCTCAATTTTATCCCATGGTAGCTTGCATGTAGAGGCATCATGTGATCCATTTCTTTTGCAGCGTGTGCAGTGCAAATCTGCCTTTTCTCCTTGAGAATGTCTTCCCCCCTGCCTCTGAAATATCTTCCTCTTCCTCTTCGACCACCTCTTCCTCTTGTAGAATCTTGAGCAGAATGCTTTTCTTTATGAGCAAGGCACACAACCTCTTGAGAAGATTCAGGGGTTGTCTTCTTTCCAAAAGCTTTCTCTCTTTTAGCAAAATTTGTCACAAGAGAGTCAATGGTTATATCTTTGAGATTTCCATTTGCTTGCAATGACTCAAGATAATTGGAGTAAGTAGGATAAAGTGCCTTGAGAAAAGCAATAAGAGGAATATCCAATTCAACCTTAGTGGATTTGATATCATGCATTATAGACTTTACTTCAGATGCAAGAGCAAGAGGATTATTCTTTTTCAATTCAAGAGTGAAGAGTTTAATCATGAGTTGAACAACTTCAAGTGCAGAATGTGAGTCACAGAGTTCTTTCAGCTTTTGTAAGGCTTCAAAGGCAGTTGAATATGACGAAATATGGCGACTCACTTCTTCATTTACAGATGCTGCGATTAATGCATAAGCTTTGTTGTTCTTGTTTTCCCAAATGACGAGCTCTTTGTCTGAGGTAGGCTGTACTGGTTCATTGTCTCCATCTCCGACACACACTCCTTTCCACAACTCATTGAAAATGAGGGTGTGTTTTATCATCCGGGACCATTCAGGATAGTTCTCCTTGCCAGTGAGAACTATTCCCACCATGGATATGATTGAATGCATTCTGTAAAAAAAATTACTTCTGCTGATAGAAAAATACTTCTGCCAATATACTGTAAAATTTTACTTCTAGTGGTATTTTTTTATTTTATTTATTTATTTATCTATTTATTTATTTTTTTTATTTTTTTTTTATAGAAAAATAGTTGTAATATTTATCAGAACTTCAAGAAGCACAATACTACAGAAGGAGTTGCTTCGAGATCTTTACAAAATGATTCAGCTAGAACATACGCCTTAATTTTCAAAGCCAGTGCGCTAGTGCAGGATAGTATTAGAAGTTTATGATACCCAAACAAAAAAGTCTACCACCAGTAGTTTCTAAACAAATACTCGGCTATAATAAAACGAAACACCAGTCAGATAAATATATATACTGTTTTTTTTTGCATCAATTCCTTAGATTTTCACGCCTGAATCACTCTAAGGCCCAGTGATTTATATTCTTAACTCACGCACTTCTCGATTCGCCACATCCAGTCCGCCTGCCACGAAATAAAATTTATCTATTTGAATCTCCATCTCTTTGCGATCGGCGAGAGACAATTTCAATGGATGTTGCAGAGGCGAGTCTCAACATAAGTATGTTGGAGTTCATTCGCTACCGTTTACTGGAAGTGGAGGGCGATATTGATATCAGAGATATTCGAGGAAACTCATCCTCAATGTCTTCATCCTTATCTTTCACCACCGGTGGCTCATGCCAGAATAGCAGCAGCATATTAGTATCAGAGGACGATGCAAGTAAATTTACCCAACAAAACTGCTCTCCATTTTCTTTTGTGTGCTCAGTTAGAAGAATAGAGACGGTTAAGGTAAAGCCATAGGCACATGAGGAGGAGCAGCGCAATATGCAGCGCTTTGACACCAGAGAGCAGCGTAATATGCAGCGCAATAATAACAATCAACGCATTAAAAAATGTATTGAATGCGGATGGTCCATCCAAATGCTGTGCTAGACACTATAGAGGATATGGCTGGGTACTTTCAAAATAGCCAAAGATTCTCTTCAGAGAAGGATCATATGGAGCATACCAATATTTTCACGCAATAGACTTCACATTCATTAAAGGAGATGAACGCTTCAGGCATTGTGGCAGAGAAACGTTTAGGTGAATGTGGCAAGAGCGTTCAGGTGACTACATGGAGCAGGCTACCAACGTTTATGAACATGCAGCGTTTTTGAATGGAGAGACAGCGCTTAGTATGGAAAACTATTTTGAATGGAGAGCAGAGGAGCAAAGGAGCAGAATAGGGAGTTACAAAGGGCATAAGAGCTAAAAAAATGGAGCTGGCTCTGATACCATGTCAAGCTAGGAAGTAACTCCATAAGGAAAAAATGATTTGTGTGTTCTATTCCATCAGGTAGGTCTTCATTATATACATGAGGGAAAGACTGTTCAGTTCATCTCCCGATGACTGTTCATATTTCTTATTTATCTATTTACATATATTTACCCAATCATAAGGATTAGGTGTCAACAGACCTCAATCCATTTGGTGAAGTAATCAGTAGCAGTAAGGATCCATTTATGTTGAGCAGAGGATGGATTTCTCCAATGAAATCCAATCCCCACTATTGGAAAGGGCTTTCAACAGATATGGGCTTTAAAGGTAGAGGCAAAATTTTTCTTTTTCCCTCAAAGATTTGACACTTGTGGCATGAGGCTATCGTTTTATGAACATCTGGGAAAAGTGTAGGCCAGTAAAAACCAGCTCTAAGGATCTTATTGGTAGTGGTTTTCCAATACATATGGCCACCAAAATCACCTTCATGGAATTCATGCATTATTCTTTCTACATCATAATGGAAGAAGTGTCCTCAGACACGTAATTTTATTAATAAGAAAATAAATTACATCTGGAATTTCGCAAGAGTTTACACCTGAACAACAAAACACTCTTGCAATGAGCTATATAAGCTCAATGTCCTAACTACCTCTAATTATGGATCACTTATAAAATAACAAGCGTCCATTTAAAATAAAAGCAATTTAGACAACTTACTAACAATTCTCCTAAATTAAAGCCTAAGATACGACACATTTGTAGAGTCATATCTTTTTACAACAATATTCTAATTCTAAGTGTGTACATTTAATAATTAAATATTCTAGATTAATAATTATTAATTTAAAATATTAAATTAATAATTATTTTATTCTAACTTTATAACCTATGATATTATTTTATTTTTGGATCTTCTAACATTCCCCCCTATGATCCAAAGATACATTACAACAGATACCAAGTTCATCCCTGAACTTAGTTAATTTTATTCTGCCAAGAGGTTTTGTGAAAATGGCGGAGATATAATCTTCTGAAGGACAATAAATTGGCTTGAGGACATCCCTGGCAATGAGAGATCTGATATGATGATACTTGGTGTCAACATGCTTTGTCTTTGAATGAAAAACTAGGTTCTTGGCAAGCTTAGTGGCTGACTGGCTGTCAATGAATAATGACGTAGCTTCTGCCGGAGAAATGCCCAAGTCCTGCAAAATTCTGCACAACCAAACAATTTCACATGCTGCTTCCCATGCTGAAATGTACTCTGCTTCTACTGAAGAAGTGGGCATTGTAGCTTGTTTCTTACAACTCCAAGAACCTGTTGTTGTCCCCATGCTCATTAAATAACTTGATGTTGATGCTCGATCATCAATACTTCCAGCAAAGTTGGCATCTGAAAAACCACCAAGTACAAAGTTTTTAGTCTTTTTGTAAAGAAGACTAAAATATTTTGTTCCTTGGATATATCGAAGAACTCTTTTGGCTGCATTCCATTAGCTATCTTGTGGTTCCTGGATAAAACGTGAAAGAATATTGACTGCATAAGATAGATCAGGGTGAGTGTTTTTCAAATAAATCAAGTTGTCAATCAACTGTCTATAAGTAATGTTGTCCACCATTCCCCCCCCCCTTCAAATTTGGAAAGTTTCAAGTTTTTCTCCATGGGGGTAAGAACGGGCATGGAATCCTGCATTCCAAATCGTTGAAGAACCTTTGCTGCATACTTCCTCTGAGAAATGAAAATATGATGTGGACATTGGAAGACTTCAACTCCAAGATAGTAGTGAAGTAATCCCAAATCTGTCATCTTAAAACATGCATGTAACTTCGTTTTCACCTGTGCAATATGATCATCATCGTTTCCAGTATTGATCAAATCATCTACATACATAACAAGAATCACCAGATATTTACCTTGTTTTCGCACATACAAAGTATCATCAAATTCACTTCGTTGAAAACCAGCTTTCCTAAGGTATTCATCCATTTTTGCATACCAAGCTCGAGGAGCTTGTTTTAACCCATATAAAGCCTTGATCAATTTGCAGACTTTATGTTCCTGCCCTTGAATTTCAAAACCTAGTGGTTGTGTCATATATGTTGGCATTATGTTTCTGATATGGCTATATATGTTGTACTTGATGGCAACTCCTGTGGCAAGGCTCTCAATTTGTTGAAAATTAAGAAGGACGCAGGAAATCAGTTCAGAAGGTGTGTACCCGCAGGTACACCATGCAGGGACTGCGTCCAGATACGCAGGCCAGTCGTTCAGGAGGTGCGTCCCCCCAGTGCACACATTTCAAGGCAGAGAAAAGCACACGTGGGGTTTCTTATGTTTTACTCTTGGTATTTAGCCGACGGTATTGGGTTATTATGGTTTCGGCTCGTGGTATTGTTCCATGATTTTAGGAGGAGCTTGCCTATATAAAGCAAAGGAGATCACTTGGCTAAGCATCTTTTCAATTGAATATCTTTAGATCTGAAATATTGGGTTATGGTCTAAAAAGCTTGATCTATATGAAAGGGAAGTTGAAGGCGAATCTGTGAAGGGTGATCTCTTGAGCGCATGATCAGATCTGAGCAACTGTGCCACTCTGGTGGACTGCCTATTCAGCCCTAATCAGAAGGACGCAGGTGTTTAACAGAAGAGCTGCGTGGGTACGCAGTGCAGAAACAGGAGATCTGCGCCGGGACGCAGTGTAGAAACAGGATACCTGCGTCGGTACGTAGAGCAGAGGAAGAAGAGCTGCGTGGGTACGCAGAGCGACTAAGGTTCAGGTGCGTCCGCATAGTGAAAGTACGCGGCGCGATAGTATCCTTGGGTGCGTCCCTGCAGTAACAGTACGCAGCGCAGTTCAAGGAACAGTGTGTGGGCACGCAGTGCGGCAGAAGGATCTCTGCGGGTAGACGCAGGAAAGCAGAAGGTGAACTGCGTAGTGACGCAGGCCACAGAAGGGAAAACTGCGTACCTGTCTTAAAAAGTTCTGTTGATTGAATTTTTCTGTTGATAAGGTGTTCTGGGTTAGTTCTGTTATTGCTGATATGATAACTGTAGTGAACTGTAACTTTCATGTACTTGATGTTCAATTGATGCTTTATGAAAAGAAGTAGGGGGTTGTAGCTCCCTTCCAGGAGAGACTGGAAAACGAGAGAGAGAGAGTTGTAGCTCTCTGCAGGTTGCAGCCTGCGTACTGGTAAAGGACTGCACCAGTACAAAACCATTGTAAAAGAAGTTTCTAAGTTGAAAGAAGATAGAGACATATTGCAGCAGGTGGTTTTCACCCACATTAGGTTTCCACCTTACATCTTGTGTTCTTTGGTGTGGCTATCTGTTTTTCTTTGTTCATGCTCATTATTTTATGGTACTGACATGCAAAAATAATTCAAAGAACAAATAATGAAGATTGATTAAAAGAATTAGATAATACTGATTCACCCCCCCTCTCAGTATTATTTCCAACAATATATACTTCTTCCTGTAAATCCCCATTGAGAAAATCACTTTTTACATCCATTTGATGAACTTTCCATCCTTTTTGAGTGGCCAATGCAAGTGTTAATCAGATGGTGCTCCATTTATCTGTAGGAGCAAAAGCTTCCTCATAATCAATGCCTTCCCACTGCGCAAAACATTTAGCCACAAGTCTTGCTTTATACTTTTCAAGTTCTCTGTTTTGATTGTACTCAACTCTGTAAACCCATTTACATCCTATGGGTTTAACATTTTGAGGACAATCAACAAGTTCCCATGTGTTGTTATCAATTACTGCTTGATATTCTTCAATCATAGCTTGTTTCCATTCTTTATGTTTTACTACTTTGTTGTATGTGGAAGGTTCAGTAAAATCATTTTCTATCAAGGCAAAATCTCCTTCACTTCTATGTGACTTCCTTGTTCCTGTTTTATTCTGCTCATCAGGCCTTACATCTTTCAAAAGTTGAACTACCCATTTTGGTAGT
Source organism: Pinus tabuliformis (assembly GCA_031772625.1). Classification (NCBI taxonomy): domain Eukaryota; kingdom Viridiplantae; phylum Streptophyta; class Pinopsida; order Pinales; family Pinaceae; genus Pinus; species Pinus tabuliformis. The sequence goes on along the minus strand of CM062805.1, from coordinate 49,104,054 downwards.
TGATGCTCACTTGTTTGATATTCTAAAAAGTCACCATCATTGTAAAGAGGATTAATGTAAACTGATGTTCGTCGATCAGTTGAAGATTCTGGAGGTGGAGAATCACTGTCAAAAGAACTGTTGTTGCTTGGAGATGCGGATGAACTGCTAGAAGATCTAGATGGTGTTGTTGAAGTAGATGGACTAGATGAATCATCTTTAGATGAAGGAAAATCAAGTTCATACCAATTTGGTGAATTTGGTTGACTTTGCATCTTTCCTTTTCTTTGACTGCCTTTAGTTTCTAACTTTTGAAGAAGACTTTATATTTCTTCAGCACTCTTACTCTCTGTTTCATAAAAAATTACATCCCTACTCACAATAAATTTTCCATTGGTCAAAATACTGTACCCTTTCTTCTCATCAAAAGATCCAATCATTGTGCATTTCAAACTTCTTGAGCCAATCTTAGTTCTTTTTTCTTTTGGAACTAAGGCATAACATACTGATCCAAAAACTCTAGGATGTTTAACTCGAGGTTTGAAACCAAACCAAGCTTCACAAGGTGTGATTCTATCTAAAGAAGCAGTTGGAGATCTGTTTCTTAAGTAGACAACTGTATGAATTGCTTCTTCCCAATATGTTGGACTTAACTTTTTGAAAGTTAACAAGGATCTCGCCATTCCTAATAAGGTGCGATTCATCCTTTTTACTACTCCATTTTGCTGTGGAGTGTAAACATTTGTAAGATGTCTTCTTATGCCATTATCACTACAATAAGTTTTGAATTCATTTGAAGTGAATTCTCCCCCATTATTTGTCCTGAGAGTGCCTATCTTTTCTTTGACTTCATTTTCAACAAGTTGGCGAAAAATTTTAAACTTTTCAAATGCTTCTGACTTTTGCTTCAAGAAATAAACCCAAGTCATTCTACTGAAATCATCAATGAATAGTAAGAAATATTTGCAACCACCTAATGAAGTTTGTAGTGGTCCACAAACATCACTGTGAACTAGTTGCAATAGCCTATTTGCACGCCATGAACTTGTTGGAAAAATTTCTAGACTTTTTTTCCATAAATGCAAGCTTCACATTTGGCATTTTCCTTTTTGAAAGTTGGAAGTCCCTTAAAGATCCCTTGTTTTTGCAACTGAGAAAGACTTTCAAAATTTAAATGTCCATATCTTACATGCCACAATCTTATAGGTGAAATTCTTGTAGTCACTGCCCCTGCAAAGTCAGAATGCCTTGGAATAACTGTCCCTTTCATCCTTAACAATTTTCCATGTTCATAACCTGTCATCATAGTTTGCAAGCTCTGTTTGACTGAATTAATCTTAACTAAGCCATCTTCCATAATGACCTAATGTCTTGCTTGTCGGATTGTGATTAAAGATAACAAATTCTTCTTAAAGGTTGGTACATACCATACATTTGAAATCATTTTTTCTCCAATGCCAGGGAGAGAAACTTTAACTGCACCTTTTCCATAAGGAGTATGTTTTGTATCATCTGCAAGAAAGATGGAATTAAGTTGGCAATCTTGAAAATTCCAAAAGAAGTCTCGTCGACAAGTCATGTGCTGAGTTGCTCCTGAATCCAAGATCCAAGCATCTTCATAATCACTTTTAAGATAGGAGGAAAGTTGTAATGCCAACTAATAAGTAAAGACATATTATGAACCATTATCATCTTGATCATTTGCAAATTTTGCTGAGTGCTGATGAAACTTGGATATTTTATCAATAGAAGTTCGACAATCTTCAGCATAATGTCCAACTTTGTGACATATTCGACACACAATTTGACTTAAGTCTCTTCCTCTTCCTAGAGACTGTCCTCTACCTCTACTTTGACTTCTGTTTTGAGGTTGTCCTCTACCTTGATTATTTCCTCTTCCTTGACTATTTCCTCTGCCTTGAAAATTACTCCTACCTGAACTGTTGCCACTGTTAAAGTTGTTTCCTTTGCTTTGGCTTTGACCACAACTTTGTACATTATGTGCTACTTGATCTGATTGAAATTCCCTTTGCCTCTGCTTCTAGAACTATTGTTGATGATTTACTAGTGCTGGCCTTTGTGAAAAATACATCTTCACCAACTTTCTTTTTCTTCCCAAAGGTTTTATCATGTTGAGTCAACATTTCACAGAGCTCATCAAACTTTAGCTTCTCTAACTTTCTAGTTAATTGTAGAGTTTCCAAAAAATGTGTGTAGGAAGAAGGAAGTCCAACAATTAAAATTTTGACCATAAAACTATCATCTACTTCTTGAAAACCAACATTAATGATTTCCTGCTTAATATTCTTAAGTTTGGAGATGTATTCAAGGACATCACCTCCTTTAATCAATTTTTGTTTCAACAATTTTAATTGTAGATCAACTTTCTTTGATTCAGGCTGAGTATCAAAGAAGTCTTTAAAAATTTGCAAAGTAGACGATGCATCTATAGCATTTTCTATATGGACATACATTTCATCATTAACAGAATATTTAATGATAGCTAATGGTTTGGCATTCTTAACTTCCCATTTTGCTAGTGCAGCTGCATCTGTGGGTTTATTTGGCTTAATATCACCATCACATATATCATGCCAAAGTTCATTATAAATGAGAGTTCTTTTGATGAGGCATTGCCATGTTTTATAAGATTTTACTCCTTCAAGCTTGTCATAATCAGAGAACAGATTGATTAACTTCGACATTGTAGTTTTGAAGCTTTTGCACCAAAAAGAATCAAGCACAGGAAAAAGATGAGGAACACGTCACACGAGATATGCCAAACAAAAATGATCTATCGAGGCTTGGCCTTGACCCTCGTATAGTCTTTGGAGGAGAAAAATGATTGAGCTTTGCACTTGGCTCTAGTCAATTTCTCTTAAGAATTTTACAATGAAATCTTTCAAAATTTGACTCATTTACAATCTCTTGCAAATTTTCCTTCAAAAAAAAAACCTCTGACCCCCCCTCAAAGTAAAAAATTACTTTGAGTTACATTATCACTTGTATCTCTCCAAATAAAAAATTACAGATAGAATCACCTTATTACTCCAAAAAAAATACAAAATTTTACTACTCCAAACATTTACAAATAAATCCTCACACCTTATTTCTCCAAAAATATTATTTTACAAATAATAGAAAATTCCTTATCTCTCCAAATTACAAATTACAAACAATAGAAAAATCCTTCTCTCCAAATTACAAATATTACAAATCTTTAATCAATTTAAAAGTCACTTATTACTTCCACAAAAATAAAAAATTAAACCTTATTTCTCCATTATATTTACCCCTTTTCTTTTTTTAACTCCAATAAAAATTTGAAGTTGCTTACAGAAACTTACTACCCACATTGGCCGGAAATTTTCCTCACGTTGGCTGCAAACTGAATGTTCTGGCAATTTTGTATGACACACTAGCTCATAGCCCCAGTGTTGCATTGATCTTTCACAACCTACTTGGCTTCGTTGGTTGGATATGGAAACATTGGCTTCGAGAAATCCAAGTTGGATTTTTTTCGATCTCCCCAAGGTCTCAGTGAGTAACAATAGATTTCAGCAGATGGCTTCAAGAAATCTGCGTTGGATTCAATCTCCTTGAGATATCAACATGCTAACATCAGATTTCAGCAGACAAATTTGAGAAATCCACGTTGGATTTTTTATTCGATCTCCCTCGCAGGTTTGGTAGCACCCCAGGTAAATCAATTAGCAATGGTTGCACAAAGATATCAAAACATTGCTGCACAAAGAGGTAGCTCTATGTTTCTTGTCAGCGTGGTGATTAATTTGGGCATGCTCCCTGCTATGGAGTCTTGGGGAATAGACGGGCATCATGTGATTTGTAAGATCACTGAGTCACGTCTTAGTGACACAGCATCAATGACAGTGAAAGACCTGCTCCCTGATGATCTGGATTCTCTTTGCTCATGAGATGATCAAGTGTGGTTCAGATATTGGTGGGCAAGTCCACTACATTACATTGACACACCAGATAAAAAGTGTAAACATCAATATTCTAGGGATTGCTATGATGCCGAAGGAGAGAAAGGAAAATGTCTTGATGGTGCCATACAAAATTACACTTCACAGCTTGGAAACAAGAGTAAAATTTATAATTTAACAGAAGCCTTACTGTTCCTATCTCATTTCATGGGAGATGTCCATCAGCCTATGCATGTGGAAATACAATTGAATTACACTGGTATAATCGAGCGAGCAATTTTCATTCGATATGGGATGGAGTGATTTGAGGAAGGTCGAAGTTCCTCCTTTAGAGCAGATCTCTATTATCCTTCGATGTCAGTGTGCCTCGAGAAGAGAAATAATTTGGTCCGCTCTGCAATGAACTTATAGGGAAATTTTGATAGTGAATTCTTTTTTGTTATCACAGAAAGAATGATTTTCAGATTTAAAATTATAAAATCAATAATAATAATCAAATTTCTTTTCCTTTTAAAAACAACTGGACAATTTGCATACCAATCATTTGTTGTTCAATTGAATGGAGTTTTCCAAGACTTTGTTGAGCTGGAATATCCTCCTCACATCACCTGCAACATTACTGGAGCTCTGATACCACAATAATGGCAGAAGTGTCCTCAGACACGTAATTTTATTAATAAGAAAATAAATTACATCTGGAATTTTGCAAGAGTTTACACCCGAACAACAAAACACTCTTGCAATGAGCTATTTATAAGCTCAATGTCCTAACTACCTCTAATTATGGATCACTTATAAAATAACAAGTGTCCATTTACAATAAAAGCTATTTAAACAACTTACTAACAATTCTCCTAAATTAGAGCCTAAGATACGACACATTTGTAGAGTCATATCTTTTTACAACAATATTCTAATTCTAAATGTCTACATTTAATAATTAAATATTCTAGATTAATAATTATTAATTTAAAATATTAAATTAATAATTATTTTATTCTAACTTTATAACCTATGATAATATTTTATTTTTGGATCATCTAACACATCATCTCTCAACAAACACTTTAGTAGAATACCACCAACATCTTTCCAATATAAAACATTTTCTATGATGCAAAATTTAACTGCTTTTAGTTTCAGAAATCTAGCCTTTGTTTTTGTTAGACCAGGAGGAGCATTTAAATTAAATAAAACATAAATAAGGTCTGCATACCAAGGTGAGGTCATGAAAGCCTCATCTAGTTGTGGAGTCTCCTGTTCCTCTTGATCATCCAATTCAGCTACAAAGTTGATATCTAAAGCATTAAAATTAGATTCAATCATCAATTTGGCTAATCCTTGTCCTTTGATAAGTTTTGTTGGCTTGATTTCCATGTCATATTCGAGTATGATGGCAATCCATTTGCCTCTTTTTCCATCTGGTACATTCCGTGTCAAGATATCTTTAACTACAACATTCAGTACATAAGCAATTATATGAGAATGAAGGATATATTGGTATGAAACCAGCTCAAGAAAAGATAGAAAAGATAGATCAACGCCTTAGAATTCAGCCTCTTCAAGGGGGCAACCTCCTTTACATTACATAAATGAACAATTCGTGGATGATTCAAATGAAAAAACCTCCTTTCTATATATAGGAGTCTAAGGAGTCACAATATAATCCAGCCGACCTAACAATAATAATATAAAGTCACAAAAATAACAATAGAGGGATTCTATGGGGCACATAAATAACAATATGGGGGTAATAGGGGCACAACAATATAAATAAGGGGTATAACTACAATAGTAATGGGGTAATCACTAGTATTATAGGGACCCAACATGCCCCTCTCCTTCAAAAAAGTGTTGTCCTCAACGCTTGAGTAGTTCTGGATACTTCTGCATAAAATTCTCATCCTCCCATGTGGAATCTTCAGTGGATAAGTTCTTCCACCTGATAAGATACTCTGAAATTGATCGATTTCGTAGCTGTCGAGTTCTTGTTTCTGTGACTGCTTCCGGTTCCAATATAATTTTTCCTTCCTCATCAAGTTCTGGCAATATTGTTTGAATTGGGAGCTTGTCGCCTATAACCTTCTTTAAACATGAAACACAGAAAATTGGGTGCAATCGAGAAGCTGCAGGAAGCTCCAATTTGTATGCCATAGTACCAATCTTTTGCAACACCTTGTACGGACCATAATACTTTGGTGATAATTTATTATCCTTCTTAGCTTGCTTTAGGGACATTTGCTTATATGGTTGTAGCTGTAGGAATACCCAATCACCTACATCAAAACTTCTTTCACTGCGATGTTGATCTTCCTGTTGTTTCATTCTATTTTGTGCCAACACAAGGTTATCCTTTAAGAGTTGGAGGACTTGTTGTTGATGTTCGATGTGATGTTCCACTCCCTGAACCTTAGAATTTTCTCTTAAATATGATGTGATGGATGGCGGTTGATACCCCATAAGTGCCATAAATGGGGTCATTTTTGTTGCTGTATGGAAGGAAGTGTTATACCACCATTCAGCCAGAGGCAACCATTTGACCCATTGTGTCTGTTTATCATATACAAAGCAACACAGATATCCTTCCAAACATTTGTTTTCTATCTCAGTTTGCCCATCAGATTGAGGATGATAAGATGAGCTATGAGCTAACTGAGTACCAAGACAAGAAAATAATTCTGTCCAAAAATTTCCAGTGAAAATGGGATCTCTATCACTTACAATAATCTTTGGGTTTCCATGTAGTTTTTGAACTGTTTCCATAAATGCAGTAGAAACTGTACTAGCTTTAAATGGATGTGATAATGCACAAAAGTGTGCATACTTGGTAAGTCTGTCAACTACCACCATGATGACACTCTTTCCCTCAGACTTGGGTAAACCTGTGATAAAATCCATTGAAACCTCCTCCCAATGTTGGCTTGGAATGGATAAAGGTTGTAATAGACCCGGTGTCTTAATTTTTTCAACTTTATTTTGTTGGCAAACCAAACATTCCGCCACAAACTTTTGAATATATGATTTAAGGCCATCCCAAAAAAATTCCTTCTTAACCCTGTGGTAAGTTCTTAAAAATCCTGAGTGCCCTCCTAAGGGAGAAGTGTGCAATTCTATAAAAATCTTTTGTTTTAGCTGGGAATTCTTACAGAGGTATAAGCGATATTTGTACCATAACGAATCATTTTGCCAGTTAAATGTATCAGAAGTACTGGAATCTTGTTGTAGCTTTTGAATAAGTGCCCACACTTCTTCGTCATTCTTCCATTCCTCCCTTGCTTCGTTTATCCAATCTGGTTGGATAATAGAAATGGCACACAACAATGCTTCCACATCCTCATCCTTTCTTGAGAGTGCATCTGCCACCACATTTTGCTTCCCTTTTTTGTAGATGATTTCAAAGTCATAACCCAACATCTTTGTGACCCACTTTTGTTGCTCTTCAGAGGATAATCTTTGTTCTAAAAAGTATTTAAGGCTATCATGATCCGTTTTTACCTTGAAGTGCCTTCCCATTAGGTAGGGTCGCCATTTCTTAAGTGCATGGAGTATTGCCAACATTTCCTTCTCATAAATAGCTTTGCTTAAAAATTTCCCTTGATTGGACGACTTTCAAAAGCAATGGGTCTTTCATCTTGCATTAGAACAGCACCAATTCCATTTCCTGAAGCATCACATTCCACAATAAAGGTTTTTGTGAAGTCCAGTGTAGCTAAGACCGGTGCTTGGCACATTGCCTCTTTAAGATGTTCAAAGGCCTTTGTTGCTTCCAGAGTCCATGAAAATGAATCTTTCTTCAATAATGTTGTTAGAGGTGCTGCTATTCTCCCATAATTCTTAACAAACTTGCAATAATACCCTGTCAACCCAAGAAATCCTCGCAGATGTTTTATGGATGTGGGGATTTTCCATTCCTTAATGGCTTTAATTTTGCTAGGGTCTACCTTAACTCCTTCATGAGATACAATATGACCCAAATATTCCACCTCCTAGACTCCAAAGAAACATTTGGATCTTTTTGCATATAATTGTTTCTCCTCCAATAGTTGTAGCACCCTGTCAACATGTTCAACATGATCCTTCCAAGACTTGCTGTAGATTAGTATATCATCAAAAAATACTAACACAAATTTTCTAAGGAATGGTTTGAAAATTGAATTCATCAAACCTTGAAATGTTGAAGGTGCATTGGTAAGGCCAAAAGGCATGACCAAAAATTCATAATGACCCTCATGAGTTCTAAATGCCGTTTTCGGAATGTCTTCAATCTTCATTCTGATTTGATGATATCCTGAATGAAGATCCAACTTGGTGAAGTAAATTGATCCATGCAATTCATCCAGTAATTCATCAATGACAGGAATGGGGAACTTATCTTTAATAGTGAGCTTTTTGAGCTCCCTATAATCCGGACACATGCGCCATGATCCATCCTTCTTGTGCACCAATACTACTGGAGCTGAGAAAGAACTTTGACTCGGTTGAATTATACCAGCCTCTAGCATTTCTGCAACCATACGTTCAATTTCACTTTTTTGGACATAGGGATATCTGTACGGCCTGATGTTTGGAGGAACACTTCCTGGAATCAGATGAATAGCATGATCATGATCACGCATAGGTGGGAGACCTTTGGGAGTCTCAAATACCTTGGAATGATTGTCCAGGACTTTTTGGAGATCTGGAGAAATAGATGATTCCAATGTGGAAACATCTAGTGAACATAATTGTGCAATTACACCTCTTTGCTCCTTTTTTAGAAGCTTAGTCATGCCATTAGAGCTGATTATCTTTCCTGGTTTCCCTACAATACCCCTTAATTCAACTTCCTTTCCTTTCGTAGAAAATTTGATGAAAAGTTCTTGAAAATTAAAAGCTATTGTACCCAAGGATTGTAGCCATTGGACTCCTAGTACAACATCAGCACCTCCCATTGGAATGGAAAGCATTGGGCTAGTCAATACATATTCTCCCATGGATAGCTTGATATTATGGCACTTTCTAGAGAAATTTATTGTTCCTCCATTTGCAATCATCACTTGACACTCTGGTGCTGGATATAGGAAGCAATTCAATTCTTTTGCTACCCTACAATGAATAAAATTGTGGGTGCTTCTTGAATCAATCAACACTATTACCTTTTTCTTCTTGATTTGTCCTTCTATCTTGATGGTTTGAGGAGTGGTAATTCCCGCCAATGCATTACAAGATATGGTCGGATTTATTTGTTCTTCATCTAGGCTTTGTTCCTAGAGTATATCCTCTTCTTTTGACCTTTCTTGCTCCTTTTCTTCTTCCTCTTCACAATCTATGTAGAATAATTTCTTCTCAGCACACTTATGACCTTTTGTGTATTTGCTATCACAACTGTAACAAAGCCCTTTTGCTCTTTTTTCTTCCAATTGTTGTGGTGTCAACCTTGTAGGTTGTGGAAGACTAGGGGCAACAACACTTCCGTCTTTATAGTTGTGAGTGGTATGCTTCCTAGTTGCCATAATTTTGCTTTCCATTTTTCTTGCTAACCTGAATGCCTTCTCTAATGAATCAGGTTCCCAAAGGCGAACATCATGTTGGATATTATCCTTTAAAGACCCTATGAACACATCAATCCTATGCTCCTCTAGAATATCTTTTACCCTTATGTTCAATTTTTGGAACTCCTCAATGTGCTCCATTATTGAACCCTTTTGCTTGAGACTTATCAATTGGCTAAAAAAAGTGTTGCTTTTTGTATCCTCATAATGTGCTATCAATTCTTCCATAAAAATTGCCCAAGTGATAAATTGTTTATGAGAACAAAGCCATTGATACCATACAAACTGATTTGGTTCCAAATATACAGTTGCCATACGTACCTTTTGTGCGTTTTGCATATTATTGAGATCGAAGAATTGCTCCATCTGTAATATCCATGTGGCGGGATCCTTGCCATCAAACTTCCGCATATCGATTTTTGGAACATGGTGAGTCTTTGATCCAACATTAGAGTCTAAGGAATCATGATTAACATTTCTTTTGTTCTCATCATGAGTTTCCTTTAGTACCCTTTCACCCTTAGTGACCATTTCTTGTAGCAACTTATTCATATTTATCTTCAATTCTTCCATCTTATCATCCATGCCATCAATTTTAGCATCCATGTCATTCACCTTAGCTTACATGCCATCCATCTTAGCTTCTACATCTTTCCTTAAACCATCCATTTTAGATTCTGTTGCTTTTTGTGCAAGTGACACTCGTTGCACTTGTTCTTGTAATTTTGATATATCATATAGCATTTCTTCTTCTTCTTCATGAGTCATGCTAGAGCTTTCAGGTTCCTTACTAGGTGTTTGCATTTTCTTTCCTCGGGGCATCAGTTACCGATAATAATGCTCTATTATGCCCTTTGAATTCCTTCAAAATAAATTTTCAAACCAAGCTTAAGCAAAAATTTAAGAAAATCTACACACCTTTTTTCACTTTGTAGGAGCTCGATATTGCCTCTGATGTATCTCTTTACTTTTCGATCATCTAGTTCTGAATTTGTGACCTGTAGTAGCCCTCTGTTTCCTCTTTCCAATGCCACAAGTTTGACCCAAATCGGATTCTCCAAGGAAGAGTTATGTGAAATCTCCCACAGTGACTTGATTATAGACTAGTTCAGTAGAGCTAACTTGTACGACGTGCCATGAGTCATTGTTTCGACCTTTGGATCTGAAAAATGCATACAAGAAACTACAGTCTGTCCTCTTTCTGTAACTTCTTATGAAATTTCAATCTGATCCCCAGAGAGAAAGTTATGACGATTTTCCCCAGGTCACCGGTTTTGAATGTAATTCAGGAGTCTGCAAAAAGACCAACTTCCTCAGATCATATCTCCGCAAATATCGCGCGAAAAGCTATGAAATTTGGACCCAAGGTTCAACACGATTTCTTCTCAAATGGGTTTTTTTTTGCGACTTCTGAAACATCACAGAAAAAAAGTTATAGCGAAAATTCCACGATGACCTGTTTGGAGCAGCGAAACCCTAGAATCCAAAGCTCTGATACCAAATGTTATGAAACCAGCTCAAGAAAAGATAGAAAAGATAGATCAACGCCTTAGAATTTAGCCTCTTCGAGGGGGAAACCTCCTTTACATTACATAAATGAACAATTCTTGGATGATTCAAATGACAAAACCTCCTTTCTATATATAGGAGTCTAAGGAGTCACAATATAATCCAGCCGACCTAACAATAATAATATAAAGCAACAAAAATAACAATAGAGGGATTCTATGGGGCACAGAAATAACAATATGGGGGTAATAGGGGCACAACAATATAAATAAGGGGTATAACTACAATAGTAATGGGGTAATCACTAGTATTATAGGGACCCAACATATATACTCTGAAATATTTAATTGCTTTTATCAGAGTGAAAGCATGTTTGTCCATTATATTATCCTTGAGTGCAACATGCCTCAAGGCCTTGCTAAAGAAAGAAATGAGATATTCATATCCATCATCATTTTTCCGCAAAAGGACAACCGCAACAATATGTTCAGATGAAAATGAAAAAAATGAAAAAATCCTTAGTAAAATCTGGACTAATAAGGACTGGTGTCTTTGTTAATACTTGTTTAACCTGTTCGAATGATTGCCTAGCTTCAAGGTTCCACCTGATTTCAGAATCTCGTTTTAGCATGTTTGTGATGTTTCTGAGAAGTTCTGCAAGGTTAGGGATAAATCTTCTTAGGAAGTTTATTCTTCTAATAAATGACTGAAGTTCTATAATATTTCTTGGGTGATTTATTTTCAGAATAACTTCAATCCTCTTAAGATCAATTTTGATACTTTCCTTAGATATGATATGACCAAGATGTTTTCCCTCTTGAAGTTCAAACACTGTTTTCTTATGATTTAGTGAAATCCCAAACCTTCTACATTTTTCAAAAACTCTTCTCAGGTGCATCAAATGTTCTTCATCAGATTTAGAATATACAATTATGTCATCTAGATAGATCACAATAAATCTGCCAATTTCATCAGCAAAATAAATATCCATTTCTCTTTGAAATGTGGCCCCAACATTCATTAATCCAAAAGGAATCTTCACATACATGAAGGTACCCCATGGAGTGGTAAAGGTTGTTTTGTCCTGATCCTCTGGATGAACTAAGACCTGATTATAACCTGAGAATCCATATAATAAGGAAATCCTAGAAGATCCAACTACCTTTTGCAGAATATGATCCATTTTAGGTAAGGGATAGTTGTCTTTTAGGGAAACTTTGTTTAGGTTTCTAAAATCTATACACAATCTGATTTCACATGTTTTCTTCCTGGTTGGCACAATATTGGAAACCCATTTAGAGTACCTAAGAGGAACTATGATTTTAGAATCATACATTCTTTTGATTTCCTTCTCAATTAAAGGCATCAGAACCGGATTTATTCTACGAAGTTTTTGTTTAAAGGGTTTCTAATCTTCTTTAATTGGAATTTTGTGTTGTATGATTTCTGTATCATATGTTTTAAGATCTTCATAGCTCCAGGAAAAAAACATCACTAAATTCTTTGAATAAGGAAATATATTTTTGTTTTTTAGCTGCTGGGATTGATTTAGAAAGTTTTGTGATTTTGGGGTCTTTTTCAGTGCCTAAATTACAATCTTCAACCATTGTTCCTGTGGGCACAATCTTATGCTTTTTAGCCACATCATTGAAATCAAATAATTCTTCTAATGGAACTAAACCTTTAGGCAAAACATTATCTTTAAGCTAGAGTGTCTCAAATTCTTCTTTTTCATTTTCTATTTCAAGCAATTCTAGTTTATTGACAATTTTATCTATGGGTGTATTTACATATAAATTATCTAATTTCCTTTCTGGATTAGAATGTTCAACAATTTGACTATCTACTTCATATTCCATATCAATACTGTCATCTTGAAATTCATCTTTTGATTGCGGAAAAAATTCAATCTGTTTATCATTTCCAAACACTTGCCAATATCTCATGTTATCAGGTATAGCTGGTCGGAATTTTACCTCTAGTACATATTCTTGATTAGGATAAGGAATTCTACAAGAGCTGGCTGAAAAAGCCAGATTGTTTGGAATGATGTTTTGTTTTCTAGGAATTGTAGGAAGGTCATATTCAAGAAAACTTTCTAGGAAATCAAGCACAACATTTATGTATGGTCTCATCCTAGGATGTTTGGCTGATTATTCTCCTTTAATTGTTTGATAATTAATTCAACATTCCCTTGAATGGAGATTCTTTTAACACCTAACTTTTTTAACAACTGCAATCCTAAAATAAGAACTTCATACTCTGCTATGTTATTGGTACATTGAAAATTAAGCCTGTATGAGTGACCCTCAGCATGATTATTCCCTATATTAACCACCCAAATTCCTGCTCCAACACCATATTTGCTGCAAGAGCCATCAAAACTCATGTTCCAAAGAGGTTCAGGAGGAGTATTTAGTTCTGTTATTTGTGATTGGGTTGGGTTTATTTTAGGAATTTCAGTTTTAGCATTTATTACTTGAGTGTTGATATCCCCATCATTGTAAAGAATGAAAGAATCCAAATCTGAATGAATAGAATAAAGTGGGTAGTTGTGAGGTTTGTCTTGACTACCCACCATGAATTTCATCAAGGTTTCTCTGTATAGTCTTCTTTGTTGCCGAAAGACTAGTATGGTGGCAAAGGTCATATCCATCTGTAGGGTACCTTGTAATTTTTCTCCCCATGAGCATGACAACAACATGCCATACTTAGGGGGAATATCTGCAACCACTATGTCCATTACTAGACTTTTAGCAGGGATTTGAGCTAAAGTAACACATAGGTCTTTAATAAGACCCACGCATCTAACTTTGCTGGAATCAAAGGAATACAAGTCTTTATAAGGTCTAATAATTTCAAGTCCTAATTTCTCCACAACATATTTAGGCATTAAATTATGGGAGGCACCTGAATCTAGAATAACATTATGGAGAATTTTGTCATGAATATTCAGGCTAACATAGAATGGGGGAACACCCCCTTCCTATGGTTTTCCTTCAACTTCTGATCCAAATAAGAGTTCAGGTTGGTCATCATTTAGATTTACAGAGTTAGTATTTTCCCCTATGTTTAAAGATTTCATTACTTGGGGTCTGTACATGTTTTTACTCATTAACTTTGTGAGAGGAATAGGGATTTTCAATTTCAATAGTTCATTCTTAATGTTGAACGATGTTTGAATCTTAATCAAGTTTGGAAGTTTAGATTGATCTGTGATTTTTTTTGTCATAGGCTCATTTTTTTGACTAGTGGTCGGGATATCTGTTTGAGTATTTTTAGAAACACTGTCAACAACTTTCTTGACAGGGATTTCTACTTTTTTCTTGCTAGAATTATCCATAGTTTTCTTAGGAAGACTATCTGTGGTTTTCCTAGGTTCAATTTCAAATGAATTTTTAGAAAGATTATCTGATTATTTGGTGTTGAGAGTGTCTGGATTATTTTTTCTCCTAATAATGTACTGCCTATGGACTTCCATTATGGAATTTTCAAACCCTTATTTATATTCGTCTGATTCTTCAGAATTTAGTTCAGTTTGGGCTAGGAGAAAACGTTCCTGCTCATCTTAAGTGAGGAAAATTGTTTCATCATCATTTATCCCCATCAAATTTAGTTGATTATCATCCAAATCTTCAACAATATTCCCCTCATAATCTATGTAATTTTGCTGAAAAGGAGGCTGAGCCTGCTGGTCTGGACCCTTTTATTCTCTTTGTTTAATTTGGGGAACATTCCTTCTAAAGTTTTGGTTTCTATTTTGAGGGGAATTTTGGTTCTCTCTTACTTGAGTTTGGTCATTGATGTTTACTCTCTACATCATCTGATTCACTACTCTAACTAGGTTATCAATTTTATGATCAACATCAGAATTAGAAGGTTCTTCTTTTATGGTAACTTTGCGTTCAGATTTGAGTTTAACCTTCTTGGCTAGGATGTTTGTTTCAACTTTAATACCATCTGCTTGCATTTATTCCAAAGTTGTTGAGTCTCTCTCTCTAAGTTGATATTCCATGTCTACATCGAAACCATATGGAAAATAAATTAGAGCCAGGCTAGGGAAGGGCTTGATGTCTTGTGGAATGGCATTGTAAACAATATTAAATTGTTCACAATATTCTTCCACACTTTCATATGGTTTTCTTTTCAATATTTTATATTCATTTAGGAGTTGAAGTGGATTTTTCTTGATCTCCCATCTAGCTAAGAAAGTCTAATGGAAAGCATCAAGGTTAGCTATAGTTCCTACAGGTAAAATCCTAAACCATTTATTGACATCACCTCCTAAACTCTGAGAAAACAATCTCATTTTAACATCGGCTTCTTCTACTTCTTGAAGGTCAAACACATCATTCATCCTATCGACATGTTGCTGAGAAGTATAAGCACCAGTGTTATCAAAGGTCACAATTTTAGATTGATAATCTCCAAGCATAGCATTTAGCTGGCCTAGTAACACCAAAGGTGCATACCTACTTGCCATAACTATTCTAGAAGATTGACTTGAAGATGGACCTAATGGAGATGTAGTTTTGATAACTACAGGGAAAGTAGGAATAACAGTTTGAGAGAACATAGGTGAGGAAGTTGAAATTATGGAATGAGTAGGACTGGGAGGCTGTATATGAACAGACTGGGAAGATTGACTAGACAAAGAGGTTGCTACAACTGTTAAAGCAGAAAATTCAACAGATTGTTGAATAAACGCTTCTTCAATAGCTAGCTCCAACACTGAAACTAGACCTTGTAATTTGTCAAATTGCTATAAGGATTCAAGATCAGGATCTGTTTCAAAATGTTGGGTATGGGGTATGTATGGTTGTTGTAGGGATTTATCAATGACAATTTGATCTACAAAAGCCTCAGACTTTGATCTAAATAAACTATGCTAGAAATACAAATCAAACTCTATATCTTGAGTAGTTTCAAATTTCTCTAGAAGAGAGTTAGACCTTGACAAAGGAATATTCTTAGGAAGTGAATTGAATCTAGACAATGGGCTATTACTACCTTGAATCTCTGTAAAACTTTTCTTTCTCACCAATTTATCAAGGTTATCTACAAATTCAGCAGCGTTGGGGTCAGGGTGAGACCTAGTGAAAATTATTTTGGGAGCTAGGTCTATTAAAAATCATCACACAAATGAAAATCAAATCAATGACAAAGTAGAATATTTACAAAATAACAACCTCAGATCATGTATTTCATAATGATATATAAGTCTTGATTTATATAAATATTGATTAGATACCATAGATTAATAATGTTTTTATATTAAAAAGTATTCTTCCCCAGTATGGTTGCCAATATGTTGTCGTTCTATATTTTTGAGGTTGAGGGAGTAAACACATAGCACAACATCAAAACCACTTTGGAAGCTGGAATCTAGCCCTGCCAGCTTCAGAGAGGGATGTCTCTGTAAAATTTAGTTTTGTTTTGTGGGGGTTTTAGGCTAGCTATGATTGTACTTGTTTGTTTTGTTTGAAAGGTTTGGTTGATTTGAGTGTTATAATTCCATTGGGCTATGGAGTATATAAACTAAACTAGAGTTTTGCATCAATTTTTAGAGGAGTTCTCACAGGGCAAGCTAGGTTGCAATAATTGGATCTTTTTAGAAATTAAGTGAATTGTGGAATAATAGAAGTGTAAGGTTCAATAGAGACCAAGGAGCAATTAAGAATTCATTGATCCGACTTCAGTGGAAAACATTAAAATTATCAACAACCAAAATAGGGTGCTCTCAGTAACAAATCCTATTTATCACAGTTTCTGTTGATTAATTCAAAAAATTAGAATAAAAGAGAAAGTAAAAACGATGTTTAAACAAATAGACATAAAAGACACATCACCATTTAGTACACCACATGAATCCTGTGAAAGGTCCTTGTATTATTGACACTCCAGTACTTTGAAAATTACAATATGCAGAGGGAAATTACATTCGGAAATCAACCCATGATACTTCAAACAGTGAAGTATTTATAATAAAGATTACAAAATGCTTTAAAAATCATTGTCAAATCGACAATGTATTATTAGCTTAATATCATCTAATCCTAACAAAAGAATATGCCACGTAGGCTATTGAAAAGAAAGATGGCCCTGTTTTAATGGTTTTGGTTGTTAAGTCAACCTGAAACAGTGCTACTATGTTTAAATGACTGTCGTGTTGGCTGTTGTGCTAGCAAGTTGTTTAATTGCTCCTGAATTATCCTTCAATCTAGTAAATAGACCAATTCTTCCCATCTCTTTTCATCTGGCACTGTCAATTTAGTTACCCTACGATAAATTTCATCTACCTCTGTGTATTTGGAAAAAGTTGGTTTTACAGTTAAAAATGTGTTTTACCTCATTCTGTACATGGAAATCGTTTGACATAGTTTCCAAAAACACCTTTGTTTTCATGCTACCCTTAATTCCACTGAACTTGATGCCGCTTTTGGTGACTCCTTTGATCTTCAGGATATAGTCTTCTTGAGTGATCAATTTGTCATTTATAAGATAGATACTGGGCAATCCCTTTTGGATTAAGGCTTCAATTATGTTTGTGAACCTGTTTACCTATAGTTCTAAGGTTTCACACCTTTCTTCCAACTGATCAATGATATTTCTCTTTGTCAAGACTTTCTTGACTTCTAGAATGGTGGCAGTTATATCAGTGATTCCTACCTCCTCTAGCTCATACTTGGAATTTGAGTTTAAAAACTTGATTATATTAGAGGCTTCTATGGGAATTTCTCCCAATTTTTCTCTTCCCTACACAATAGTTTTTGTAGTCTTCTCTATCAGCACTTTCTACTAAAATATGATTTGGATAGAAGGAAAAATCTCTTTCATAGAGTCTCATATATTCAACCAAATAGTTTCCTTGGCTTGGGCCAAGGTCTGACCAATTGAAGTGTCTCTCTCTACCTTGTGCAACTTCTCCAACAGTCTCTAGGATTTCTCCATTTTAGTAATGTGGGAAGCTTCAACTTTGGCCTTTTGAACTTCCAAATTTTTTATTTGGCCCTGCAAAGTCTCAATCTCCTTTGACTACAGTGACATGTTATGTAGTGTCTGTGTTACCTATTCAACACTTGCAGTCTGAGTGGATGAGGTAGCTGCAGTGTTTGCCCCTGTTGATGGAAGCTGAGAAATAGGTATGGAATCCAGGGGTACAAAGGACATCTTCATGCTCTCTTCCTTCTCCTTTACTAGTTTCTCCATCTCTGCCTCCATCTACCTAATCTGTATATTTTTTTCTATGATCAATTTCATCATATCTGCTTTCTGTGCTTCACCTTCTTCAATATCCTTGGTCATTGGATCTTATGTGGTTGACAGTTTGAGCTTCTTTCTTAAGGCTGTAATGTCTAGGTTATTCTTTTTAACAATCTCCTCAGCATCATTGACATATTTAGGGTCATACCCTATCTTTATCACCAATTCTTCCAAAGACTTGATCATATTATCCTTTGCCAATGAGGACACTTTCTCCATTTTCAACTGTGACTAGACATTTTCAAAAGAAACCTGCAATTTGGAAAGTGACATAGCAGTGTTAGTCAAAGTGGAGGATATCATTTCACTAGTTTGCTTGTGCATCTCCATTTGATCAATGGGATGTATGTCCTTTGTGTTGAACTCAAAAGTGGTGATTTTGTAATCTGCTGTTGATTTTGGCTATGGAATTTGGACATCAAGAAAGGCCATCTACATTTTTCCATGCTCTGTCTTAAAGATTGACAACAACCTACTCTGTGAGCTAGAGGTCTGCTTCCAGAATTGGTTATAAGTGCTATTTTTTTAGAATTTTATTCTTGAGATTTTTTTCCTTGAACCTGTCAAAAATCGTCTTCTCTTTTTATGTTTGGACAATTTGTGATTCCAGCTTAGTTTCCTTGTGACCTCATGAAGATGAAGGTTCAGTAGGAGATGTTGTGAATTTGGTAGTTGCAGGTGGTGAATCTATGATGATGATGGCTGCCTGCTCTTCAATTTCTTTTTCCAATTCTACTCTGGGAGTTACCTTTTCTCTCTTCCTATAGTTGATTCTGAATTCTTTAGCTTCACTCCCAGTTGTAGATGATGATCCTTCCTCCCTCTATCTTTTTCTTGATTTTTCCTAAGGAATAAGAGTCTGCAAACTAGAAGTAGAAAAAAGTTGTTCTTTAGCTTCCTACAAGGTATATTCTGTCCACCCCAGCTAATTGGCATATTGTTCTATGTCTGGCCTTGAAGTATGAATGTAAGGAGTGTTTGTGTTCTCCACTCTGACCTTTGAAATAATGCCACAGGGGCCATAAGACCATGTAAATCTCAGACTGAACTTCATTTCTTTAAGCATTCTATCTGCCTCTTCACTTGATGTCCTTGTGTTGCACACAAATGGGCCGACTTGTGTCTTTATTCTGAATTGTGCCTTCTTCTTGGCCACCACAAAGTGGATGTCATTTGAATTAAACATCTACCTAATATATTCCAGGGAAAAAATCCTCATTGGGAGGTATTTGAGGAGTTTATAGGGGGCCAATTCACAACCATATACCCTCATTTCAATGTAATTTTGGTATAAATACCAATCCCCGGTCTTTGCTTGGTCTGACAAATGCAGAATTCTCTTAATTTCCTCATTGATTCTAGGTTGTACTGCACTATTTAGAATGTTCATGGTTGGATGAACAAAATCTTCAATAAACTAATTGTAGGTTAATTCTTGTTGTTCTCTCATGACCAATGAAGTCCAAAAGATTACTGGCCACTGGTTCCCTACATCATCAAGCTTTTGCAATGCAAAACTGAATGTCTACTTGATAATAGAGGAACATATAAATCAAAATTGAGGTGTAATTAAACACATGTTCTGTAGGAAAGTTTATGAACTGTTCATGGATACTATTAGCCAAGAATTGATTGAAGTTGAACACCAAGGAGGGCTTTCTATTTGTGGAAAATATGGAAAGGAATCCTAAAATAGGCTCATCTACCCACTAATCAGAATGATAGCCTAAAATGTAAGAAATCATGGAAATAATCTGCTTGGCCTGATCAGGGAAAATGGAAGAAGGATATAGAGGATTCTTTTTGGGTAATTGGGCATTCTCTAGCAAGAAAATCTCAAAAATTCTGGCTCTGGTGGAAAAGTATAGCTTTTGATAAAGTTGGGTGAGGGCTTCTAGAGAGAAAGGGGTAGAATTTTCCATAGTGGGGGCCATCATCATTTGTTCTATGGATTGGGTTGTAATGATGAAAAGAATGTCACTTGTAGGGGACAATGATGGCTCTTTGGGTAGGGACATAACAAGCTTGACACCTTCTGGTAAATTCTAGGGCTTGGAATGTCAAGGGGAAAATATAATGGGGGAGATTTGACTCCCAGAGCCCAATTTCATCGGTTTTGTTTGTGTGTTTATCCTCTAACCAACAATACAATTCCAGAAAATCGCAGTCACACTGAGTTTCATTTATCCTGTAATCCCTATCAGCTAAAGGTATATGATCTAAATCTACAAAAGGGGGAATTAAAGGATTAATGGGCTTATCTTGAGTCTTAGTTTTGGAGGCATGATTGTAGAAATATGTGAACATGATGAATTTGCAGAGGAGGCTTACCGAACTTAGAAGAATAATGGACTGACGGGTGAAAATGAAAAGGAATTATCATCTTTTTTATCTTGATCTGGTCACAAAATGTCTCTTAGAGTGATTGTTATGCCAAAATTTCAATAACAAAAAACAAAAGTGGAAAAAGGAGAAAACATAAGTGAAAAAAGGATGAGAATGATAGGTGCAAGAGCTTTTAAACACTGAGACGAGTGTCTCGTTGAAATTGGCGTGGGGCTGTTAGGCTAAACAATTACCTGGGATAAATTTGATTAAATGGAGAATGATCATTTGCCTAGGAACACATTTAATAGGCCAACGGTTATGCCATGTGGTAGGCGGAGAGTGGTGGAGGGAAAGTGGTGGAGCGCGGCAGAGTGGATGAAGGAAAGTGGTTTCCAAAGGGGGTAGTGGGCAGTTAATGGTTTTAGTGAGGGGGGGGTGTGAAATCACCAGAGGGTGACACATAAGGGATGGGGCTCGGTGGGAGAAATTGATTTCCGAACCCCCTCCCTGCAGTAAAGACAAAATGGAGAGGGGGGGCCGAAAATGGATAAAGGTCATTGATGAAGAGCGGGAATAGATCTCGAGTGTGCTGAGTGGAGTGTACTTTAACTTCAATGCGACAAAGAAGTTTGTCCTTGTGCACTTTAATATTTTCTTTTTGTTCTTAAGATAAGGGAAAATATAAACATATTAAGAAGTTTATCCATAGAGCGCATATCTGCCTTTTTTAATCCCATCATCAAACTTAGGATAAAATTACATGTGTAGATGTTTACAAATAACTCAATCTACTTATCCTCTCTAAAATATAATTTTTTATGCTCTCCTCTAGGGTGCACTTAGACTAGCAAACCCACTTTATTTTCTTTTATATAGGATGGAAAAACTACCTAACCTATCCCTTATTTCTGCTATTGATCCAGATTAAACAGTTTGATAAATGGTATTTTCTACCTAACTAGTGATTTACCTAGATTAAACTGTTGGGTAAGTCTTTATTCTCTTTCTAATTTATAGAAATTGAAAGAAGTTTAATCATGATTACACTATATGATTAAACTAAAAACTAGTGATTGTGGCATTTTGAACAAGCTACACACAACTTTTTATTTTCAATAATGAAGAAAAACTATCTATGAGTAGTGGCATTTAGACTTGCAACACTTTCAGTATTATCCCTTTTTTTGTTCAATTTTTCTTTCTTTTGGTGGGGTTTAATGTTTTCTTCCTTTTTCAATATTTTTATTTATACCCTCTTTTCATTTTTTAATTCTTTTTTGTTTTTATTTGGAAATCATTAGCATATTGAAAAGTATTTACAAAATAAGATTCCTGACATACATATACTCAATTACCTTGAGATCCTATAAATTATAGGACCCTAACAATTATGACCAAATCTCTATGCTTGTCCAAGTTATATATAGACATGTTGATCATATAGAAAGCACCAATGAGAATTGACATGTTATTAAAGAATATAATTTTATATCAGCGATGATCGTACACATGATATACATTTTGTACAACATTGCTTTGATAAGATTTATCACTCATTAAAAGGTCATGGAATAAAATTCAATGAATATTGGATATTGTCATATAGATCTGCAGTTCAATTCAAATCTTCACGATCATTCTTTTGTTTTTTTCATCTTCATATGAAAATCAACATTAAACATTGTTAGAATTTCTTTAATACTAGTCATGGAAAAGGAGAACATGATGGTGCAGGGGCATGTATAAAACGAGCACTTCGAATATATCAAATGGACCACTTTGAAAACTGGCTTGTCTCAGCTGAACAAGTTGTTCAATGGTGCATTGTTGCACTAAGCCATGAGACTAACCCATCAAGGGAGGTACGCAGGTATGTACATATATATTACATCAAGTATATATTTTTAATATATGATAATTTTTATTAATTTTAAAAAATTTAAATTTTAAAAATTATATAGTTTAAATAATTGATCGATGATTATCTTTGATATATAAATTGTATTTTAAATAACATATTTAAATTCTTGTTTGAATTTACTATAGGTTTTTTTGGCATATTGGAGTCCAAGATGTAGATAGATCGATTACATATGAAGTTGAAACAGTAAAAGGGACTCAAAAATTGCATTCAATTAAAACAAAAGAGTACCGAAATACATTAGTATTTGATAGAAGAAAAGAATCTCATTTTTTTCTTGTTTGCATAGAGGAAACACAATTAAGTGATGTTTGTGAAAAAAATGTGTATGTGAAAGCTTGGAAACATATATAACTTAATATAATGGGGAAAATGCCACTTGAAAGCTTCGAAGAGATGGAATCAAAGGAGACTATAGTGTCATATGAAGGTTATCAAGTTTCTGACCTTATTAGAGAATGTAACATTTCAATTGCTTTCACAGGATATATGTGTGTGTGTGTTTTATGTTTTTAAAATCATTGTGTATAAGTATCTAGATAGTAGATCTAAATAGATAATAAAATCAAGTACATGTTGATAACTATTTTTCTTGTTAATTATGATCAGAATTTACACTTTTTTTATTGTGCAAGAGATGTTTTTTTGTAGTTGCCACCATTAACAAAATAGAAAATGTCAAGTATAATTTGAGGTGGTGCATTGAACGGAAGATGAAGTTATTGTAGGACTTTGATGATAACAATATTATATATGAAAGAGGGCCTATTATACTTAAAGGATATTTTTTCCAAGAAACAAATCAAACCAGGATTCATGTTTACTTTCAAGACTATCAACCTGATGCCATAACTTGTCAATATAGTCACTTGGTTTGCACAATGCGCATAAAGTTGATAGAAGTTCAATCAAGAAAAAAAATCGTAATTTAAAAAATGGAGAATGTCAAAAGTTGACCATGAACGGATCATTAAGGATGGAATTCCATTAGAATTTTTTTAATTGAATTTCCCAACAATATCTTCTCCTTGTATTCATCTTTAAGAAAGAGTTCAAGTAGATTGTTAGCCTTTCTTTCTATGCACTCTTAAGTTGTCCATTCTAGCTAGTACTAGGTATTACAAAATTGTTTTCATTAATATGGCGGCTTTCATGTTAAGTTAAAAGGAAATTAAAATATCCCAAATACTACTATAATGTAAGGATTTAGAAGATCACAAAAATTTTGTTTGTTGTTGATTATACACCTATCATGTTTGCACTGCATTTTTCTTATTTATGTCATAATTTTATCTTTTCAAATATTTTTAGTGTTATCTTAGTAACATTGTTTACTTTATTAAAATCACATTACCATGAATTTCAAATGTTTTGTATGTTATGAACCAGCTCACAAAAAGATAGAAAAGATAGTTGAATGCCTTAGAATTCAACCTCTTCGAGGGGGCAACCTCCTTTACATTACAAAAATGAAGACTTCTTGGATGATTCAAATGACAAAACCTCATTTTAATATATAGGAGTCTAAGGAGTCACAATATAACCTAGCCGACCTAACAATATGGGGACAATAGGGGCACAACAATATTAACAAGGGATACAACTACAATAGTAATGGGGTAATCACTAGTATTTTAGGGACCTAACATGCCCCTCTCCTTCAAAACAGTGTTGTCCTCAACGCTTGAGTAGTTCTGGATGCTTCTGTATAAAGTTATCATCCTCCCATGTGGAATCTTTAGCTGATAAGTTCTACCACTTGATAAGATACTCCGAAATTGATCGATTTCGTAGTTGTCGAATTCTTGTTTCTGTGATTGTTTCTGGTTCCAATATAATTTTTCCTTCCTCGTCAAGTTCTGGAAATATTGTTTGAATTGGGAGCTTGTTGCCTATAAACTTCTTTAAACATGAAACATGGAAAACTAGGTGCACTCAAGAAGCTGCAGGAAGCTCCAATTTGTATGCCATCGTACCAATCTTTTGCAACACCTTGTACGGACCATAATACTTTGGTGATAATTTATTATCCTTCTTAGCTTGCTTTAGGGACATTTGTTTATATGGTTGTAGCCGTAGGAATACCCAATCACCTACATCAAAACTTCTTTCGTTGCGATGTTGATCTGCCTATTGCTTCATTCTATTCTGTGCCAACACGAGGTTATCCTTTAAGAGTTGGAGGACTTGTTGTTGATGTTCGATGTGATGTTCCACTGCTTGAACCTTAGAATTTTCTCTTAAATATGATGTGATGGATGGTGGTTGATACCCATAAAGTGCCATAAATGGGGTCATTTTTGTTGCTGTATGGAAGGAAGTGTTATACCACCATTCAACCAGAGGCAACCATTTGACCCATTATGTCTGTTTATCAGATACAAAGCAACGAAGATATCCTTCCAAACATTTGTTTACTATCTCAGTTTGCCCATCAGATTGAGGATGATAAGATGAGCTATGAGCTAACTGAGTACCAAGACAAGAAAATAATTCTGTCCAAAAATTTCCAGTGAAAATGGGATCTCTGTCACTTACAATAATCTTTGGGTTTCCATGTAGCTTTTGAATTGTTTCCATAAATGAAGTAGAAATTGTACTGACCTTAAATGGATGTGATAGTGCACAAAAGTGTGCATACTTGGTAAGTCTATCAACTACCACCATGATGACACTCTTTCCCTCAGACTTGGTTAAACCTGTGATAAAATCCATTGAAACCTCCTCCCAACATTGGCTTGGAATGGATAAAGGTTGTAATAGACCCGGTGTCTTAATTGTTTCAACTTTATTTTGTTGGAAAACCAAACATTCCGCCACAAACTTTTGAATATCTGATTTAAGGCCATCCCAAAAAAATTCCTTCTTAACCCTGTGGTAAGTTTTTAAAAACCTTGAGTGCCCTCCTAAGGGAGAAGTCTGCAATTCCATAAGAATCTTTTGTTTGAGTTGGGAATTCTTACAGAGGTATAAGCGATCTTTGTACCATAATGAATCATTTTGCCAGCTAAATGTATCAGTTGTACTGGAATCTTATTGTAACTTTCGAATAAGTGCCCACACTTCTTCATCATTCTTCCATTCCTCCCTTGCTTCGTTTATCCAATCTGGTTGGATAATAGAAATGGCGCACAACAATGCTTCCACATCGTTGTCCTTTCTTGAGAGTGCATCTGCCACCACATTTTGCTTCCCTTTTTTGTAGATGATTTCAAAGTCATAACCCAACATCTTTGTGACCCACTTTTGTTGCTCTTCAGAGGATAATATTTATTCTAAAAATTATTTAAGGCTATCATGATCCGTTTTTACCTTGAAGTGTCTTCCCATTAGGTAGGGTCACCATTTCTTAAGTGCATGTAATATTGCCAACATTTCCTTCTCATAAATAGCTTTATGTAAAAACTTTCCCTTGATTGGACGACTTTCAAAAGCAACGGGTCTTTCATCTTGCATTAAAACAGCACCAATTCCATTTCCTAAAGCATCACATTCCAAAATAGAGGTTTTTGTGAAGTCCGGTGTAGCTAAGGCTGGTGCTTTGCACATTGCCTCTTTAAGATGTTCGAAGGCCTTTGTTGCTTCTAGAGTCCATGAAAATGCATCTTTCTTCAATAATGTTGTTAGAGGTGCTGCTATTCTCCCATAATTCTTAACAAACTTGCGATAATACCCTATCAACCCGAGAAATCCTCGTAGATGCTTTATGGATGTGGGGATTTTCCATTCCTTAATGGATTTAATTTTGCTAGGTTCTACCTTAACTCCTTCATGAGATATAATATGACCAAGATATTCCACCTCTTGTACTCCAAAGAAACATTTGGATCTTTTTGCATATAATTGTTGTTGGATCTTGTACTCCAATTGTTGTAGCACCCTGTCAACATGTTCAACATGATCCTTCCAAGACTTGCTGTAGATTAGTATATCATCAAAAAATACTAACACAAATTTTTTAAGGAAGGGTTTGAAAATGGAATTCATCAAACATTGAATGTAGAAGGTGCATTTGGTAAGGCCAAAAGGCATGACAAAAAATTCATGAGTTCTAAATGTTGTTTTCAGAATGTCTTCAGTCTTCATTCTGGTTTGATGATATCTTGAACAAAGATCCAACTTGATGAAGTAAATTGATCCATGCAATTCATCTAGTAATTCATCAATGACAAGAATGAGAAACTTATCTTTAATAGTGAGCTTGTTGAGCTCCCTATAATCCGGACACATGCGCCATGATCCATCCTTCTTGTGCACCAATACTACTGGAGCAGAGAAAGAACTTTGACTCGGTTGAATTATACCAGCCTCTAGCATTTCTGCAACCATACGTTCAATTTCACTCTTTTGGGCATAGGGATATCTGTACGGCCTGATGTTTGGAGGAACACTTCTTGGAATCAGATGAATAGCATGATCATGATCACGAATAGGTGGGAGACCTTTGGGAGTCTCAAATACCTTGGAATTATTGTCCAAGACTTTTTGGATATCTGGAGAAATAAATGATTCTGATGTGGAAACATAATTATGCAATTACACTTCTTTGTTGCTTTTTTAGAAGCTTTGTCATACCATTAGAGCTGATTATCTTTCCTGGTTTCCCTGCAATACTCCTTAATTCAACTTCCTTTCCTTCCGCAAAAAATTTCATGAAAAGTTCTTGAAAATTAAAAGTTATTGTACCCAAGGATTGAAGCCATTGGACTCTTAGTACAACATCAACACCTCCCATTGGAATGGAAAGCATTGGGCTAGTCAATACATATTCTGTTGGGTCCCTATAATACTAGTGATTACCCCATTACTATTGTAGTTATACCCCTTATTAATATTGTTGTGCCCCTATTGCCCCCATATTGTTATTACTGTGCCCCATAGAATCCCTCTATTGTTATTTTTGTGGCTTTATATTATTATTGTTAGGTCGGCTGGGTTATATTGTGACTCCTTAGACTCATATATATAGAAAGGAGGTTTTGTCATTTGTATCATCGAAGAATTGTTCATTCATGTAATGTAAAGGAGGTTTCCCCCTCGAAGAGGCTGAATTATAAGGCGTTGATCTATCTTTTCTATCTTTTCTTGAGCTAGTTTCATAACATTTGGTATCGGAGCCTTGGATTCTAGGGTTTCGCTGCTCCCAAAAGGTCATCGTGGAATTTTCACTATAACTTTTTTTCTGCGATGTTTCAGAAGCTAAAAAAAAAACCCATTTGAGAAGACATCGCGTTGAATCTCGGATCCAAATTTCAGAACTTTTCGCACTATATTTTCGGAGATATGATCTGAGGAAGTTGGTCTTCTTGCAGAATTCTGAGTTACATTCCAAACAGGTGACTTGGGGAAAATCGTCATAATTTTCTTTCTGAGCATCAGATTGAAATTTCATAAGAAGGTAAAGAAAGAGGACGGACTGTAGTTTCTTGTATATATTTTTTTATAGCCATAGGTTGAAACAGTGATTCGTGGCATGTCATACAAGTTGGCTCTACTGAACTAGTTTATAAGTAGGTCACTGTGGGAGATTTTGCATAACTCTTCCTTGGAGAATCCAATTTGGATCAGACTGGTGGCATTGGAAAGAGGACACAGAAGGATACTACAGTTCACAATTTCAGAACTGGATGATCTGAAATTACAGAGATACATCAGATTCAATATCAGGCTTCTACGAAGTGAAAAAAGGTGTGTAGTTTTTTTTTTTAATTTTTGTGTAAGCTTGGTTTGAAGGAATTCAAAGGGCATAGTAAAACATTATTATTGGTAACTGATGCCCCGAGGAAAGAAAATGCAAACACCTAGTAAGGAACCTGAAAGCTCTAGCATGACTCATGAAAAAGAGGAAGAAATGCTACATGATATATCAAAATACAAGAACAAGTGCAACAAATGTCACGCTCACAAAAGCTAACAGAAGCTAAGATAAATGGTGTGGAATCTAAGATAAATGGTGTGTAATCTAAGATAAAGGGCATGAAAGCTAAGATGGATGATTCAAAGACAGATTTGAAGAGAGACATGGCAGATTTGAAGACAGACATGGCAGATTTGAAGACAGATTTGACAAATTTTCTACAAGAAATACTTACTAATGGTGAAAAGGTTGTAAAGGAAACTCATGATGTGAACAAAAGAAATGTTAATCATGATTCCATAAAATCTAATGTTGGATCGAAGACCCACCATATTCCAAAAATCGATATGAGGAATTTTGATGGCAAGGATCCCGCAACATGGATATTACAGATGGAGCAATTTTTTGATCTCAATAATGTGCAAAACACACAAAAGGTACGTATGGCAACTTTATATTTGGAACCAAATCAGTTTGTATGGTATCAATGGCTTTGCACTCGTAAACAATTTATCACTTGGGCAATTTTTACGGAAGAATTGATAGCACATTATGAGGATACAAAAAGCAACACTTTTTTTAGCCAATTGATAAGTCTCAAACAAAAGGGTTCAATAATGGAGCACATTGAGGAATTCCAAAAATTGAACATAAGGGTAAAAGATATTCCAGAGGAGCATAGGATTGATGTGTTCATGGGGTCTTTAAAGGATAATATCCAACATGATGTTTGCCTTTGGGAACTTGATTCATTAGAGAAGGCATTCAGGTTAGCGAGAAAAATGGAAAGCAAAATTATGGCAACCAGGAAGCATACCACTCACAACTATAAAGATGGAAGTCTTGTTGCCCCTAGTCTTCCACAACCTATAAGGTTGACACCTCAACAATTAGAAGAAAAAAGAGCAAAAGGGCTTTGTTACAGTTGTGATAGCAAATACACTAAAGGTCATAAGTGTGCTGAGAAGAAATTATTCTACATAGATTGTGAAGAGGAAGAAGAAAAGGATCAAGAAAGGTCAAAAGAAGAGGATATACTCCAAAAACAAAGCCTAGATGAAAAATAAATAAATCTAACCATATCTTGTAATGCATTGGCGGGAATTACCACTCCATAAACCATCAAGATAGAAGGACAAATCAAGAAGAAAAAGGTAATAGTGTTGATTGATTCAGGAAGCACCCATAATTTTATTCATTGTAAGGTAGCAAAAGAATTGAATTGCTTCCTATATCCAGCACCAGAGTGTCAAGTGATGATTTCAAATGGAGGAACAATAAATTGCGCCGAGAAGTGCCATAATATCAAGCTATCCATGGGAGAATATGTATTGGCTAGCCCAATGCTTTCCATTCCAATGGGAGGTGTTGATGTTGTACTAGGAGTCCAATGGCTACAATCCTTGGGTACAATAGCTTTTAATTTTCAAGAAATTTTCATCAAATTTTCTACGAAAGGAAAGGAAGTTGAATTAAGGGGTATTGCAGGGAAACCAGGAAAGATAATCAGCTCTAATGGTATGTCAAAGCTTCTAAAAAAGGAACAAAGAGGTGTAATTGCACAATTATGTTCGCTAGATGTTTCCACATCAGAATCATATATTTCTCCAGATCTCCAAAAGGTCTTGAACAATCATTCCAAGGTATTTGAGACTCCCAAAGGTCTCCCACCTATGCGTGATCATGATCATGCTATTCATCTGATTCCAGGAAGTGTTCCTCCAAACATCAGGCCGTACAGATATCCCTATGTCCAAAAGAGTGAAATTGAACATATGGTTGCAGAAATGCTAGAGGCTGGTATAATTCAACCGAGTCAAAGTTCTTTCTCTGCTCCAGTAGTATTGGTGCACAAGAAGGATGGATCATGGCGCATGTGTCTGGATTATAGGGAGCTCAACAAGCTCACTATTAAAGATAAGTTCCCCATTCCTATCATTGATGAATTACTGGATGAATTGCATGGATCAATTTACTTCACCAAGTTGGATCTTCATTCAGGATATCATCAAATCAGAATGAAGACTGAAGACATTTCAAAAACAACATTTAGAACTCATGAGGGTCATTATGAATTTTTGGTCATGCCTTTTGGCCTTACCAATGCACCTTCAACATTTCAAGGTTTGATGAATTCAATTTTCAAACCATTCCTTAGAAAATTTGTGTTAGTATTTTTTGATGACATACTAATCTACAGCAAGTCTTGGAAGGATCATGTTGAACATGTTGACAGGGTGCTACAACTATTGGAGGAGAAACAATTATATGCAAAAATATCCAAATGTTTCTTTGGAGTCCAGGAGGTGGAATACCTGGGTCATATTGTATCTCATGAAGGAGTTAAGGTAGACCGTAGAAAAATTAAAGCCATTAAGGAATGGAAAATTCCCACATCCATAAAGCATCTGCGAGGATTTCTCGGGTTGACAGGGTATTATCGCAAGTTTGTCAAGAATTATGGGAGAATAGCAGCACCTCTAACAACATTATTGAAGAAAGATGCATTTTCATGGACTCCAGAAGCAACAAAGGCCTTTGAACATCTTAAAGAGGCAATGTGCCAAGCACCGGTCTTAGCTACACCGGACTTCACAAAAACCTTTATTGTGGAATGTGATGCTTTAGGAAATGGAATTGGTGTTGTTCTAATGCAAGATGAAAGACCCATTGCTTTTGAAAGTCGTCCAATCAAGGGAAAGCTTTTAAGCAAAGCTATTTATGAGAAGGAAATTTTGGGAATACTCCATGCACTTAAGAAATGGCAACCCTACCTAATGGGAAGACACTTCAAGGTAAAAACAGATCATGATAGCCTTAAATACTTCTTAGAACAAAGATTATCCTCTGAAGAGCAACAAAAGTAGGTCAAAAAGATGTTGGTTTATGACTTTGAAATCATCTACAAAAAAGGGAAGCAAAATGTGGTGGCAGATGCACTCTCAAGAAAGGATGAGGATGTAGAAGCATTGTTGTGCGCCATTTCTATTATCCAACTAGATTGGATAAACAAAGCAAGGGAGGAATGGAAGAATGACGAAGAAGTGTGGGCACTTATTCGAAAGTTACAACAAGCTTCCAGTACATCTGATACATTTAGTTGGCAAAATGATTCGTTATGGTACAAAGATCGCTTATACCTCTGTAAGAATACCCAGCTAAAACAAAATATTCTTATGGAATTGCACACTTCTCCCTTAGGAGGGCACTCAGGATTTTTAAAAACTTACCACAGGGTTAAGAAGGAATTTTTTTGGGATGGCCTTAAATCAGATATTCAAAAGTTTGTGGCGGAATGTTTGGTTTTCCAACAAAATAAAGTTGAAACAATTAAGACACCGGGTCTATTACAACCTTTATCCATTCCAAGCCAATGTTGGGAGGAGGTTTCAATGGATTTTATCACAGGTTTAACCAAGTCTGAGGGAAAGAGTGTCATCATGGTGGTAGTTGATAGACTTACCAAGTATGCACACTTTTGTGCACTATCACATCCATTTAAGGTCAGTACAATTTCTACTTCATTTATGGAAACAATTCAAAAGCTACATGGAAACCAAAAGATTATTGTAAGTGACAGAGATCCCATTTTCACTGGAAATTTTTGGACAGAATTATTTTCTTGTCTTGGTACTCAGTTAGCTCATAGCTCATCTTATCATCCTCAATCTGATGGGAAAACTGAGATAGTAAACAAATGTTTGGAAGGATATCTTCGTTGCTTTGTATCTGATAAACAGACACAATGGGTCAAATGGTTGCCTCTGGTTGAATGGTGGTATAACACTTCCTTCCATACAGCAACAAAAATGACCCCATTTATGGCACTTTATGGGTATCAACCACCATCCATCACATCATATTTAAGAGAAAATTCTAAGGTTCAGGTAGTGGAACATCACATCGAGCATCAACAACAAGTCCTCCAACTCTTAAAGGATAACCTTGTGTTGGCACAGAATAGAATGAAACAACAGGCAGATCAACATCGCAGTGAAAGAAGTTTTGATGTAGGTGATTGGGTATTCCTACAGCTACAACCATATAAGCAAATGTCCCTCAAGCAAGCTAAGAAGGATAATAAATTATCACCAAAGTATTATGGTCCGTACAAGGTGTTGCAAAAGATTGGTACTATGGCATACAAATTGGAGCTTCCTGCAGCTTCTCGATTGCACCCAGTTTTCCATGTTTCATGTTTAAAGAAGGTTATAGGCGACAAGCTCCCAGTTCAAACAATATTGCGAGAACTTGATGAGTAAGGAAAAATTATATTAGAACCGGAAGCAGTCACAGAAACAAGAACTCGATAGCTACGAAATCGATCAATTTCAGAGTATCTTATCAAGTGGAAGAACTTATCTGTTGAAGATTCCACATGGGAGGATGAGGATTTTATACAGAAGTATCCAGAACTACTCAAGCGTTGAGGACAACACTTTTTTGAAGGAGAGGGGCATGTTGGGTCCCTATAATACTAGTGATTACCCCATTACTATTGTAGTTATACCCCTTATTAATATTGTTGTGCCCCTATTGCTCCCATATTGTTATTACTGTGACCCATAGAATCCCTCTATTGTTATTTTTGTGGCTTTATATTATTATTGTTAGGTCGGCTGGGTTATATTGTGACTCCTTAGACTCCTATATATAGAAAGGAGGTTTTGTCATTTGTATCATCGAAGAATTGTTCATTTATGTAATGTAAAGGAGGTTGCCCCCTCGAAGAGGCTGAATTCTAAGGCGTTGATCTATCTTTTCTATCTTTTCTTGAGCTAGTTTCATAACATATTCTCGCATGGATAGCTTGATATTATGGCACTTTCCAGAGAAATTTATCATTCCTCCATTTGCAATCATCACTTGACACTCTGGTGTTGGATATAGGAAGCAATTCAATTCTTTTGCTATCTTACAATCAATAAAATTGGGGTGCTTCCTGAATCAATCAACACTATTACCTTTGTCTTCTTGATTTTTCCTTCTATCTTGATGGTTTGAGGAGTGGTAATTCTAGCCAATGCATTACAAGATATGGTTGGATTCATTTATTTTTTAGCTAGGCTTTGTTCCTGGAGTATATCCTCTTCTTTTGACCTTTCTTTCTTCTTTTCTTCTTCCTCTTCACAATCTATGTAGAATAATTTCTTCTCAGCGCACTTCTAACCTTTAGTGTATTTGCTATCACAATTGTAACAAAGCCCTTTTGCTCTATTTTCTTCCAATTATTGTGGTGTCAACCTTATAGGTTGTGGAAGACTAGGGGCAACAACACTTCCATCTTTATAGTTGTGAGTGGTATGCTTCTTGGTTGCCATAATTTTTCTTTCTATTTTTCTTGCTAACCTGAATGCCTTCTCTAATGAATCAGGTTCCCAAAGGCGAACAACATGTTGGATATTATACTTTAAAGTCCCTATGAACACATCAATCCTATGCTCCTCTGGAATATTTTTTACCCTTATGTTCAATTTTTGGAACTCCTGAATGTGCTCCATTATTGAACCCTTATGTTTGAGACTTATCAATTGGCTAAAAAAAGTGTTGCTTTTTGTATCCTCATAACGTGTTGTCAATTCTTTCGTAAAAATTTCCCGAGTGATAATTTGTTTACGAGAGAAAAGCCATTGATACCATACAAACTGATTGGTTCCAAATATAAGGTTGCAATACGTACCTTTTGTGTGTTTTGCACATTATTGAGATCGAAAAATTGCTCCATCTGTAATATCTGTGTTGCGAGATCCTTGCCATCAAACTTCCTCATATCGATTTTTGGAATATGGTGGGTCTTCAATCCAACATTAGAGTCTATGAAATCATGATTAACATTTCTTTTGTTCTCATCATGAGTTTCCTTTACTACCCTTTCACCATTAGGAAGCATTTCTTGTAGAAACTTTGTTAAATATATCTTCAAATCTTCCATGCCTGTCTTCAAATCTTTCATGTCTGTCTTCAAATCTATCTTCAAATTTTCCGTCTTAGCTTCCACGTCATTCGTCTTAGCTTCTATGCCTTTTTTTAAATAATCCATCTTAGCTTCTACACCTTTCTTTAAACCATCCATCTTAGCTTCTACATCTTTCTTTAAACCATCCATCTTAGATTCTGTTCCTTTTTGTGCAAGTGACACTTGTTGCAATTGGTCTCGTAATTTTGATATATCATGTTGCATTTCTTCCTCTTCTTCATGATTCATGCTAGAGCTTTCAGGTTGCTTACTAGGTGTTTGCATTTTCTTTCCTCTAGGCATCAATTATTGATAATAATGCTTTACTATGCCCTTTGAATTCCTTCAAACTATTTTTCAAACCAAGCTTATGCAAAAATTAAAAGAAACTACACACTTTTTTCACTTTTTAGGAGCTTGATATTGAATCTGATGTATCTTTGTAATTTCAGATCATCCAGTTCTGAAATTGCAACCTGCGGTAGCCCTCTGTGTCCTCTTTCCAATGCCACTAGTCTTATCCAAATTGGGTTCTCCAAGGAGGAGTTATGCCAAATCTCCCACAGTGACCTGATTATAGACTAGTTCAGTAGAGCGAACTTGTACGACGTGCCACGAGTCACTGTTTTGACCTTTGGCTCTAAAAAATATATACAAGAAACTACAGTCTGTCCTCTTTCTGTACCTTCTTATGAAATTTCAATCTGATGCTCAAAGAGAAAGTTATGATGATTTCCCCAGCTCACCTGTTTGGAATGTAATTCAGGAGTTTGCAAAAATACCAACTTCCTCAGATCATATCTCCGCAAATATAGTGCGAAAAGCTCTGAAATTCGGACCCGAGATTCAGTACGATTTCATCTCAAATGGTTTTTTTTTTTAGCTTCTGAAACATCGCAGAAAAAAAGTTATAGCGAAAATGCCACGATGACCTATTTGGAGCAGCGAAACCCTAGAATCCAATGCTCTGATACCAAATGTTATGAACCAACTCACAAAAAGATAGAAAAGATAGTTGAATGCCTTAGAACTCAGCCTTTTCGAGGGGACAACCTCCTTTACATTACACAAATGAAGAATTCTTGGATGATTCAAATGAAAAAACCTCCTTTCTATATATAGGAGTCTAAGGAGTCACAATATAACCCAACCGACCTAACAATAATAATATAAAGCCACAAAAATAACAATAGAGGAATTCTATGGGGCACAGTAATAACAATATGGGGACAATAGGGGCACAACAATATTAACAAGGGATACAACTACAATAGTAATGGGGTAATCACTAGTATTTTAGGGACCTAACATTGTATCTCTTGTACATCTTTATAGCTCAAAAAATGCATTTTATTATATTTGTCCTATACATGCAGTGCATACAAAGCCTCTTAAAAATAACAACACATGCTCCACACATAGTATTTAATATTTAGAGATTTCATTTACTTTAAGAGAAAAGTTAGGCTCACATTGATATTAATGCAACTTCATTTGATTCAACACTGCAATTTTTAATTCTCAATCTCTAAGCTTTCTCAAATTTCATGAAAAATTCAATATTATATTACACTTTAAGACAAAGAAGGTAATTTAGAATGTATGTTTTATAATGCAATTTTATTATATGTTTGCTTTGAAAAACTTTATATTAAAAGTTAAGTATCAACCCGCTTCTATAGTATCTCTTCTGTACAAGATGATGATCTATTCATGAATGCAAAACCTAACATCTTTTGGAATTTTCAATTTTATTATTCATTAAACAACTTGATAAGACAACTTCACAAAACATAAGAATCAACCAAACTCCATATTATCTTCTACTAACATTATAAGAACCATCATGCAAAATGTACCAACTAAATGCAAATTTACTTTCATTTCTTCATATTCATGAACTTAAATATAAAACCTTTAAGCATCAAACCATGTATCATGCAAAATGTACCATGTTTTATAATGCAATTTTATAGTATGTTTGCCTTGAACAACTTTATATTAAAATTTAAGTATCAACCCACATCCATAGTAACTCTTCTATACAAGATGATGATCTATTCATGAATGCAAAATGTATATGTATACCATGTTTTATAATGCAATTTTAAGTTATGATTGTTTTAGACATTTACACCATGAGAAGATTCATGAATGTAAAATGTATCATGCTTTGTAATTTGCAATTTTACTATTCACTAAACAACTTGACAAAACAACTTCATAAAACCTAATAATATGAACCCAATTCCATATTATCTTCTACTAACATTATAAGGATCATCATGCAAAATGTATAAACTCCAAAATTAACATATTAAAGATCGATTCATAATAAAGAGTTATATCATTATAAAATTAAATATAATAAAAAGTTGTCAAATAAAAATATGCATGAAAGAGATCAATTCATAATAAAATTTTTAAGTTTAAATATGTCCAAAATGTATATCACGATAAAAGTAAATATAATAAAAATACTGTCAAATAAAAATTTGCGTCGAAGAGAATCTCACTAAAATATATGATCTATCAACATCCTCATGTTAACAATAGAATCATGGGTGCCTTGCACAACATGTGTAATATGCATATATACATAAGATTGCGTACTTTTAAATTAAAATTTAATGTATTAAAATTAAATGTGAAAGTTATCATCTTAACAAAATTATAAAAGGTTTCAAATTCCATGCAATACCCAGTGGTGTTCCCCCTCCATTGTGCCCTCATGGAAGCCCTATACAACACATGTACACGTATATAATAAAAAATTAAAATTGCACATGAAAATGCATGAACACGTAATATTAAAAAAAATGTAACAACTTTTTAAAATTGTGTAAATGATCTAATCCCCATAGATAACTCAAGTTTCAAATTCCATGTAATACCTCATGGTGTTCACCCTGCATTGTGCCCTCATGGATGTCATGTACAATACATGCACATGTATATATTAAAAATTTTAAATTGCACATGAAAATGCATAAAATCGCAATATTAACAGAGTTAGAAGAAAGAGAAGTCAAGCTACAAACAGAGTTAGAAGCCATGTTGGAAAATAAATTCACCTCTTGAAGACAAGATCAAAAAACAAAAATATAACTATTGGAGAATAAAATGGAGGCAATGGAGACTAGGTTATAGGTTATAGAAAAACAAAACCAAGATATGAACCAAACATCCCAGCAAGAAGATGCTGATACTTTAGAGATTCTTAAAATGAAGGACATGATTAAAGAACTAGAAGAAAAATTTAATAGCCGCCTCACCCTAAATAGTGTGGGAGGTAAATTATATATCAAACCAATTAAAGATGAAATGAAAAAATTGATAGAATTAGACCACGAGCGTAACAAAAGGGCCTTGAACCTTATAATCTTCGGTTTGAAAGAGGAGATAGACGAGGATTCTTTAGCCATAGCCCAGACAGAATTACATAATAGATTACAAATTGAAATAACGTGTCTCACAGAAGGAACAAGGTTGGGGAAATTAACCGAGAATAAAGGAAGGTTGATCCGAATAAAGATGAGCTCTACTAACCATAAGTATGACATACTTAGTAAAACCTCAAGTCTAAAAGGAACGAGAATATTTATAAATGAAGATCTCGTTCCAGAATATCAAGAAAAATTAAGAAAGGAGGTTCAAAAGGAAAAGAAGCTAGGAAGGAATGAAAATGGGTAATAATCAGAAATAGAAAAGTCGTTATTCGAGATAGAAACAAAAAAGATAGTAATAAATAGCAATTCAACATGCTCCAGATTCTTTCTTGGAATTGGCGGGGCTTTCCATGGAACAAAGGCCCCAAGCTAAGTTGGATCTCGAATAATGTTGATATTATATTGCTTATTGAAACTTGGGAGCATGAAGAATTTAAGGTCCCTAATATAGATGGCTTTGCACTATGGTCTACCTGGAACAAGCGATCCTCCCGTAGAGGCATTAGGGGTATAGCTTGTTACATTAATAAGAACATCTCTCCCCATGTTAAGATTTATAAAAACCAATATAGTTGGATAGAGATTATTGACATTAATGATAAAAAGACCTACATAACAATCTTTTATTCCCCCCCCACCAATTCTAACTTCTATAAGAAAAAGAATCTAGATAAAAATAGTCCTTACAATGGTTTAGAGAATGATATTTCTAGCCTAAGGAATGAAGGTAATATCCTTTTAATGGGTGACTTTAATGCTCGAACTTCAAGCAACCAAGCTATTATTCTAAGCAATCATTCCAACCCTAATCCTCTTTGGTTAGATGAAGACCTTACTCTGGCTATCCGGTACAAAAGGAGCTCTAGAGACCTCGGGGATAATTTGTTTGGGTCGGAGCTAGTCAAGCTCTGTAGTGCTCAGGATCTCATAATTTGGAACGATCTAAATAAGTGGCTCAATTCTAGTTAGATGATTTGCATCCATGGGCTTGGTAGCAGCATGGTAGACTATGTTATTTCTGATCTCCCTTTATACAACGAAATAATAAATTTTGACATCTTAAACGACCACGAGCCTGACTCTGATCATAGGCATTTACTTATAACTCTCAATTTTGTCATGCATAGGGATCCCATAGAAGATAATCCTTATAGCCAAAAGAACTTAATCTTTGATAGAAATAAAAATGATCTCTTTCTAAATGAATTAAAAACTAATTTTCTTCCTTTATCTAGTATAATAAACATAGAAGACCTCTATCATAATTTTACTACAACCCTCTCATATTCTATTAACAAGTTCTCAATTGAAGTTTCAAGTAATAAAGGAAATAGAAAAACCAACTCATGGTATGACAAATATTGCAAAGGTGCGAGGAGATCAATTAAGGGCGTTGTTGATGAATCTCTTAAAATTGGCAAGATAAAAATATACAAAGCCCTAACTAAAAGGAAAAAAAGGCAGTATATTCATAAAAGACAAGAGAATATCTTACACCTCTCTAAGGTAGCTCCTAAGAAATTCTGGAGGCAGATTCTAACTAGAAGACTAAAGATAATAATAAAATTTCTTTACACGACTAGAATCCCTATCTTAAAAAGCTTTATGAATCTCCAAATGTCATGGATAACTTTGAAACCCTGCTCACAACAAAAGAAGTTTTCTCTTTAGAAGACATTGATTTTGGGGTTAAACGCTTGGAAAATGGGAAAGCTAAGGAAATTGAAGGTTACCAGGTGGAAATCTTAAAAATTAGAGGTCCTGTCCTCATCCCCCACATCCACAAGATTTTCAATCAAGCGATCAAGAAAGGGTTCCCTAAACCATGGAATCAAAGCCTCATTATCCCTATTTTTAGAAGTGGGGATACAAATAACCCCTCTAATTATCGGACAATTATGATCAACCCTCTGTTAGCCAAGTTATATGGTATTATTTTAGAAAAGATGTTGAGCATATGGCTTGAAAGTAAAGGCAAGCGAGCTAAAGGCCAAGCAGGTTTTAGAAGGCAACACTCAACAACAGAACACCTCGTTACGCTTAGGATCATTATGGAGGAATGCCGCAATGATAAATCCAATCTCTTTTGTTTCTTTGTGGAATTTAGAAAGGATTTCGATAGGGTTCCTAGAAACAACCTAGGGAATAGATTAGAAGAGCTAAAGGTTCCTTTCGAGTTGAGAGCTGCAGCTATAAGGTTATACGAGAATGTAATTGCCAAGCTAAAGAGCAATGAGGGGTGGTCGAAAGATATTAAGCATAATATCAAATTTAAACAAGGTTTCCCCCTCTCCCCTACCCTATTTGGCATTTACATCGACAAGCTAGAAGGTTGTTTAGAAGAAGCAGGTTGTGTTGGCACGATCTTAGCTAGGATAGTCATCATCCTTCTTCTCTATGGTGTCGATATTGTTCTTCTCGCAAGGTGCCCATCTAATCTTGATAAGCAGCTTAGACTCCTTAAGGATTTCTTCTCTACCATGGGTATGACCATTAACACTGACAAAACAAAAGTTATGATTATCAAATCCAGGAAGGACACTTACGCTAATTTTATGTATGCCAATAGTAACTTGGAGGAAGTGTCTTCTTACAAGTACCTAGGAATTGATATTCATCACAAGCTCAACTGGAACTATATCATTGAGAAAAGGATTAATGGGGGGTGGAAAGCTTATTTTGGTCTTGAAAATAATTGTAAAACGACAAACCTCGTAATGTGGGATAGAAAGAAGTTCCTCTTTGAAACTTTAGTCACTCTTGTTATCTTATATGGATGTGAGGTTTGGGGTTGCAGCATCTCTAGAGAATCATGGAGAAATATTGAGCAAATCCAGAAGTGTTTTATAACATATAAACTCAAAATTAAAATCAATACACCCTATCATATTCTCCTTATAGAAGTGGGTATTTCCCCCATCGAGAACCTAGCTATGACTAGGCTTTTGTTGTACAAGCACAAACTCAATAACACAGGAGACCATATACTTCCTAAGCTAGCTTTAAATTCCAGCCAAAACCACCTAAGGCTCAAATGAGGTAGGTATAAAGACACTAGGGCCTGGTTAAACCATTGGGAACGAGAATGTTGCATCGATCGAGAGAAGGGAAACTGTCTCCACAAACCTAACATTCAAAAATTTTAAAATTGTAAGATAGAGATATCATTTTTTAATGAAACTTGCTTCAATTAATAACAAAACAAAAGTGAAATATTTAATACTTGTGACAAGTGAATATTTGACACATCTTCTAATAAGGAGGAAGAGAGTCGCGCTGGGTCGAAAATGCTGGATGGAATGGAAATTTGTTAACATTTAATTATATGTAATTATTTATTTTACAAATATGTCTTCACAATATCAATATAATAAAAGTAAATTAATAGTATCAACATGTTCTTAAAAAAACCAACATCTCTCAACATATCTTCATTTGAACTTGAACCCAACACCATCATATTATCAAAATTCTCATTCAATAAACAACTTAACTGCA
Source organism: Pinus tabuliformis (assembly GCA_031772625.1). Taxonomy (NCBI): domain Eukaryota; kingdom Viridiplantae; phylum Streptophyta; class Pinopsida; order Pinales; family Pinaceae; genus Pinus; species Pinus tabuliformis. Next base: position 49,062,816 of record CM062805.1, on the reverse strand, counting down.
AATGGTGAACATATGATACATTCGTGTTAGATTATATTTTGAAAATTTACAAAATGTATGTGATTCAACATTAACACATACAATACATTACATTACATATCCACCCTAAAAATTAACACATATTGATCCCATGCCCTCTTCCTCATGTCCAATCAGGTCTTTCCAACCATCATGAAAATCCTATGCATACTCTTTAACCTCTTCAATATTCATATTATCTATCTCCACATCAAATTTATATACAAAATTAGCACAAGCATCAGCTTGTGCTCTTTGTCAATTCAAACCGGCATCAATTCCAGTCAATGTACTATGTATGTTGTCTATGATGGCATCCCTTGCTTCTCAACCAATTTGAGAAGTGGAATCCATCTCCAACCAAAAATTTACTAGACGTGGAGGTTGAGGTACCAAATGAGGCGGAGGACAAGGCAATTCAGTATCCCTAAATGCACCCTTCCGATCATATATCCTGACCTTTTCTAGTACCATAATGTTTCGATGGAAGGTCAGTATAATCAGGTTTCATACCTAAAAAAACCATGCATAAAATAATCGACCAAAATAATGTGGAGCCTCATCATTCCATGACAACTTGTTATATGTTGCAAGCAAAGTATCATACAAATGGTGGCTGATTTCATGGTGCTTGAAATATTTCACCTTTGACATATTTCTTTTCGACCCTTATTTGAAATTAAACATAGATTTGGCTTGTGCTTTTGTAACCCTCCTATTTAGCTCAACCCATTTATTGGGACCCATCATTGTATCCTTTATGTGCCTCATCATATCCATAAAGCCATCATTTGTTGACCCAAGGTTCTTGTAAATATCAAGAAATGAACTTAGAGAGTGCAAAACTATTTCTAAGCTTTGCTGGCTCTCTGCAGGGAGCTCCAAGCTACGAAGATCATCATGAAATTTTGAATAATGAGTTGTGCACCTATATAACATAAATTGTTGGATGTTTGTTTCCCAAGGAAGCTCATCAAGAATACTATACAAATAGGTGGTAATTGACATATGGTCTTCTTCTTGAATCGCCCTCCTTTGCCTATGTTGACTTTGGTCAACGTTTTCACCCCCCGCTTCAATATAATTACATAAATATTAAAACATGTCAATGTATTTATACACATGCAAAATAGACATACATGTATATAACATACAATTTATTTACATACAAATTTGTTTTAACATAAGTCCGCTGGGGTTATCTCAGTTGGCAATGGTCGTGAAAATGAAGTCTCACCAAAGCGGAAGTCTTGGGTTAAAATCTTATGCAATCCCCCAAGAGAAATCCCAATCCTACAGGGAGTTGGATAGATCGTAGGCCCCCAAGAAGTTTAGTAGTAGTTACATGTGAGGCGGCTGCTAGGTCCTCTAGATTACAAAAAAAAATTGTTTTAACATTAAATTTTTTAAATGATATAATTTAATGTATATATATATATATATATATATGAGATCTGAATGAGATTAACAATCACCCTCATGCAAAGACCTAGTGAGAGATGCTTCTAATATATATATATATATATATATATATAATATATATATATATATATATATATATAATATAATTATAAATTAATGAATTTAAATTGGCAAAAATCTATTCAATATGTATGTACATATGATTCTACCATTTATATTTAAGTAAATGCACACACACACACATATATATATATATATATATATATATATATATATATATATATATATATATATATATATATATATGTATACCATACCACGATGATGTGAATGATGGTCCTCCATTGAATGATCTGATACTCTCATTAACCTAGGGAGAGATGTTCCTAAAAAATATGGAATTTATTATAAATTAATAAAGATAAATTGACAAAAATCCATTCAATATGTATGTACATATGATTCTACAAATATCATTTAAGTAAATGCACATAAACATATATATACCATGATCATGATGTACTGAATGATGGCCCTCCCTTGATTCATCTGATACTCTCCTCGATCCACGACCAATCTCATCAGCATGCATAGAAAGTCGCCCTCTAGTCGATGCTCAAGACTTAGTTGATTCTCTATCGCATTTACGCCTCGAACAATGAGGTGGTGGCTACACGTGTGAAGATACATACCCTATATATATCTATATATATATATATATATATATATATATATATATATATATATATATATATATATATATATATATATATATATATATATGATCTTTAAAAAAATCCAAGTTAGCTCATGCATTTAAAATTCTTTTAAATTACTATTTAAAAAGATCAAGAATTCAGAAAATTAATAAGACAAATAAATGTAACTATATAAGGGTCTCTTAAAAAAAAAATTGTGTAAATTATTTATTTCAAATATAGTCAAGACTAAAAACACAAAAGCTAAAGTGCACATCTTGAGAATTAAATACAAAATTTTCTGAAACATGTCAAGTAATTCACATAATAATTCACCAAATAGTGATTACACAGTGGGGGCACACTTAGTATAGTATTGAAAGAAACACATGATCATTAAATACACTGCATTTATAACTAAAAAACACACACAAATCAAAGATATCTTACAATGTCCATCAATAAATTTTTATGGAGTGCTTCTTCACAACAATTCATCTTTCACACACAAATCTTGAATTGGCATTGCCCCATACAATAGATCACTAGACATCATATTAACATTTTCACAATGAATTATGCTAAATGATTGAAATTGACTAGAAATAATGTATGCTTCTCTATGCAGTTGTTTCAACTTCTCCTTTTTTACTTGGTACACGCCTTTCATCTGATTGCACACACTTTCAAAATTGGCGAAGACTGTAATTCCTTTGGATCCATACTCCCTAGTTGTTCCTAAGCCTTTTATCAATGCAATATAATATGCTTCATTGTTTTTAATCCTTCCAGGTACATTCCTTTTCCTTTGGAGGACTTTGTTCATCTCAATATTGTATAGCACATAAGTAATCTGTAGGAATTTACAGGGTAAGTTCCTCAGATAGAACACCAAAGGACACCGCTCACAAATAGATCACATATCAATACACTAGTATTCTTGATGTGGTTAAAACCCTCAAAGAGGGAAACAATCCACAGCCTGAGCCAACACGGCCACTTCAAGAAATTTATTAATAAAAGAAAGAAAATTTACATAAGCTTCTCTCATGAATGGTCACACTACCAATGACCCTCCATGCTCTTTAAATAGAGATCGTGGACCAATCAGGTGTTAAGCCATGAATCAAGTGTCAGTAATACCGAGGAGAGAATAAACCGTCAGATCACTTCATGTCTAGAACATATCGTGACCGTTAGATTGAAAGTTACAAACGTACATAGTAAAGAAACACACTTTAACTAACTCTAAACTAGACCAGGTTTTACTTAACTATTTCCTATGTGTCGGAATATCCTAACATAATCATTGATTGTCCTGGATTGGGATAACAAGAAAATTCTATGCATAATGTCCATTTTTCAACCATGTTTAATGGGTTTTCTGATCCCTATAAAAAAAAAATCAATAAAATGAATAATATTTATTTTATTGCAAATGCCTTAGATTATGGGAAAATGATGAAAATTAAATATCTATTATGATTAAATTATGGAATATTACAAGATCTATTGTGATGAACTGCCCCAATGTAATAATAATGGCAGTTTACAAATCAATGCCCTTGGGAAAACGTCTTAACAAATGGTCTCATATTGGAATGCTTAGGAATATAATCCAAAATGTTTAAGTAATTTGGTTAATTTTAAATTCTAAGTTTCATATTAAACATCATTTCATTTTATATTCTAAGTTTCATATTGCAACACATTAATGTAAGTGGATGGTGTTATGGATTTAGTTAGTGGTGACAATGGTGCTTATGAAAGTGGGACTTAATGACACTTCTTAATCCTCTATTTTATTCGTTTGCCTTGTCATACTTTTAAGAACATAATCTTCTCATATAAATATGTCATATCAAATTTCTTGATTGTATTACTAGGTGGCTTTCAAAGGTAGTGCTCCATATCCCCTTCATACATAACACTCTATAGAATATATAAAGGGTAAAAGAGGTGAATATATAATATTAAATTGAATGAAGCTTGAGCTCATTCCATCTCATTATGGGGCTCTCCTCTAGTCCTTGGCTTGTCTAAAGAATACCTAAATGAAATGGATGTGTTAGATGAATGACCACTTGAATAAATGAAAATAGGGGGTAATTAAATAATATTGAGGAATGTAAGCTCAATGCTCTAATCTCCCTCTTAAAATTCTATTGGGAAAGAAATCATAACTATAAAATCTATCCATGAAAAGTAATAAAGATATGCATCTATAGACCTCAAGGGTCATTGCCACGAAGGATCCATTTTCATTTCCTATCCAAGAAAATTTACTTATAAAACATATATCTCTAGCCCCATGGAAAGAATATATTGTTTTACGAGTTGAATATATGTTTAAAGGCTAGTGATTCTCTTCCATAGTACACCTAGGAAATTTAATAAACTAACCTTTACTATGTTATGTTAGTCGGCCATCAGTTTTACACCACTTAAAAAATCATGAAAAGGTTAATACCATAACTTAATGTGAAGATCCATTCGTTCCATTGTAAAGAGAGATTCCACATCACCTACCTACCTTGGACACCTTACTAGTTCAATTCAACAAATATTGGGAGAAATTGTTAAAGGCATTTTCCTAAATTATAGTTGGATATATGGCTATTGAATTTGCGACTTGATGAAGAATATGCTCCTAATGCACCCAAGATTTCAATGTAAACCATTTTAAGGGAACTTTCATTATTGTATTGTAAAAAAAATCCCTTTCATGAGCATTTTTAGGAAGATATTGTCATTATTGTAATATTCTTCAAAGTTTGTGTAAGTGGTTTTAAGCTCTCATGGTTTTGAGCCCACTTGTTGTAACTCATTATAAGCAATGAGGACTCCATTTTATACAATATGGGATTATCCTCATTTGCAATGATCAAATAATAATAAATATCTTGTTTGAGTTATTTTGAGTGCAATATTTTCTTCTTTGCACTCTCTTCACTACAAGCCTGTCTCTTTTTCTTTGGTTCATTGTGATTTAGGTTTGAATAATTTTCATAAGGAATAATTGTATCGTCATGCTACCTTTGGTATCTATGATATTAATGTTTAGTGCTTTTATTTTCTTTAGATATCTGTTATGGGGCTTCCCACCTTAGGTCCATGACATCTTCTTATTTACCTAGAAGATTATAGTGGGTGGCTTGTCTAGTAGTTGTCCCTTGGCTCTTTCCTATAGGACCAACTTTCCCTTCACCAAGAGTTTGAGCAACAACAAGATATATAAGTATTAAATAAGAGAGATCGGGCCTAGAATTTGATATTCTACAAAACATTTTTCAATTTACGGTTTATCAAATATATTGCACACCAATATTAGATTTATTAAAACCATCAATTGAACATTAAGATTTCCAACAAACCTATTGTAACTTTTAATTTATGTCATCATTAATAAGTCATATTGTTTGACTAATACTTTTGTAGTTCCTTCCCCTATGGTTCCTATCATATTAGGGAATGTGGTTTGAGCGAGCTAGGATAATAAAATAGAATGCTACTCTTTGTTAAGATGACATAAATTAATTAGAAATCAGTGAAACTTCATGAGTTTTTTTTTCTATATTAAAGGTACCTCATCCTACATGTATATATTAATTGTTATAGAGTTTAAATCAGTAAGAAATTACTTATAATTTATAATAATTTAGGCTAACATAATGTTGCAAGGGACATATAATAGGTATGATAAAATAGATATAATGATATCATAAAGAGTCAAAATCATATTGATGATAGAGTTGAAATCGGTAAGAAACAAATCTTATGATTTATAATAATTTGGAGTAGCATGATGCAACCTACATATAGTAGGTATGATAAAATAAATATAATAAAATGATAAAGAGTCAAAATCAGATTGATTATAGATGGTGGAGAAATAAAATTCCAATTTTAATTAATACCCAAGGCTATGCAACATGAAATTTTTCCTACTCACATTAGACTCTTGATGATTGTACTCCTATGCTTCCAATATGAATTTTCCTTGCATACAAACAGTGAGATAGCAAGTGAATATTTCAGCCTTAAGACAACCACCTATATCATCACAACCTCAATAAACTATGAATATACTTTGTTTTTACATAGGACTCAACGCGTATTAGTCACCTACTGCTATGAAAGTGGCTAGTGGAAAAATGTTGCTCTTAAATTATGCCTAAGTATGCCAATAAGGGCCACATCAATTTCTGTAGTAGTTTCTCAATAGCCACCATAGTTGGTTGTGTGTTTGCCTAATATTTCCTTGCATAAAGCTAGATCTTGAGAGAATGTTGTTAGCACCGGTCTCTAGTATTACCTTAGAGATGAAATTTGAAATATGTGGGGTAAACATACTACAGCTGTAAGGGAGGACTATATGATCCTCAATGTCATAGAAATTCTAGCATGGGCAAGTCTATTCATGGTGAAGGCCATTGCCTTAATAACCTTAGCATCCCTGGACACAAGCTATGAATAGTTTGTAGATAATGAAAATTTACCCATGCAGGGTGACCTATTTTCATTGTACTAACACAACAAGTACAAAATTTATCATAAGGAACGTGTACTTCTATAAAGACCAACGCTGGTCACACTAACAATTGTTCCTAAGAATGATATCTTATTGAACAATATGAATACCTTTTACCAATATTCAGTTGGTTAAGGCATATCTAAAGTCCTTGTGGAAATTTTAGGACTGGAAGAACAATAAGATTGACATAAATATATGCATTAATATCCTTACCCTAACAGAGTATAAGAAGGAATTAGTTCTTCGGTATACAATAGGTGGTTTCATTAACATACAAGAATGCTTGATATACCTTTTCAAAGTCATGGCCTCATATAATTTTGTTGGCCTTGAATTCTTCTCATAGTATCAGGGAAAATTCTTTGCCACTGCTATCTTTGACAAATATAATGCTTAGCATTCATGCTCCAGGCGTAATATTTCTTCTTTGGCCTCTAAAAAATTTAGGGTGCACTCATTTATAGATAAAATGGTGAGGAATGAATTTTAGTCTTAGAGATGAAGTTCTACATCTCCCATGCATACTTTCTAGTTCATTAAACGATTATAATATGCCAAAAGTTCTGAATTGTGTGTGTGTGTGTGTGCGCGTGTGTTGGCCTATTTGGTTACTTGGGCCTATAGTTATGTTTGGAATATGTAATATGTGCTATAAACTAAGGTGAGATTTGTTGAAAATACCATTTAATCTCTTTTATATGTGGATGCCAACAAATCCTTTTCATGGTGTTTAATCAACCTTTGGAATTTCTTTTGTTATCCAAGGATGACACCTATAATTTAAGACCATTATATCCCCATATCCACAAACTTTTTAAAACTGAGTTTAGACCACTATATCCATAGAGTTTTTACCACAAATATTATAGTTAGATGACAACATAAATGAGTGAATAAATCATCTGAGTCTAGATTAAATTAAACAAGCATTCATAACCGAATTTCAGCACTCGGAGAAACAATTCCTACTAACTTGGTTTTTTCCTGTTGTGTGGTCAGACGAGAGACTGACAAGATTCCTCCAATGAAGATCATTTACACGACCTCCTCTAGCTATCAACAGTCCTGTAAAATCCAAAAAAATCAACAAAAAGATTAACAGGAAAAATTCAACAGAAAACAAAAAAAACAAGAAAATGACTAGCGTTATACCTTCAAATATTCCTCTAGCGCAACAAATTCCAAAATAATTACGAACGAATTTCCAAACAATTATTAAACAAATGCAAATGAACTATCGAACAACAACCAAAAATATGTATAGGACTCATTTCCAAAATATATATAAAAAAAATCAACCGAAAAATATTTTCAAACAAACAAAATTTTCGGCTAAAAAATAAAGTCGCCTGATTTCCCCCTCCAGCCAAAAATATGTTGCACAGATGTCCTTACTTTAAACGAACAATATTATGGTCGAAAGTTAAATTTAGTTTATCGATTGAAAAAAGACAAGTTCGACCGAAAAATTGTTTAGTTTGGCCGAAAAAGTTCAATTATGATTTTTTCGCAAGAAATTCTCACAAAAGTGTAACCCAAATTCAAATTTTCATCCTTATAGGTTATCAATAATAACTATAAGTGGAAAGGCATGCAAGAATAACCATAAATAAATAATGTGCAAAAACAAGGACAATTATCTCTATTATGAAGTGAGTTGATAGTTAGGCTAGTACCCACTACTATGTCAATCTCGATTCGTTCTATTTGATAAAAACATTTTTGTTTTTATGTGGAATCACTTCCAATTCTTGACTATGTGTTGATTCACTAATTTTGTGAAAGAAATCCAAAACCTGTTAACATTGAGTTAATGTCTTTATTCGAAAGACGGAAATGTGGAGGATGCACTCCATAGGCTGAAAGCTTCTTTAGTTGTACATGATGCTAATTTGTAATTTTGTGCTTCTTATGTTTGCATTGTGATTCCTCCATATTCATTACAATGAAAGCTTCATTTGCATATCCTTAACAATGTCGACTAGAACACTATATCTTAAAGACAATCTGCAAAGAAATCAGATAAACAAAGTCATAAATATCTATTTAAAAAGATCTGTATTTTATATTCCACGTTGATATTTACACATAATTGTTTTATAACATTGCTCAGGATTCTACAAAATTTATTTTGCAATTAATATAAAATATATTTCCTCGAAGTGCAGAGATGTGGAACAATCTTTCATTGTACTTCTTCTGCACATTCACATCTATGTACAACACATAATGAAAGCTTCTTTCATATCTTGCAGTGAAATTGATGTATTAATTTTGTGGGGACTTAAATTTGTGGGCACAAGCTTTAATAATTTCAACAATCAAAGGTAGAAATGAAGCTCAAGAAATCAATAAGAATTACAATTGGAGCCTTTGGCATCGACCAATACTTGGTGTTGTTCTATAGTTTCCATGAAGAGTGCTTCATTGAGAATCTTACATTGTATTGAAGGAAAATTAGCATTTGTTGAGAAAATATACGGAGAAAGATTTCATTATGCTTCTTTCACAATCTGAAAGCTTCTACCATCATAGATTATGCTAATTTGTAATTTTGTACCTCATTGTTCATATTGTCAAGTTAATTTATACATTAGTGCACCAATTTTCTAGTTTGTATCATGTTAGATACATCTCAATATACTTCGAATCCATCGATTCAAAAGTCATCCAATCCTAGACCTATTTGGCTCTATGCAAAGATTACTTGCAAGTCAATGTCATAACTGCTTTACATTGAACCAAAATCATTTCCACAAGTTTCATCTCCACATTTTGTGCAATTAAATCCATATTAAGCAGTTGGATGAAATGGAACCAAGGTAAACACTTAGCGATATTATATATGATCTTCTTCCGCACATCACACAACAGAATATTCATCCTCGCAATGTTATGAAACCAGCTCACAAAAGATAGAAAAGATAGATAAACGTCTTGAAAATAAGCCTCTTCGAGGGGGCAACCTCATTTACATTACACAAATGAACAATTCTTAGATGATACAAATGACAAGACCTCCTTTCTATATATAGGAGTCTAAGGGGTCATAATATAATCAAAGCCGACATAACAATAATAATGTAAGGGCACAATAATAACAATAGTGGGCTTCTATGGGGCACAATCATAACAATATGGGGACTACATGGGCACAACAATATAATAAGGGGGTTGTACGAATAACAATAAGGCGTTACGCTAGTAGTATAGGGACCTAACATGCCCGTCTCCTTCAAAAAGTGTTGTCCTCAATGCTTGAGTAGTTCTTGATGCTTCTGTATAAATTCTTGTCCTCCCATGTGGAATCTTCAGTGGGTAAGTTCTTCCACTTGATGGATACTCTGAAACTGATCTATTTTGTAGCTGTTGATTTCTCGGTTCTATGATTGCTTCAGGTTCCAATATGATTTTTCTTTCCTTGTCAAGTTCTCGCAATATTGTTTGAACTGGGATCTTCTACAACTTTTGAATGAGTTCCCACTCCTTTGGGCATTTGGATATCTGTAAGGCCTGATGTTTGGAGGAACACTTCCTAGAATCAAATGAATAGCATGATCATGATCATGAATAGGTGGGAGGCCTGTGGGAGTCTCAAATACCTTGGAATGATTGTCCAAAACGTTTTGGAGATCTGGCGAAATACATGATTTTGATGTGGGATCCTCTAGTGAACATAATTGTGTAATTACGCCCCATTGTTATTTATTTAGAAGCTTTTTCATGCTATTAGAGTTGATTATGTTTCCAGGTTTCCCTTCAATACCCCTCAATTCAACTTCCTTCCCAAAAAAATTTCAAGAAAAGTTCTTGAAAACGAAGAGCTATCATACCCAAAGATTGTAGCCATTGGACTCCTAGTAAAACATCAGCACCACCCATTGGAATGGAAATCATTGGGCTATTCAATACATATTCTCTCATCGATAGCTTGATATTATGGCACTTTCCAAAGAAATTTATGGTTCCTCCACTTGCAACCATCACTTGACACTTTGGTGATGGATATAGGAAGCAATTCAATTCCTTGGCTATCTTACAATGAATAAAATTATGGGTACTACCTGAATCAATCAAAACTATTACCTTTTTCTTCTTGATATGTCCTTCTATCTTGATAGTTTGAGGAGTGGTAATTTCTTCCAATGCATTACAAGATATGGTCGGATTCATTTCTTGATGCTTGATGTGATCTTTCAATTCTTGAACAATTTTCTTCTTGATATTTCCTTCTATATTGATAGTTTGAGGAGTGGTAATTCCAACAAATGCATTACAAGATATAGTCGGATTTATTTCTTCTTTCTTGATGTGATCTTTCACTTCTTGAACCTTTTTCTTCTTGATGTGTCCTTCTATCTTGAGAGTTTGAGGAGTGGTAATTCTTTCCAATGCTTTACAAGATATGGTCGGATTCATTTCTTCTTTCTCTGGGGTTGGTTGCTAGTGTATATCCTCTTCTTTTGATGTTTCTTGATCCTTTTCTTCCTCCTCTTCATAATCTATGTAAAATAATTTCTTCTCAACACACTTATAACCTTTAGTGTATTTTTTATCACAATTGTAACAAAGCCCTTTTTCTCTTTTTTCTTCCAATTGTTGTGGCGTCAACCTTGTAGGTTGTGGAAGGATAGGAGAAACATACTTCCATCTTTATAGTTGTGAGGGGTAGATTTCCTTGTTGCCATAATTTTTCTTTGCACCTTTTTTTACCTCTCCAATGGATCAGGGTCCCAATGACAAACCTCATGTTGAATGTTATCCTTTAAAGTCCCTATGGAGACATCAATCCTCTACTTCTCTGGAATATCATTTTCCCTTATATTCAATTTTTGAAAGTCCTCAATGTTCTCTGCCATTGAACAATTTTTTTTGAGATTTATCAATAGGCTAAATAAGGTGTTGCTCTTTGTATCCTCATAATGTGCTATCATTTCCTCCGTGAAAATTGACCACGTAACAAGTGGTTTATGAGAACAAAGCCCTTTATACCACAAAAATTGATCCGATTATAAATAATTATATGCAATACATACCTTTTGTAACAGTGGTATGCCATTTAGATCAAAATATTTCTCCATCTGTAGTATCCAATTTACCGGATCCTTGCCATCAAACTTCCTCATCTCGCTTTTTCTTGATTTTAGGAGCTCGATCTTGGAACGATTGTAACTCTGTAATTTTGAGATCCCCAAGTTCTGAAATTTCGTCCTGTAGTAGCCCTTTGAGTCCTCTTTCTAACCCCAAAATTCTTATCAATATTGGATTCTGTAAGGAATTGTTATGTCAAATCTCCCACGATGACCCGATTATAGACTAGTTCAGTAGAGTGAACTTGTACAAAGTTCCACGTGTCACTGTTTAAACCTTGGGATCTAAAACTGATACACAGAAAACTACAGTCCGACCTCTTTCTGTAACTTCTTACGAAATTGCAATTTGATGCTCAGAGAGAAAGTTATGACAATTTTCCAAGGTCACATGTTTAGGATGTAATTCGGGAGCTTGGAGAAACCCTAAATGACTCAGATTATATATCCTAAAATATAGCGAGAAAATATTTAAAATTCAGACCCAAGATTCACCACGATTTCAATTCAAATGGGTTTTAATTTAAGAGTCTAAGCCTTCGTATAACAAATATTATAGCTACAATTCCACGTTGACCTTTTTTAGATGAAATTATGGAGCTTGCAAAAACCCTAACTTCCTCAAATCATATCTCCGAAAATATAGCGAGACAAGATCTCAAATTTAGATGTGAGGTTCAAACTAATTTCTTCTCAAATGGGTTTTTTTGTTTTAGCTTTTGAAACTTCGTAGCGAAAAAGTTATAGCTTAAATGCCACGATGCCCTGTTTGGAGTAGCAAAACCCTAGAATCCAAAGCTCTGATACCAAATGTTATGAAAGCAACTCACAAAAGATAGAAAAGATATATAAACACCTTCAAAATAAGACTCTTCGAGGGGGAAACCTCCTTTACATTACACAAATGAAAAATTCTTAGATGATACAAATGACAAGACCTCCTTTCTATATATAGGAGTCTAAGGGGTCATAATATAATCAGAGCCGACATAACAATAATAATGTAAGGGCACAATAATAACAATAGTGGGCTTCTATGGGGCACAATAATAACAATATGGAGACTACATGGGCACAACAATATAATAAGAGGGTTGTACTAATAACAATAAGGGGTTACACTAGTAGTATAGGGACACAATGAAATATTTTTTGCATTTTCGAACCCCACACAATGATCATTACACAATGCATCAAAATAAATGCTATTAATCACCTGGAAAATGTATTGATTATGATTCAATTAAGCCTTAATTTATTTTTAAATAAACATTATTTCCCACTGCAAAATATCGATTAAGTTTATGGGGAATTTCACATATGTCAAAGACCATGGAAATTGGCACTTCTAGGACATGCACAAAAAATTGGAGAAAGAGAATGCTTAGATTCTATTTTTATACATATAAGTGCTCCAAAAAAGTGTACGGAAAGAAAAATGTATGTGGATATGTAGTAATGAGTATGTATAGTCATATGACAAGCTAAAGTTTGTCAAAAATAAACAATGTGGCATAATAAAGTGGGGTCATTTGATAGGGTAGTGCACAAATGAGAAAATACGAACAGGTGTTTGTTCTGGCTATCAATGAAGAAGTGAACTTCTTGAGAATATTTGATTTCATCATGATGGAGGACCCCATGCTCACTGTGGGACATGATTAGGTGTGTGGGAAGTGCAGGCAAAATGATGTGCGGAGAAATTGTATGTGGGAGAAGTGCAGGAGAAAGGGTGTGCAGAGAAATTGTATGTGGGAGAAGTCAATGAGAAAGGGTGTGCTCTTAGTTTTTTAAAGAGCACACTTATTAAAATGGGTCAATTTAAAGGAATAAATATCAATTGATCCCTTGTGCAATTGCACAAGGATAGAGGAATTTAGTCTTATACCTAATTGATGCATGCAACAAAAGATTAGATCAGAAACTAGTAAATTCGGATATAAAAACAACATTAAATATAAAAAAATATTAGATGTAATAAAAAACAACATTAGATATTACATAAAAGCTCAAAGTATATCCTCAAAAACTTATGCAAAAACATTATCTCAAAATTCTACACAAAAATGGTAAATAGACTGAGAATTGGAATAGAGTAATAAGTTTTTATGTTGTAGAAGTGTTGAGTAATAACCAACACAGTTACAGTAACAAGAATTGTATTTAGATTCAAATGTAAATCACCATAGCTATGATTAAAATACAAATATTTGATATCCAAAAATCTTATTAAACATTCATTTTCATTGTGATCAATTACATACCATTAGAGGAATAACTATCATTTGACCCTTGCGCAATTGCGCAAGCATAAAGGAATTTAGTCTTTACCTAATTGATGCATGCGACGAAAACATAGATCCGAAACTAGTAAATTCGGATATAAAAACAACATTAGATATAAAAATAATATTGGATATAAAAAAAACATTAGATATTATATAAAATCTCAAAGTATATCCTAGAAAACTTATGCAAAACATTATCTCATAATTCTACACAACTAGTAAACAGAGTTGGAACCGGAACAAAGTAATCAATCTTTGTGCTTCAGAAGTGTTGAACAATAACCAACATAGTTACAATAACAAGAACTGTATTCAAATTCAAATTTCAATCTCCATAGAACTATAGATGGAATAAATATATGAGATACAAAACTCTTATTGAACGTTCATTTTCATTGTGATCAATTACAAACCATTAGATACAATATAAAAGCTCAAAAACATATGCTCATAAACTTATGTTCAATCAATATTGTTGGACAATGCTACAGAATCAAAATCTATACAAGTTCATATGCAAAACATTATCTAAGAATTCTTCACAAAATTGGTAAATAGTTTCAATATTAGAACAAAGTAATCATAAATTCATTTTCATTATAATCAATTATAGAACATTAGGTAATATATAAAAGTTCAAATCAAATTCTCGAAAACATATGTTCAAGTAATATTTTTTCACAATGTTTCAAAATTCAGACCCATACAACATCTCATGCAAAAAATTATCTCAGAATTCTTTACATAATTGGTAAACAGGCTCAAAATTAGAACAGAGAGTAATCAGAATTGAAAATAGGATTGAATACGGAGTCATTTTATAGAAAATATTATTTTTTGCATAAAGCACTTATCAAAATATTGATACTAAAATGGAAAAAGTGAGTGCACTCATCCCAATGGGTACTGGGGTTGGGTTCTCGTGAACCATAATTTTCATTATGATCTATTACAAAACATTAGGTAATATATAAAAGCTTAAATCAAATTCTCGAAAACATATGTTCAATGAATATTTTTGCACAATGTTCGGAATGAGGATTGAATAGAGTGTCATGGTCCAAAGAATAATATTTGTTGTGGAAATTACTGATCAAAATCATAATACATAAATCATAAAAGTAAATGCATTCATCCCAATGGGGACTGGGATTGGGATCCCATGAACCGTAATGTCAAAAATCCACCTACAATGAAAATAAAGAAATTGTATCCAAAATTTAGATTAGTTCACGATAACGTATCCAAAAAATTTGAATAATTAAAAACTATAAATAGAAAAATGGATGTTCCAATATTTAAAAACACTTACAATATGTGAAAGCCTACATTGAGATTATTTGACTGCTACTTGTTATTCAGATTCATGATTTCGTGAAGGAATCCCTTCACTTTAGCTTGAATGATTTTTTTATTGGAGGGACAGTAATCTTATGTTTGACACATTCATTGAATATCTCCTCCTCAATGTACCTAGCTTCTTATTGCAATTATGCATCCAAGGAAAAGTACTCTTCATTAATACTAACAAAAGTAATTATCTAGTTGCTAATTTCCTCTATGGTGAAATCAACTATACTATCGAATTTTATTGCCTTTGATTTTTTTAGCATGTCCAATTCAACCATCAATGTGTCCTTCGAAATTAATCCAAACTCACATGTAATGCACATGTCGTTTAAATCTCGAACAATCGATACCGCATTGGCATAGGCATTAGCTCTTCTACTTTCTATGCTTCCACATTTAGAAATAATGTTCTAATTTTATGATTCTCTCAGACCATCAAGCTTTGATCTGCTTCATTCGATCAACATCTGGGAGTCCTTGTTTCTATTTCTCTAGTTTAGACATTAAATCAAGTTTTTGACTAAAAGTAATTCATTGTCTTCCTATGAGATCACTTTTGACCCACTTGGAAGACGACTTAATTCTTTGAAATAAATGTCGCGGTTCGAAATCTATTTATCATGCATATTCAATAATTTGAAATCTTTCGAATATATTACTGATAATAAATTATTTCATTGCACTAAAAAGATTGACGGATATAGAAAATCTACGGGGTGTACAAAGGGTAGAAATTTCTAATGGTGATACACATATTTCCAATGGATTCATTAACAAAGGACTCGATTTAGAGCATCTTATAGCTCTTTTATTCTTTCTTACAGTTTTAGATTTTATGTTTCTCGTCGGCTAATAGAATCTGCAAGTACATCACTAGTAGCTTGATGCAATTTCATGAGCCCTATCACTCCAACCCCAGACACATCAACATCCATTTTTGCTCGATCAATAACTTTTTTGTTGTGAACCTTTACTCTTTCAATTCTCAAACTTTTATTATCCCTATCATAATTTTCATTTTACAATGTGACAAAGCGGTCATTAGAAGTAGTTACTTATTTGGAAATTTTCTCCATCATTTTATGATTTGCTAATAAACAAGTACTAACCTAATTAGGTAGTATAGCGCTATCAACTTCCATGTCCATAACCTCTTCAATGCTCCCTTTTTTGTGCAGACTCTTGGATTCAATTGATTCGACCATGTGAGCTCTTTATGAAGTGAATCTCCAAGGAGGTTCTTCATCATCTTCAACACTTAATAGCCCATAGTGAGCCAATATTTCACTTGCAGTAGTTTTTTCTCTTTCTTTGACTAGTAGATGAACTCAGACTAGTACTGGGTGTGCAAGATTGAGATTGTTGCATAGGATTTAAGCCTCTATTCTTGTATCTTCCTCCTATGTCGACGTTGTCTTCTTCAGTGATTTCTTCGGTATCTATTAACAACCCTTGATTTTTTGTTGGTGCAATATGACTTTCCTCGCTTTTCTCTCTAGCTCTTGGAAACAAGTTCTCGTACCTAATAGGCTCTAGGTGTGTGCCAAATATACCTTCTGGATCAAAGGACTTAACAAATTCAACTTTGCTTAAGTTAAAAGCATCTAAATATTATGCAAGATCCATAGTGTGAGATGCATTCTCCGTAGTGACCTCTTCAACAGTAAATGGAAAAGAAATAATTTTTTTTTACTGTTTAAACCTAACTAGCCAATGATAGTACCATTTGCAGTCTTTAGCAAAAAAAATCCGTCTAAAATAAACTTTGGCAACAACAATGGCTTATCTTCAAAACCATAAATTTGAATTACCATATTACTTTCTCTTTCATCATGCACTCCTTTTCCAAATAGGAAAACTTGAGTCTGTGCAAATATTCGAGAAGGCTCTTGTCCAATTATCAAGTCATTTATTTGGTTTACAAAGACATATTGAATTAAAAATAATAATAATAATAATAATAAAAATTAAAAAAATAATAATAAAATAAAATAAAATTGTATGCTTGCGTTGGTTCTTCATTAAAATTGAATTTAGGAATACAGGTTAAGTGGTCGAACACATGGCTTGACACAATGGTTGTTATCAGATATGCCATCATAAATAATTTATTACCCTTGGACAAATTGAATAACTAAAAGGCTAATTCATTGGAAATGACATCAATCGGGACAAATATACATTTTTTTTGTATGAGTGATAAAGAAGATAGAAAATGCATTTTGAGATATTGATTGTAGTTTCTCAGTCCATCATCTGGGCATAGAGCCAGCAAAAGTCCCTAAACAACTATGAAAACAAGGAAATATATAGAAGAGAAATATCGAAAGGAATGTGAGAACATGGGGAAATGAGTTTTCTAGTAATGTTAACCCCGCCTTCTTCTAACTTTAGGAAACTATCTTCTTCAAAAAAAAATTAACAATTATTCGGTTCTGGTAGCTTTATTATCCATCTGAATTCCTTGGGATTCAAGGAATATTCTAGGTTGCTAACATAATTGTTCTTATTCTTGAATCAAAATTGTTTGCGCACAAATAAATAATTTCCTTGAAATCAAAGACTTTTGGAATACATGCAGCATTCTCCAATCTGCTAGTCCAAATATTGTTGCTTATTTTCTCTTCCATTGACAGGTTCACATACCAGTCATACATAGTCAACCAGTGAAATTTATTATTGGTATGAGAAAGTGATTTAATCGTATAAGTGCGAATAGCCTATTTCCGTCCTCTGATACCCATTTCTGCTTTATACTAAGAAACACTATGTCAATCAATAAAATTCTCGATCCTGTTTAACATTAAAATTCTTGGTTCTCTTGATAATTACCAATTGTTACTATTTATCGTGTGAAACAAACGACACTCTCAATAAATAGTGATCGAAAATATCAAAGCCAACATTTATGGGAAGTAATGGAAATACATATCTAAATTCCAAAACCATCTTATCCATTTACTCCACACTTTGCTCATGCTTTAATATCATTGATATACATGTCATAAGAGAAAAAAATTGCTATATAAAATCAATATGAATTATTTTTATCATGGCAACTGGATTATAGACTGTCAATAATAACTATAAAATAAAGCCTATGCAAGGAAATCACAAATAAATATTATGCAAAGACATGTTTAGATACCTCTACCAAAAATTGACTTGATGACTAAGTTGGTTCCCACCACTATGTCAATGTCGTTTCGTTTCATTTGATATCAGACTGCAAAATGTAGATACATGCTCAACTACCTCTACCATGAATCGACTTGATGGTTGAGTTGGTTCCCACGAGTATGTCAATGTCTATTAATTTTATTTGATATCGGACTGCAAAATAAGTTAAACCAAATTTGATTTACGAATGACCTAACACGCGATTTTGAAGACTATGATGCAAAGATAATTGTCACAATGCATTCATGTTGATTGCATGGAGAAAGGAAGATAAACTCTCTTTCGGAATATTTTTTACCTGTGCGTTCATTTCCCCACACATTTCTTCCTTACACCTCCCTCCTGCATAACGATACATATTAATCAATTAGTTAGCCATCATATACAATGTATCCAAAAACCAAAGTCCTTGAACATACACAAGAATTGGCTCTGATCATAATACGAAATACTGGACAAAAAGATATCGTGATACACTAAAGTATTCTCCGACTAATTCCACCAACCATGAATTAATAGTTTATGCCAATAGTTTTATGTTCAATGTGTTCAAGTCAATCAATTTTGGTAACAAATGCGTTAAGATCGCACACACTCAAAATTTCATAAATTTCCATGAAAAGATAAATAAACATTACAATTCATTCGAAATAAAAAACCTCGGAAACACATACAATGTTCACTAATCATTATAAATTGCTTCAATAACTTATCTATGAACGATACTTAAAGATAATTCATGAATGTATGGGAAAAGTGTTGGTAAAAGTGTCACGCAAAATGTAATTGTGCATAAATTTTCCTTCCACATACTTCTTCCGCACATCTCCTCCCACACAATAGTACATATTAATGAATTAATTGATAGTTTACATGTATCAACCTGCACTTCCACACCTTCCACAAGGCACTTTTGTATCTCTCACATCTCTCATTGACGTAACAAGGAAGAGGCTTTGAATTCGACATATTGTAACCACAAATCAGCTTAACTCATGGCAAATTCTTCAAGATTTAAAAATACTCACAGCATATGAAATCAAGAATATTGGTTGTTGAACCATCGTTTTCCTTTCACATTAGTGATTTTGCAAAAAATGCATAAGATAACATCTCGATTTCCAATTGAGCATGAATGGTATTTCCAACCTATATTAGCTATTGATAATATGAACATCATATCCATGACATTCCACTTCCTGAACCTTGATTTGTCATTAATAGTGAATTAATACTATCTCCCAAAGGCCTTATGTTCATAATTTCATACTTTTCATACGATAGTTAGACATGTCATTTAGACACAATTAAAAGTCGAGGATGTGATCCTATGCAACGTGATATTTGGAGATAATTGTTTATGTAAGGGAACAGAAGTTCCAACAATACTCCCAACTTTTAAACACATTCTGCAAAGAGAAAATGTTCCACACTCTGTTATTCCAAATACGCATTCAATTTGTGAAAGTTCTTATCGATATGAGAAAATGAGTTATTTGTATCACTGCAAATAACTTATTTCCTCACGTTCCTAGCCATTTCTACTTTGTACCTAGAAATTCTTTCTTAATCAATGATGTTCTCAATGTCGTGTAACAATAGATTTATCGTTTCCTTAATTAATCACCACTTTCTACTAGTTTGCGTGTAAAACATGTTACAAATTATTTGTATCGAACATAAAGAATGGATTGATATTTTTTATTGTCCCAATACTTGTCCTCATTAACCAATTCCATGATAGCATGGATATATTTGTGTTGTCATCACTTGTGGATTTCGTGCTAATAGGTTCATATCACCAATTTTCTTGTTCATTTTCAAATATAATTCTTGTCCTGCCACAACACATTCACAAAATATCATAGAAACATTGTCAATAACCTATGATTAAAGTTAACTAGTATATATGATTAATAGAAAATAACATTATGGGTAAATACTAGTCTTCTCGACATTCAATTCACTAAATATGTGTGTGTGCAAGTCATCTCCTTGCATATCGTTTAGATTGTATCAATATTAAATTGCATTTACTCTGAAATGTTATGAAATGATGGTTGTTCTGTGAAACTATTAATAAGCCTTGTAGTTGTAAACTAGCTCCACAAGCCAAATGCATCATATAAAATGTTTACAGATTTGTTAAAAAAGGTAATGTTTCCAGTTTTCTCATCTTAACTTGTAACAACATCCTCTTGCTATGAAATTCAATATTAATACTAGCTTCAACTTAAACACTAACTAAAATTAAAAATTGCTAACTAATTCATTAATATTTATTGTTTTGTAGGATGGATATCTGCGAAAATGCATATGGAGATACAAAACATTGGAGAAAAAAGTTTATGTTCCTTGTTCCGCACACTCATTCTCCCGCATAAAACCTCTTCTTCATATGCATTAAAAAGACACTTCATTTAATATTCGATAATAAGTATTTAATTCACAAATGTAACATCACAAATGCACATAGTATTTGAAAGTTGTGAATACTATGTATTGTCCTGTAGGAGGGAGTTGTGTGGAAGAAATTTTCGAATGGAAAATTTAAGGGGATGATTCAAATATTGTGGAAGAAAGTTTTTGTTCCTTGCTCCGCACACCCATTCTCTCGTAGGACACTTCTTATTCACACACATTAAAAAAACATTTCATTGAATATTGCATAATAAATATTTAATTCACAAATGTATTTAATATTGCATAATAATTATTTGGGAACCTTGAATACCAACATTAATTGTTTCTAGTTTTTAAATGATTAAAGTCATTGAACATAGTTTTGAAAACCACACATCGAATCATCAAACCATCTCGATTTAAAAAAATAGAAATCTTTAGTATTTTTCCTGAAACTTTAGTTAAAATTACAAAAACTTAGCAAAATAATATAGTCAATGCACTTTGATAGCGAAGCTAGTGCTATAGTCCATGATGATGCATGAACAAATAAAATGAGCCCACGTCGATCCACCCTTAAGAAGTAATGTAGCCAGAGATGCAAAACATTATGAATTAAAGTTTTTGTTCCTTGCTCTGCACACTTGTTCTCCTGCACACCACTTCTTTCTGACACACATAAAAAAGACACTTCAATAATATTGGATAGTAAGTTTATGCTTAAAGTTTAAATAAAGTTATATATGCACAATAAGGTTCCCTATGCACCCATTGTTTCTCATTCTTAATTGATTAATATGTATTGTCATGTGGAATAGAGGTATGTAGAAGGAGGATCGAAACATTGTGGAAGAAAGTTTTTATTCCTTGCTTCGTACACCCATTCTCCCACACAACACTAATTCTTCACATGCATTAAAAAAACACTTAATTTAATATTCCATAATAATAAGTAATAGAGACTAATAAAACAAGCCTACGTTGATCCACTCTTAAGAGGAAATGTAGTAAAAAAAAAAAAAAAAACATTACGAATTAAAGTGTTTGTTCCTTGCTCTATACACTTGTTCTCCCACCTAACACTCCTTCTCACATGCATAAAAAAGACACTTCTTTTAATATTAGATACTAAGTTTTTGCTTAAACTTTAAAGATTTTCATTTTTGTGGAATAAGGTTCCCTTTACACCCCTATTTCTCATTATTAATTGATTAATATGTAATGTCGTTCAGGACAGAGGTGTTCAGAAGGAGGATTGAAACATTGCATAAGAAAGTTTTTGTTCCTTGCTCCACACATCCTTCATTCCAGACAGTTAAATATTTAAAATTTTAAAATGGAAAAAGTATAAAATGAAATAAGAGATAAATGCACTAGAAATACTTGTCTTATTGTCAGTGTCAGAGCATTAACCGAATAAATAGCACCCCCCCCCCTAGCTGCCTTGTGTAAAGGACCTACTCAAATCATTTTTTCAATTTCATTGTGAAAGCACTCACCAACTAAATGGACGAAACATTATAGAAGAAAGTCTTTTTTCCTTGCTCTGCACACATGTTCTCCCATACAACACTACTTCTTCACACATATTAACAAAACACGTAATTTAATATTTCATAATAATAAGTATTTAATCCACAAATGTGAAATCACAAATGCATAGTGTATTCAGAAACCTTGAATACCAATACTCTTTGTTTCTAGCTTTCAAAACCACACATCCCACGTCAATCCACCATTAAGGGAAAATTTATATGGAGATGCAAAACATTAATAATTAAAGGTTTTTTTCATTGCTTTTCACACCCATTATCCTGCACAACACTCCTTTCTCACATGCATTAAAAAGAGACTTGATTTAATATTAGATACTAAGTTTATGTTTAAAGTTCAATTATTTTTGTGTTTGTGGAATAAAGTTCCCTCTACACCCCCGTTATCCTACACATAACCCCTCCTCTATACATCCTTCATTTGCACAAATTCATAGCTCTATGCAATTGTTTTCTCGCACAACTAAATCTATGAAGTTTAAAATGGGAAAAAAGTTTAAAATGAAATAAGAGATAAACGCACTAGCAATACTTGTCTTACTATCTGTGTCAGAGCACTATCTGAAGAAATTTCACCCACTCCATCCAACCCCCTGCTTTACGTAAAGCACCTTCTCAGAGCATTCTGTCAATGTTAGTTTAGAGCACTCACCAATGGAATGGCCACTCACAAAATTAGCCTTTTTTATTAATTTAAAATGATTATTTAGATATTGACAAATACAAAAAATAAAACGCTCTCCACCAGGGGAATTATTTCACATCAAGGCTATCTCAGCCAATGGAAAATTAGAAACAAAATTTCTAGAAATTAGAAATTTATTTTGAATTTATGAAAAAATAGAAATATTCAGCATTTTCCCAAAATTTTGATTAAGATTGAAAAAACTCAACAAAATAATAGAGTCAACGACTTTGACTGTGAAGTGAGTGTTATAGTCCCTGGAAAGGCAAGGACTAAAAATAGCCTAGATGGGAAGATACTCTTCCTTAGCTTAATTAGATCTAGTACAACAATGGATATCCTTCCATTGTAGATATATGACTTAAATACCTAAAAATAAAATAAACAGTATGATTAAAATTGCTTGAATAAGCATTGATTAGAGATAAGAAAGAATAAGAGAATATATTTCTCCCAACATTACTTCATGAAAATGAGTGTGATATTATTCTAAAATGTATCCATTCTTATTTTGTGGTCATCTAGGTACTATGATGGATCAAAATTCCAACTTTGGATGAACCATCAACTTCCATAATTTTCTCCCAATACACTTCATGAAAGGAAAAATGGTTGAAAGACACTCTCAAACCTTTCACCTCTTCTAAGGTAAAACTTAAAAACACATTGGGACATTTTTGTTCATCTTTTACCCATCTAATAAAAACCTAAGAATCACCAAACACCTATAAATTGTTAACCAAATGTCACGTGCCAACAATAATACTAGTTTTAATACCATCAATTATACATAATTATTGCATATATTTCAAGCTTCCCTGAAATAAGATTTAGTTGCATTGTATTGACAAGAGGGAGTTTATGAAATTAGACTTGATTATATTAAATTTACAAGAATAATTTGTAAATGTTTTTATACAATGTGGCTACAAGAGTTCTTGAAAACATGTTTGTCATTAGTTGAAGCATTTTTTATATCAAAGGACACAAACATCTTGGAATTTAAGTTTAGTTGCATTAAATTTAAAATGAATATGTATCTCTTACAAATGAAGCATGATATTAATTATTTGGTAAAACAAGGTATTCCATATAGGACGAACACCTTAAGAAACCACTAACACAAACAAATCAAAGATCATAAAACCAGTCTTTGAATGTACAAAACATGCTATGGAATTCATACAACCTCTATGGATACCCATTTCTTCATAGGAAAAGGGATTACAACAATTTTTCCAAAAGACTTTGTTTGCTTCCACCTTGTGGCACATAGTAGACAATATTCATATGTCCTGCAAGAAAGTATCTCGATAAAATTCCCTATATACCTAGGTAACATGATAGGGCAAGCAGTCAACTAGTGAATTTTTTCCTACAAACCACCAACCAATAGGGAGGGATGGAATCACCCCTTAAACCATACCCACCTCTGGCCAATAGTCAAGTCAACCATGATGTACCCACCCCCGGGGCTTCCATAAAATAGATCTATTATCCATTCCATTAGTGAATTATCACAATAACCAAGCCCAACCATCATGGAAACCTTATATCGCATGTTTCTCCTCAATGAAAAATAGACTCAACAAATGTTATTTAGAACCAAGACATGGCCTATGCAAAACACTCTAAATATAGAAAAATAATACTAATAGGGAGGCCAAGGAAATAGATACACAACTACAACGACTTGAAAAGTGTTATTGCCCCATAGAAATGTCATGGAGTGCATCTCATATTGGTTCAGTAAAAGTATAATCAAGCACATTCTCATCTGATGCGTCAAAGATAGTAAGATAGGATAAGAAGAAAACTCTGAACCACCCTTATCATTTCAAATAAATTCATAAATATTCCTTGCTAAGGCAACAAAATTTATCGAAAGCCTCATTTACGAAGCCCTTAGACTTCCTACTAATTTTATAAGGGAACACAATAAAGAAAAGATCAATTCCTTTAAAGTTCTCTATTATCCAAGATCTGCAAACCAACACAAAGAGATAGGAGCATGGGAGCATTATGACAACAACTACATCACACTGGTGAGGTAAAAAAGGAGTGGAGGGTACCAAGTTCTAAAGGATGGCAAATTGATGGACATCAAACCTACCAAGGGCACCCTTGTCCTCAATATGGACAATATTATGTAGGTAATATTAATTATAACTCTAAATATTATGTATACCTAAAACCATCCTTTCCAAACACATTAACATATACTTTTATTGAAACTAAATATTCCATTCATGGTTCTTCTAGTGTGTTGTACTCTATAGGTATGGAGCAACAACCTCTTCAAGTGTGTTGAGCATCAAATTCTGAATAATAAAGAGAGATGATAATGTTCAATTTCATTTGGTAGCATTCCAAACCCAAATACGATAGTGAGTCTTGTTCCTCAATTTAGCACCAACATCAATTGTAGAGAAACTTGCTAAACTAGGCCTTCAAGGATCAAAATTCTGCGGAAATCTAGGCATGGATTTTGCAAAATATGTTCAAAGTTCTATTTGAGTATTTATAAAAAAAAGAAATTCGTAGATGGACTTATGAAATCCTGGAGGAAAAATATGGAAATTCAAGTAATTGATAAAGACTGCTAATGGGAGAAAATTGTAGAATTATTTTTCTTATGTTGGTACTTCTACTAGCAATTCTAGAGCCCAACAAGAATTGAACATGGATATTAGATACTCCTCTTCCAGCAACAAGTTCCTCTCAAGGTAATATCGTTGATTAGTTATCGCTACTCCTTGTTATTAAAATCCAAGATTTGGTGATTATTTATTTCTTATTGTAATTTAGGCTTTTTTTTAATTAAATAATCTTAAATACTCAACTCATGATTTTTTCATGGAGCACGTTATGCATCAAGTGGGAATGCATACATGGTGGTGAGGAAGTGAGGCATTGGCCAAGAAGTGAGGCAAGAAGGCATATATGGTAGTGAGGAAATGAGGTGTTAGTCAACAGATGAGGAGGTGAGATAAGTTTATGACCCAATGTAGTAGTCAGAGCCTCAACTACATCATTGTTCAGTCCTTAAGAACAAAATGGTTAGAGTCTGACATAGCATTGTAAAAATTACCACTCACAAATTTATTTTCATAGATTCATTTATTATTTCTAATAATGGAAGAAAATAAATAGCATACTAGGGGAATAAAGTAACATCAAATTGCTTTGAACCAATCAGAAATTTTATTTGTGAAATTTAATAAATGAAAAAAACGACATAGAAATTTACAAAACTTTAGACATTGTTTAAAATTAGGGATGAATAAAATATGATCAATGTAGTTTGATTATGTGCCTAAAATCTATAGTCCTTAGTGGAGGCAGAGACTAATAACTTTAAGTAACAATGTGTGCATATTTTTAATAAAAAAAAATAATTAATTCTAGATAACAATATGTGTATAATGTTAATAAAATTTAAGGGATTGACAATCACAAATGATTGAGAGAACCTTATATATATATATAGAACTAACTTACCCTTTGTAAGAATTTTCTATTGGTTAGTACCCTATTAGCTCCATAATAATTCCTTAAATCCATACAAAATATAGCATAACATAATATAAACATTTTCAAATGTAAATAATAATTTAGATATAAATGATAGTGTTGGAAACTAGAATAAAATTGCGGAGGGGGGGGGGGGGGGTTGCCAGTAAAAAAAAATTCAATTCTAAAATAGTACATCAATCACATAAAAAATTAGACACAGGATATTTACATGGAAACCCATATGGGAGAAAAGCACAAATATTCTTTTAATTTTAGTGTAAATGAAAGTACCAACTTAAATTTACATCAATTTATGTAAGCACCAACCTACAAGAGGCTCCAACCCCCTTTTCTTTGCAAGAACCAACTTCTTGGAAGCACCAATTCCCACTATTTTCAAGCACCAACTTGTTGATCTTTTTAGGAACCTACATGAAGAAGACACCAATCACCTGATAAACAATTTTTAATACTTGTTTTTCACAACTTATTTGATCTTCTCCTTGCATCACCTTCTTTGTCTCTGATTCTCTACAATTTTCTTATACACAATAGCTTTAGATTTCGCCCAATCTCCACTCACAACCTCTGCTCAACTCTTCTCTACACACTTTGTCTCTTATCTGTTTCAAATTTATGACATTCAATAGCTTCAAGTTTTTCTCAATCCTCTCATTCCCACTGTCTCTCTTTCTCTCTCTTTCCATCAACGTTAATCTAATTAGGAACTCAGCTTTTATGAATTTTTGTAGCTTCACTCCCTCCCATGAACTACCATAATTATGTTTATCTTCTGCAATATTTTCGCCTTCATAATCATGAGAATACAAGGCACTTCAAATTCTATAATCATTTGAGTTTTGTTGATAGCTCATATTTTGGGCATTTTTTTACTTTTGGTGTCACCTTTAATTTGGATCCATTGGAATTCCTATATCCCAGATCTCATGAGAAAGAGAGTCTAAATAGTGTAGTTAATCCTTTGCCAGCATCAATCCAAGACTCATCAACCTAATATGCCAACTAACATGGCCAACAAATGGAGATATTCTTGATGTCTATGGTCCCATCTACTACCACCGCCCTACCAAGAAAGCATAGAAGAGTTGCGAGAACATTTTTGACATGTTGATATGCCAATACCCTTGATGGGATCGTTCCTTAGCCCGAAGTGGTCGAAGGTTATTCCTACATCAACCCACTATTCGTTGCCCATTAACCTTTGTTTAAACCTCTTTTAATCTAATTGTCAAAAGTTGATAGGTCGATAGGCCCTTGGGCACTCACTTGCTAGCTTTTATGACCGAAGGTTGTGACAATTGTCTTGCTACTAGCCACTTTCTTCCTGAACTTTGAGTCTCATTTTTCCTCTACTAGAGGTTCGATAAATCAAACCATCACAAGATGGTGTTTCACTTGATGGACTAGACTTACTCTGATGCCTCACCACTCTTCACTCTGTCGTTAGATGACATTCATATTTCTTTTTCTTATGTCCAAATCATGAGAAAATGGAAAAATATTTTAACATTGTGAGGCCTTACAAAACCAGTCCTTGGTGTAGATCTTGAGGCATCCCAGGCCACCACATCATGTCCACATGCACCAATTAGAGATTTCCACATGTCCTCTACTGAGTTGTACCTACCACGTGTACTGCCACATCACTTTCTGCCATGTGTCTTGACACATCACTGCCACATGTCACTCAGAATTGGGCCACTTGGCCACCCAAAAAGGCCAAATCCACCTGCGATTTCTAATGTCGACATAGTGCCACATGTCATCCTATACACATGTACCTTCCAATTATCTCCTCATCATCACCACCTGCCACGTGGAGATGCCACTTGTATTACCACATTGTGCCACTAGTGTTTTTGGGTGCACATCATTTAGACCACGTGACACAATAATCGAAGCACCCTATGACTAGGGGCCTGTCCACCCCACCACTTGTTGCTCACCACACATTTCCCATTGTTATTGTTTACACGTCGAATGAATCACGCGTTCCGGTAAGAGGTTGGAACTTTGGCCAAGAACCTTATAATCAGGGGCTAGAACCATCAACTTATTGCTCGTCGGCCTTCACACTTCCTCCTAAGCTTATTCCAAATTTGGAACTTGTTTGATAGGGGAACCACAATAGAACCATGACCAACGGGAACCTTTCTTGAACTGAAACACTTCAAACTCTAATTTTTCCTCATTCCTTTGGAGTTAGCCTAAGTGCCATATATCATTGAAATCTCTTGGAAATGACTATCCAACCAAGCACTTTTCATGTGATTTTAGCCAAGTCACCTACAGAAAAAAAAATGTATTCAAATATAGGATACTTAACAATAACCAAGTCATCATAGGCTTAGCACATTCTTAATAGAGAAAACCAAGACATCAATAACAGTGAAAACATTATGCATGAAAACCTCAACAAGCTCCCTCTAAACTTAACATTACTTCACATCATTGACTCAAACTTTACATCAATAACTATAACTTGCAACATGCTCAACAATATCCCCCTTTGGATTTAATGGAAACAACACCAAACATTATTGACCATTGATGGAAACACCACCACGTGGAAACACTCCCCTTGTCAGGCTGCAGAAAATGATTATTGTTTGATTACTCTCCCCTTTGTTTTTTAAGATCCAATGGCTAATGACTCTCCCCCTTGCTTACTCTCCATCTTCAATATCTCTAAACACATTATATCTCATCTCCAATCCTTGCTTACTCTCCCCCTTTGAAATCAATGTAAAATGGCTTAGGTACTCCCCCTTTGATTATCCTTCCCCTAGAAGGATATAACAAGCTATTGATTTTAATATATGTTTTTGATCATTATTCCCTTTGGACTTGGATGGGTCACCAACTTAAGTTAGTTGATATTAATGTTAAATTGTCATTACACTTTCCATGGATTTGCACTCTGCTACCCCTAAGCTTATACTACTCTTTTTGATCTTAAAGCTCCCCCTAAATTTAGTCTCTTTTCTTCTTTGTAACCTCATAACATACATTTATCCTCAACATATTTGGACAATTTCCCTCTTTGTTTGTGAAGAAATCTACTGAATATAAGAGTGAGACATCACTTCCAACTTTTTCCTTAAATAATCAAAAGGATTTGTTGTCGCTGCGACAACGACCCTCCAAATTTTTTTTCCAAGTCAAATTTTGGACCTTAAATGAACTAATGTTTCAAGTCCCCTAGTGTTGTCATGTTATTTGATTTGTTATTTGTATGCTTTCTCCTAGTGTCACATCTTCCTAAGTCAATGTTTCCTAAGTGTCGTCACCTAACCCTTAGAAGAACTTGTGTGGTCTAGCCTATGGTTAGGTGGATTCATGGCTTTCC
The DNA here is from genome assembly GCA_031772625.1 of Pinus tabuliformis. Lineage (NCBI taxonomy): Eukaryota > Viridiplantae > Streptophyta > Pinopsida > Pinales > Pinaceae > Pinus > Pinus tabuliformis. The sequence goes on along the minus strand of CM062805.1, from coordinate 49,032,709 downwards.
TTGACTTAGAAACTAGCCTTTTTTCCATGTACGCACTCGAAAGGCGCTCAAAAGCACACAAAAAGAAAAAAAAGTGCTCGCTAATCATTTATCTTCATAATCAATTCTCATATGGGTTGGGTGCACATCTATGGATCAAGAAACCCTTTCTTGATCTATGTTACAAGTTTTGCATGTTGAATCTATTGATTGCCTTTCATGATTTCACTGTCGATCTTACTTTCTTTGCTAGTGTTTCTTTATTTTTCATTTTATTTACTAGCGTTTTTGTTCAATTTTGTTTCTACAAGTGTTAATTTTTTGTCACATGCTGAAACTTTGCATGGTACTTGTCTTCGCGCATTCTAATAATGAGTGTGACATCATCCCTAAAATCTTATAGATATTTCTTCTTCTCATTTCTATCATGAAATCATGTTGCTAGACTTGTCCTTGAGATTTTCTGTGACAGAGCATACTTTTGAAACCCGAAGCCCAGTTAGCTTTGAAAATTGCACCCATAAAAGAAAAATTTGCCTCTTGAGCGCACTCCTTTGTCACAAAGAACTGTGCCCTCCCTAAGTGCATGAGTGCACCCCGAAGGCTTGAATGATTTCCCTTCATCCCTTCAACATGTGCCAATGCGTCCTCCTTGCCCTTGAGCACATGAGCGCACCCTGTAGGCCTGGAGGCCCGAAGACTTGTCCCTTTGACACTTTGGAGCATGCTAGTGCATCTTCCCTATATCTTTGAGTGCATGATCATACCATGAAGGCATGAAGGCCTGAAGTCTCACCCCTTCATCTCTTCGTAGTGCACCGTTGCACCCTTGAGGTTTTCCTTCTCTTGCTTGAGCACATGAGCGCACTACAAATCCCCGAATAACCCTTGACCCCCCTTCATGCTTTGAAAGTGTACCCTCCTTGTTGCATGTATATTTTTTTCCCATGTAGCTATGTGTTTTTAGAGATAGATTTACATTCTTATTTACATCTAATGGCTCTTCATACATGATTTGCTAATATATTGTTGAAAAGTTAGGATTTCATAAAACTAATCTTTTCACCATGAGTCTTCTTCCACAAACAGGTGTTCAAGCTACAATTATTGTCACTCTTTCATCATCTGTTGGAGCCATGCCTCTTGCTACATGCATAGTGACCTCCAAAGAAGCTTTAGAGGCAAGCACTGAGGGAGTAGCTAGGCTATGAATTCTCTCAACATGAGAAAGCCAACAACACTGTCATTCTGCAACAAAAAATATGAAACAAAAACTCTTCCCAGAGGGGATTACTTCTTCTCTCCTACTCACAACAATATATGCTCTTGAACACACCACAAGCTATGAATTCTCTACTACATGCAACATACAAATTCTGTAATCACTTCTCAATTCTATCTTTGAATTCTGCATACATAACTTTGATATATATTTTCAATACTATGCGAGTAGTTTCTAAAATTTCTATTCATTCACAATGCCCTCATAATGGCATGCTCACACACTCTCAAAATCAACCAACCAAATAGACTCAATTCCTTCCTCTATTTATCATTTTCTTGTGATTATTAACTCAATAAATTCAACTCAGTGATGGAGATATTTTTGTATGCTTGATTTTATTCATATTTTGTCTTCTTGACTTGATCAATCCACTAACTTCACTTAATGAGAGATACTCTTCACTTTAACCATCTTCTAGAAGTTAGTTAACCTTTTTTGACCTTTACATGGAAAAATCTTAACAAGATAAGTAAAAAAAACTATTAATTAACCTAAGCAATGCGAGGAATGCGGGGAAAATCACCTCCGAAATGTATACACTACTGTTGTGAAGGAAACTTGCATATGTACATTGTTCCTATGAAGGAAACTAGCGTATACCCTCTAAAATACTAGTTTCCAACTTGTTTAAGCGATCACTTGGAGCATAGTTTTAGAAGGGTGTGAGAGACACCATGAAAAACCTCCAAAACTTGTACAACCTACTCAAACATCCTCCAACACTTGTAGATCCTCTCCAAGCTCAATGTATAACATCATCAACATGAGAGACCTAATCTGGGACATGGAGACCTAATCAAAAAGGCTCCTTAACTCTAACACCTATAGTAGCATCTCCAACATTGATCTTCACTTATTTTCAGTATTGGGAGGTGGTTGCAAACTTGTGCTCCTTTGCTTTCTCTTGATAGGTCCACCAACAAGTTTAACTACAAGTGAGTCTTTAAGCATGCTTCCCTCCTTATTCTCCTTCTTCATCTTCTCACCATGACTTGATAGTGTATGTGTTCCTGCAATTCGCTCATGAGGGGAAAAAATCAATAAAAAAACTCCATATTCTAAGTTGATGCATTGTTATCCATGAACTGAGCCCAGGACAAGTCACAGAATGAGAGGAAAGGATCATTAACTATGCATTGTGCAGTTCTAGCTAACAGGGAAAGAGTTTGATCACTGAGACTGCGTAGAGAGCAGCTCAGGCTTGATTGAGGAAATTTTCTGCACAGTCCTCTTTGAGGAGAAAAATTGTGCACTGCCCACTGAGGGTCAGACTTTCACAGTTAAATCAGGTAGTGTTTACTACATGGTGAGGCCCTGGGAGGACATTTTTGTGTAGTTTTGAGAGGCAAGGGTAACTGACCAACAGAGAGGCCTAGAGGGAAAATCTGCACAGTTTTTGGGGACCATGAACTCTGATTGAGGGAAGGACATTGGAGGGAACATCTGCGTAGTTTTTTAGGCCAAGGGAGGTTGGGATATCTGCGCATTGTGGGGTTCCAATAGGCAAGGGAAAGCTTGAGGACTAAAAGTATGAAGTGTGTAGTTCAAGGTAGACTGGGAGGCACATATGTGCAATTCTGGGGGTCAGGGAAGGTTGTTAGACTCTACAATTTTGTAGAACCATAGCCTTGGAGGACAGTGATTGTGCACTGTGTAGTTCCAGGAAACAAGGTCACATCAATGAGGACTGAGACTACGTAGAGCACATCTCAGTCAAGGCCCGATGTAGTTAAGTTGCATGGTTGGGAAGATTTCTCAAAAATGGTTGTGTGGGAAGGGGGTTGGACTCATGATGAACTTGACTTATTATCACACACTTACCATACTTTGATGACGTGGCAACATAGATCATTGTGACAAACAATCAAATCATTCCCCTCTCTGTGGCTTTCACATGAGAAGATGCAAAAAGTGCAACACCTAAGATAGCCTTTGGGATGATCGTGATGAAACTTGTGCGACAACGTTCAAGAATTTAGGTATGAGTGTGGTAGATGTTTACATGGTTAAAACAAATTATTTACACAAGAAACAACCTTCAAAACCACTAGAAAAGGCTCGTAAACATTACATAATAGTCAAATGTGCCAAAAGACGAAAAGTAATCCAACAAGAAAAATGAGCCAAAGAACTTCAAGAAAGATCACGGGATGAGCTTGAGTGTTTGCAACAATCAAGGAAAACACCAAGGAAGGCTCTGAAATTTGAGTGTGAGCCAAAATTTTGGAGGGTAATGCAGTGGCTACAACACTTGGCAACACACTAGTTGAATTCCAGCTTCTCTATCTTGGTTAGTTTCTTTTGTGTAGGGCCTTGGTTCCTCAGGGAGTATTGATTCATCGTGTAGATTATTTTGGCCTTCCCACTTACCCCATGGGAAGACATGGTTCCCTCTATACCTTCTCAGTTGAACACAACATAAGATTCAACGTAATCATAATGTTTCGAATTGGGAAGGGTAGTTTAGCTCGCAAGCTTAAGATTTTCAGAGTATAGTTTTTCATCTCTGGTGTTGCTCCACTACCAGAAGGCTTGGGAAGTACCTCGATGGAGTCATGTAGGAAAAAAAACATTACTCTGCGTCCATCGAGCCTGGAAATTACCCCAACGAAATTGTTTGCTTCACCTCTCTACGTAGGAAGCCTTTCTCTTCTTTAACCTTTATTTATTTCCTTAAAGAGAATTGTGGATCAACACTTATTTATTTTGGGGTGGAAGAGGGATCCAACTTATTGAGAGAAGAAGAGGTTGTTCCTTCATAGAAGCATATAAAGACCTTTGATTTAGGTTTTCTCGTTTATATTTTTCCCCTTCTTCATTTCTACTAATTGGATAAGTTTGAGAACACCAGCAGAAAAATTGAGTATAGGCATGACATTTTCGGACTAACCATGGTTTCATGGTCGGACCAAAATTCTCCTTATGGAAAAATCATTTTTTCCATCGGGAATTCATCGGTTTCACGCTAGGCAGTAACTCCATCACGCAGAAAAACGGATTCGTTTTATTCCATTAGGTAGGTCTTTGTTATATACAATAGGGAGTGACTGTTCAGTTCATCTCCCGATGACGGTTCACATTCCTAATTTAATTATTTACATAAATTCACCCAATCATGAAGATTAGGTGTCAACATTCCCCCCCTTAATCTGAAGGGATGTTGGTGAGTCCAAGCATCATTCTGAATCGTTCAAGCTTTTCCCTTCCAAGCGCTTTGGTGAAGATGTCTGCAATTTGCTCATTTGTGGAACAATGACGGAGATGGATTGTTTTGGCCTCAACATGATGTCGAATCAGATGATATTTAGTATTAATGTGCTTTGTTCGATCATGGAACTTTGTGTTCTTGGCCAACTTTATTGCAGAGGTGTTGTCAATCATGAGTGGAGTTGATTGTACTTGTTTTACCTGCAAATCTTCAAGAATTTTCCTGAGCCACACAATTTCTTTTGTTGCTTCAGCTGCTGCCACGTATTCTAATTCTATTGTGGAATCTGCTGGAACTGATTGTTTGTGTGATCTCTAGGAGAAAGCTCCTAATCCAAGACTCATAGCATATCCTGAAGTAGATACCCTAGTTCTTTGTCACCATCGAAGCCTGAATCAGAGCATCCGATCAAGCTGAAGTCATCCACCTGTGTGTACTTGATTCCAAAGTCTTGAGTTCCCTTCAAGTACTTTAGAACTCTTTTTTCAGTAGACCAATGTGCCTCACAAGGCTTTTGTATAAACCTGGAGAGGATTCCAACAGCAAATGAAATGTCTGGTCTGGTGGTAGTTAGGTAGTTGAGACTTCCTACAAGCTGTCTATACTTTGTTGCATCCTCAAATTCCTTTCCTTCAATAGATGTGAGCTTCAAGTTTTGTTCCATTGGAGTAGTAAGAGGATTGCACTCTGTCATGCCAAACCTATTCAACAAATCTCCAATGTATTTCTTTTGAGAAAGAAATACGGACTTTGGATGTTGGGTTACTTCAATGCCAATATAGTAATGAACATAGCCCAAATTAGTCATTTCAAAACTTTTTCCCAATTCCCTATTTATGGATGCAATGTAGCTTTCATTGTTCCATGTCATTAAAAGATCATCTACATATACCACAAGATATACAACTGTTTTTCCAACTTTCTTGACAAATAAAGTTGCATCATCAAGATCAAAATGATTGAAATTGAGTTTCAGAAGATGCTCAGTTAGTTTTTCATACCAGGCTCGCGGTGCTTGTTTGAGGCCATACAAGGACTTCACAAGTTTGCATACTTTATGTTCATGTCCTTTCACAGCAAATCCTTCAGGCTGGGACATAAAAACATTCTCTTTTAGATCTCCATTCAAGAAAGCAGTTTTTACATCCATTTGATGGACTTTCCAACCGTTCTGAGCTTCTAGTGAAAAGAGTGTCCGGATGGTGGCCCATTTTGCTGTGGGGGAAAAAGTCTCCTCATAATCGACCCCTTCCTTCTGTGCAAAACCTTTTTCCACAAGCCTAGCTTTGTGCTTGTCAAGTGATCCATCAGCTTTATACTTGTTCTTGTAGACCCACTTGCAGCCAATTGGTTTGGTTCCAAATGGAGGATCAACCAGCTTCCAAGTGTCGTTCTTTATGAGGGAATCATACTCCTTTTGCATTGCTTCTTTCCATTCATCATGAGAAGCAGCTTCTTTGAAGGAAGTTGGTTTAAAATTTGTAGACAAGTTCAATTCACAATCATAAGAAACATCCATATCAACAGGTGAATTAGATCATCTACATCACCTCCATTTTGTCGGTTTGAATTTCTGGTTCCTGTTTTTCCAATTTCATCAGGATGAACACTTTCAAGTGTCTTCGTCAGCCACTTTGGGGGACCTTTCTGAGATGGTCCATGCTGCTCTATTGATTGAGTTGGGACTGAATCAAGATTGAGTCTCCCAATTCTATCAATTACATCACTTAAAGCATCATCCGTTGTTGGAGTTTCATGTGGGGGAGAGTGTTCTTTAGAAGAAGATTCCACATGTTGATCTAGTATAGGAATCCCCCCTTCAAGATGTGGAATCTGATTATCAAATTCTTGAAATGATTTTGTTTTTGCGAATCTATCCAAGTGATCAAGTTGCCGCTCAACAACATTGTCAGTTTTGGATGATTCAAGAAAAATTACATCTCTAGATACAACAAACTTTTTATTTACTTCATCATAGAGGCAGTATGCTTTGGAGGTGTTTGAATACCCCAGGAAGATACACTTACAACTTCGAGCACCAAGTTTGTTTCTATGTACCTTTGGTATCAAAGCATAACAGGTGGAACCAAAGACCCTGAGATGTTTTACCGAAGGAACATGTCCATACCACAATTCATAAGGAGTCTTGTTTCTTATAGCATTAGATGGACATCTATTCTTTATATATGCAGCACATAGAACAGCATCATCCCAAAACATTATCTTTACAATTTTGAAGAAAAGCATGGATCGTACCATATTCAAGATTGTTCTATTCATTCTTTCAACTACACCATTCTGTTGGGGATTATAAGGCATAGTTATTTGATGTTTGATCCCATGTTGGCAAAGATAGTTTTCAAATTCATTTGATGTGTATTCTTTTCCATTATCAGTGCGAATAGACCCAATATGAGATTGTGCATCATTTTCAATCCATTTATGAAAATTCTTGAATGTTTGAAAAGCATTAGATTTGTTCTTCAATAAATAAGCCCAACACATTCTGGTGTAGTCATCAATAAATGTCATGATATATTTATTTCCATTTGCAGAAGGAACAGGCATTGGACCACATAAATATGAATGAATGATTTCAAGCTTCCTATGTGCTCTTGAATGTGAATCATGAAAAGACTGTTTGCTATGCTTTCCTAGAATGCAAGCATCACATTGCTTAAGTTTCCTAGGAATTGTAGGCAAACCAGCAACACCATTTTTCTTCAATAAGCGGAGACTGTCATAGTTTAAATGTCCAAATCTAGCATGCCATAATAAACTTGATGGAAGTGTACCTTCTTCATGATGAGAAATATATGAGAAATTTTGTGCACGAGTAGAGGTTCCTTGCAGTTTGAGAAGCCTTTCTTCTTCTATTCCCCTCATGACAAGTGAGTGGTCAGATGCTTTTCTTACCTCAAGCTTGCCATCAAACATATGAATAGAGTGACCTTGCTGGCAGATGTGGACCAAGGACAACAAGTTTCTCTTGAGCTGTGGGAGATATAGAACATGATCCAGAAGAAAGTCTGGAAGACCAGGCAGTTTAAACCTGATTGTGCCAAGCCCTAATGGCTTGATTTTTGATTGATGTGCAAAGTATACTGCTCCATCAACATTGTCAGTAAAATCTTCAAAAAAATCTTTTCTATGAGTCATGTGACAGGTTGCTCCTGAATCAAGCAACCAATCATTTTTCCAGGAAGCAAGTGAAGCATTAAACAAATCTTCATTTACTCCAATGTTACATTGTGCCTCAACATAGTGAGCGGATTCAAGTGCTTTACCTTTGTCTGTATCATCATTTTTACCTTTCTGTTGATTTCTTTTCTACTCAATTTTGTCCCATGGTAGCTTGCATGTAGAGGCATCATGTGATCCATTTCTCTTGTAGCGAATGCAGTGAAAATCTACCTTTTCTCCTTGAGAATGTCTGCCCCCTGCCTCTGAAATATCTTCCTCTTCCTCTTCGTCCACCTCTTCCTCTTGTAGAATCTTGAGCAGGATGTTTTTCTTTATGAGCAAGGCACACAGTCTCTTCAGAAGATTCAGGGGCTGTCTTCTTTCCAAAAGCTTTCTCTCTTTCAGCAAACTTTTTCACAAGAGAGTCAAAGGTTATATCTTTGAGATTTCCATTTGCTTGCAAAGACTCAAGATAATTGGAGTAAGTAGGATAAAGTTCCTTGAGAAAAGCAATAAGATGGATATCCAACTCAACCTTAGTGGAATTGATATCATGCATTATAGACTTTACTTCAGATGCAAGAGCAACAGGATCATTATTTTGCAGTTCAAGAGTGAAGAGTTTAATCATGAGTTGAACAACTTCAAGTGCAGAATGTGAGTCATAGAGTTCTTTCAGATTTTGTAAGGCTTTAAAGGCAGTTGAATATGACGAAATATGGTGACTCACCTCTTTATTTCAGATGCTGCGATTGATGCATAGGCTTTGCTGTTCTTGTTTTCCCAAATGACGAGCTCTTTGTCTGAGGTAGGCTGTACTGGGTCATTGTCTCCTTCTCCGACACACACTCCTTTCCACAACTCATTGAAGATGAGGGTGTGTTTTATCATCCGAGACCATTCAGGATAGTTCTCCTTGCCAGTGAGAACTATTCCTACCATGGATATGACTGAATTCATTCTGTAAAAAAACTTTTGCTGATAGAAAAAAATACTTCTGCCAATATACAGTAAAAATGTACTCAAAAGGGCATTCTCAAAGGGTATTATCATCCACTAAAACATCTAACATAAGGTTTTCATGTACCCATTGAATCACTACCATCACAACTTCAATACACAGAGAGAAAATGATTTTCAAAACGTACACGGCTACCAAAACGCAGTATACAAAGCCAATTCTTCATACCATATGGCATCTTTTAAAAGGGCTCAACGCATCATGGACGTTCTACCTCCACCAAATATTCTGCTACAAATTTGTTGTCATCGCTCAAATGTATATACCATGACCAGCGTTCAAAATATTACAACAGGCAGCGTTCAAATATTACAACAGTCAGCGTTCAAATATTATAACAGGCCAGCGTTCAAATATTACAACAGTTAGCGTTCAAATGTTGTATAAAAACATGTCCCTCACTGCCATCCTCGTGCAGAGGCCCATCGTGAATAGCATAATCAAAGATATATTGAATATTCGTTGAACAAAATAAAAATGGATCAACTATTCAAATGTTGTATAAAAATGTTGATACCAGAACTGTTCAAATGTTGATACCAGAACAAAATAAAAATGGATCAATTGTTCAAATGTTGATACCAGAACAAAATAAAAATGGATCAACTGTTAAAATGTTGTATAAGAACATGTCCCTTGCTGCCATCCTTGTGCAAAGGCCCATCGTGAACAACATAATCAAAGGTATACTGAATATTCGTTGAATTTTGCATTAACACAGAATTTCTGTTCGGCAAAAGACCAAATCTTGCTACTATGGTTTGAACCAATCAAGGAGCAAGATGACTCTAAATGAGTTGTCACGCAAAATGACCCCGCTTCATACCAGAATAAAAATACGACTCCTCAAGCGATTCAAACATTATTAAAATGGCAATCAATCGAATTAATACAGAAGAAACCTGAAATCCAGTATTATGCTCTATTCATTCTGAAACCTACCACAAAAAGAGGGGCTAATAGAAAGAACCAGAACGAAGCCTAAGGCACTGTTTTTGACACCTCAGGCAAATATCATTCCAATTAGGAAAATGGTGCTGGTTGGCACACACACTGTGTGTACATGCATCAGTACATGCATCCAATTCCTATACCCCACACAATGTAACACAAGCGTCCAGCATTCAAACGTATGAAACGTTCATCGTTCAAACATATGATCTATGTCAGGCGAATGTCAGATGAATGTCAGACAGAGAGTGCAGGGATGGCAGACAGAACGCAGGTAATCAGTGGTTGAATTATATGGGGAGCAGTGGAGCAGACCAGGAGTTACAAAGACACAAAGGCTAAAAAAAGGAATTGGCTCTGATACCATGTCAGGCCAGGCAGTAACTCCATCAGGCAGAAAAACTGATTCGTTTTATTCCATTAGGTAGGTCTTTGTTATATACAATAGGGAGTGACTGTTCAGTTCATCTCCCGATGACTGTTCACATTCCTAATTTAATTATTTACATAAATTCACCCAATCATGAAGATTAGGTGTCAACAATCGGCCAAAATATGTAACCAACACAAGGAAGATGGACAAAAGGCTAGCCAAATGTTGGTGTGTCAAGAGAATCTTTAGAATTCATCCAGACACACACTTAGAAGCCACAATGCAATCAGGCACAACACTTATTCACATGAAAAAACAAAATAAAATTCAGACAAAGAAACAAAAAAAGAAACATAAAACTATGTATATAGTGCGAGGCACAACCCCAGATCCTCATTGAAAATATTGTTTTAAGTCTTAGTCATTGAAAAGGAGAGAGTCAATCTTCCCATCAAGTGATTGAAGATGATACATGTGTTGGCCAAGCTTCTCATGAAATGTGTATGGACCAATCCACAGGGATTGAAACTTAATGTGTTTTCCTTTGTCGTCGTGGGATTTATCCCACTTTAAGACTAAGTCACCCACACCAAAGCTATTTTTCCCTGTAGACTTTCTATCAAACCATCTCTTGATACGACTCTGGTGAAGTAAGAATTTTTCTTTAGATTTCAACCTTTCTTCCTATAGCTTGTGTAAAGTGTCCATCCGATGCTAAACTAAAATACATGGCTTGTCTTGGGACTCTTAGGACAGTTGGAGAGAGGGCAAGTAGATGTTCAGTGGAAGGATGGCTTCTTTTCCATACACTAGGAAGTAAGGGGAGGTGTTTAGAGAAGGCTTAGGTGTGACTCGATCAACCCATAAGGCATTCACCAAAGCAGAGTACCAATTTCACTATTAAGAGAATAAGGTATTTTTTATGATACAGATGAGGTTCTTGTTCATGGATTCAACAAGATCATTCCCCTGCGGATAATAATTAGCTAAGTGTTTCAATATAATACCATTTTCCAATGAAAACTTGTAAAGTCTTAACAAACAAAAGTATGTTTCATTGTCAAAAACAAGTGACGTAGGACAATCAAACCTAGAAATGATGTTCTACTGCAGAAAGTTGATGACTTCCTAATCATTTACCTGTTTTAGCGGAACTACCTATGTCCACCCCATGAAATAATCTATAGCAATTAGGATATAGTGGTGCTGCTTTGAAGAGTGTGGGAAAATTTCCCCATTGGTATCCGAAGCCCCACTGTTGAACAAGTTCTTCTACTGCAACGGGTTACAACAGGGCTACTGACTTTTTTTTGCCAGCACACCTCTGACAGACCGGACACTTGCAGGCATAAGCACGATCATCCTTGAATAATGTCGGCTAGTAAAAGTCGGCCTGCATAACCTTATGTGTTGTAGTATTTCCTGCGAAGTGTCCTCTCGTTGGTCTGTCGTGGAGATCACATAAAACCTTTTTTGAATCGTGTGCCTCCAAACACTTGAGTAGTACTCCATTATGGTGCTCCCTGAACAACACCCAATACACCAACTGATATGACAATGCTTTGAGTCATAGTGCCCTCTTTTGTTGTGTAGAGAAGTGATAGGGAACGATGTCATGCTCAGGTATTGGCGCACATCTGCGTACCAAGAGTCTATGTTTGTAGTGGGGATGGCTCGCTCAATGTTGTACATTTAATTTTCTTGCTCCCATCCGACGAGCTCTTCTTCCTCTTTTGCCAGTTTATTGCCTCTGCTGCTAACTAGAAAATACCATGACCCTTGATGGTGTCAACTGGCTTGATGTCAAAATCATACTCTTATAATCAATTCATCCAGTTCGCCCTCCTTTCACCCAACTCTTGTTGAACAATAAATGATCTAACTGTTGCGTGTGGGACAAACATAACATAATGGTTCTTTAACATATAGGGTTTGAAGAGATTTAGCACCTTGTACGTTGCGTAAGCCTATTTGTCCATGACATGGTGGTTGAGCTTTGGTCCTTTCAAACTTGCACTCGTGAAGGATATAGGCCATTCATTGTTCAACTCATCCTTATGAGTTAGCACAACAGCAAGAGAAGTGTCAGAAGAAAAAGTGTAGAGCAAGAAGTCTTTACCGAAGTTGAGGTTGTATAATGTGGGTGCTTCTACCATAGCTTGTTTGATATGGGAAAATGCATCCTTTTCCCACTTATCCCATTTATAGATTGCGTCCTTATTGATCATCTCTTGTATTGGTTTAACAATCTGAACATAGTCAAAGATGAACTTATGGAGGAAGTTGATCTTCCCTAAGAAAGACTGCATGGCTTTCTTTTTCACTAGGTGGGGAATCTGTGTGATGGTCCTGACCCTGTCCAGGTCTACCTTCATCCCACTTTTAGCAATGATGTCTCCCGAGATGTTACCTTCAGGCACTACAAAGACACTCTTCTTAGGATTCAAGGATATACCATAATTACGACATCGCTCAAAAATATTCTTCAGATGGCGCAGGTGGTCTAACCTCTTTTTGGAAAATACTATCACATCATCAAGGTAGACCACTAAGATCTGTCCAATAAGCCCATGAAAGGAAATTTCTGTCGCACATTGGAATGTTGCACCAACATTGTCTAGTCCAAACCACATTCGTCGAAATGCAAGCATGCCCCACTTCATCCAGAAAGTAGTTTTCAATCTGTGAGGCTCTACTACCATAACCTGGTTGTAACTTGAGAAGCCATCGAGAAAAGAAAACATTTTAGCCCCCGATATTGTTTGCAGTATATGCTCCATGGATGGCACAGGATAATTATCTTTGTCTGAGGCGTGGTTAAGATTACGAGAATCTACACATAGGAATATCTCCCCAAACTTCTTTCTCATGAGAACCAAGTTTATACCCACGTTGAATATCACACCTTGTAGATGATTCAAGCATCCATTAGTTTTCTCAACTCCTTTTGTATGAGGGGCTCAAGCGTTGGATGAACTTTCCTCAACTTCTGTTGAAATGGCTTGGCCCCTTCCTTGATCATTATTACATGTTGTATAATTCGTGTGTCATATGTATTGAGTTCATCGTATGTCCACGCGAAGACATCATGGTATTTCTTGAACAAGTAGATGAAGGATTTTTGCTCTTGTGGTGTGCAACAAGTACCAAGATTAACATACTTCGGATCTTTCTCAATTCCCAAGTTGATTTTCGCATGTGACAGAGTGGAACTATGGGTCTTGACATTAATGAACCCCCAGAAGCGGTTCTGTAGATCATACAACATATCTAATGAAACCAAACCCTTAGGGATGATGTTTCCTTTACTTGCATTGGATGCATCCTGTAGTGCCTTTTCGTGCCTGTCCTCGTCGATCGCTACATCCTTGAATACGTCAGCGTGATGAGCCTCGACATTGCAAGAAGAATGTTGCAACTCCCAAGGCTACCGACTTTAATTATCAACCCGGGGTTCGTACAAACTTAAGAGGTATCGACACTATATGTGTGGCATACAATTTGTCCTTCCTTTTTTGTCATGATGTAATGGAGTGCATGTACTGACTCCAAATTCTAAACTGATTGCATAAAATGAAATGGTTGAAATGGAACCTTAGCTTATTGAAAGAAAGAAAGTTCAAGGAAGGAGAATTAAATCAAATGCAAAAACACACCATTTTCTAACTAACTGCTAAGAGGATTTGCTTCAAAAGAATGCTAAGTTAACATGTATGCAATCCTACTATCCTAAGCATGCAAATTAAAACCATCAAACCTTCTACTGTTGTGCATGTAAATGAATAAAATAAATTTGTTTTTATTTTTGTCTTTTTTCATGTGAGAGTGTGAAAGCTAATCTCTTTTGGTGATGTGACAGGTGGATTGGAGATGATGGTGGATGGTTGGAAGGCTTGGGAGACAAGTAGGGACCCTTTTCTAGCTTCCTAGAGGATTTTTCCTCAATTCGGCCTCAAAACAGGCTTTCCTACAAGATGCTATAGTGATTTCCTACAAGATGTACTAAAAACCTACAGGATCCCCTGAAAACCTACAGGATACAGCCGAGAGAAAAATGATGGATGTTGAAGGTGATGGAAAGCTTAGGGAAGGTGGTTGGTGGATGGAATGATTCAAGGGAGTGCCTAGGACCACTTCAAAACTCAAAACCAAAGTTGGGAGATGGATGGATTTGCTCAAAAAGCTTGGAGAAGTTTCCTTGTGAAATGATGAAATTGGTGAGGGTTTAATGACCAAGAAAATAAAATCCAAATTGGATGGGACAATTTTTTTTATTAACTAGGATGTCTTAGGTCCATATTCCAAGTGGAATCACTCAAAAATAACTCTGTTAACCCATGTAAAAAAATTAAAATAACATTACTAGTCGAAAATCTAGAAATTCGAGAACTAGTGAGCTAGTAAATCTAAAAAGTGCCAAACCAAATCAAGTGAAAATGCAATGGGGAAATTTTGTTATGAACTAGAATGTTTTTTTGATCTAATGTAAGTGGAACCAACTTGATTGAAGCTTGTTAGCATGCTCTAAAAAATAGCATAAATTTACTGTTCTTTGCTAAAAAGGAGGTCCAACAATCTAGATTTGGGAATAAGAAGACTAATCCAAGCAACTCAATGATTATTATGAACTTCCAAAGCTTTTACAAGGATGAAATAATGCTTTTGATCCTGCAAAATAACTTACATCAACCATTTAACTCAATCCTACAACAAGAAATCATTAATACTAAATGCAGAAATAGAAAGAAATAAAAACTAGAGATGCATGTGAATAAGCAGTGAAAAGAAGGAAAGAAAATGATACAAAAGGGCTCTGAGGTTCCTGGGATGGCCAAGACAAAATAAAATCATATACCTATGGAGGAGAACAAGATTTAGAAGCTGAACATGACACCAATCTTCATTATTCCATTAATACGATTACATCCTTGCAAGAAAATACAATGGAGCTGCAAAAATACAAGCTCCCTCCACAATAACACTAATGAAAATCTCCCCCCAGAGGCAAATTCGACTTGGTACTTATAAAAAACGATTAAGAATCATTCCCCACGAATGGAGGAAGCTTTCCCCACCAAAATCCCTTGATTAGTAGATCTGGTCCTCAATACTAGGAATTTGCATTAAATGGCAGGGAACACATTCCTAGATTTTCTCAATCATTCCCTAGAGGAAAATCTGACTTGGTACTTATAAAAAATGATAAGGAATCATTCCCCGGAATGGAGGAAGCTTCCCCCACCAAAATCCCTTGATCAGTGGATCTAGTCCCTTAATTAGTGGAACACATTCCTAGATTTTCTCAATCATTGGAGTTCCACAATCTATGCCATAATTCCATAATATCTTGTTGATTTATTATTTATTATTGATCCTCTTGTAGTAGGGAAAGGGTCCCTAAATTATCTCCTTCTCCAAATCTTCATAATCTACCCAATATTCTCATAATATTCCACAAAAATAAATAATATTAGGCACAAATATCCAATTATTCATAAACCTTCCTAATGAATATATTAAAGTTAAAAGTAAATTATCTAATGCAAAAAGAGAGGTTTAATGTGTTGAAGGACGGTCATAGGCCTTAACTTATGTTTTAATTTAGAGGCATGGCCTTAATTTATGTCTAATTTAGAGGCCCATCACATTGTTCACCATAAAGTATAGTATCTATTGGTCATCATAAAAAACACGTAAGTTAGTGATATTAGCCGGGATAGAATTTTTATACAAAATTTCGATAGAAAAGTCATCTCGTAACAGTGACATCCTAGCAGCAGTGTTTTCCAAGGAATTCGTTGTTGTATTACGCATTCTAGGAACTGAAATAATATTAAAATATTGGAAGTGAGAGATGAGTCGCCATACCTTTTGTTGATAACTTTTTACATGAGGTGACACACAATGTATAGTGTTACATACCTGACGCACCACGATTTTGGAGTCACCTACCACTTTTACATTAGCAACGTTGAGGTCGATGGCCTTCTGTAAGCTCAAGAACAGTGCTTCGTATTCTGCAGTTCTATTCGTGCACTTGAATTCCAAGAGACTAGAGATAAAATGTTTTCTCTACAACGGGTCTATTAAAACACAACCAACTGCAGAGCCCTCACATGTCTTGGATCCATCAAAGTACATAGTCCACATACCATATGTACATGGACTACTAACTACATTAGTTCTACTACTACTCCTACTAACTATATAAAGTTCATTATCACCAATTGGACATGGAAGGATATCCAACTGTGTGTCTGGTGTAACTAGGGATGGCTCTGTAAGATGGCACCCCAACTATGTTTCCAGAAAATAATTTCCAAATAGTAGTTCTGCGAATGTCATTGGCTCATTATGTCCATTCAAGGGATTCACAGTGTGCTTGATGTATCTCTCTAAATATACCTAGATCTGATTGTTCTTACCCCTGTACAGAAGCCATAAATGTGACAAGTTTGTGGAAAAGTATCCTTGAAGCTTGCTTGACCAGTCTTTGCTCAATAACACTCTGTATGCTTCCAGAATGTCCACAATTACTATGTTAATACATTGGTGAACGCGTCTGTCAAATGATAGTCGAAGGATGAAATCCTCGAGTTCACCAATTGCTTGGACATGAGTTCTATCCACCTGAATGATTTTTGCATATGTCTTTTCCCATTTAGCATTGATCTTCTTTGCCACAGGTAGTGGCATGACATTCACCGATGCGCCCATGTCAACAAAGAAATTGTGTACATTGAAGTTGAAGATTTCAAATGTTAGAAATAATTATGGTCAGAGTGTGTTTGCCTCCATCGTGGGTGCATTAAGTACACATGAGAGAGTGTCAGGAGACTTACTAGATTCCTTGTCTGAAGAGGTGGCATCACCTGAAGAGCTTTGCCCAAGTTCCCACAGAAGGATGTCTGCTACCTTATGATCTTTGTAAATTCGAACGCAGAAATATTTACATGAACCTTCTTCATTATTATCATCTACAATGTTGTAATCCATGGCAGATGGACAGACCAAGGTGTATGGGGATGGAAATTGGTTTCTGGTTTCCGAAGAGATGGTTCTATCTTTACTGTTGTCAGAAACATTTTTCATTAAGACTGCTTTCTTGGACTTGTTCTGAGTTTTCTACGCTGAGTCGCTGGTGAATTGAGTTTTCCTAACAAATTTTCTTTGAAATTTTGCTTTGGCACCTCAATCACAATGGTCAGCCCTTGGCTTCTTAATTTGTATATGTTTCTCTGTTTCTAGGCTGGACCATCACTCGGACGCTGCTTATCGGCAATACTCTTTTTACATGTTTACATGTTTACTGCATGCCCAATGCTTGGAGCTTCATCAACTACAACAACTTCTTCCTTCTCTTCATCAGGCTCAGCCTACTCCTCAACCATGACTGGTTCAACAAACTATAAAACCATTTTTCTCATGAGTTGGTTCCATTGTGGGCACATCTTCTCTGAATGATTCTTATTATGAAACGTGCAATACGAATCCATGCCAATTTTTTCGATATTCAGGACAACTTTGGAACTTTGCGCAGATTTTGCCGGTTGATTGATGCTACTATCGGAAGATGAATTCATTCTAAGAATGAAATTGGGGGGCTTGTTTCTCACGATATCCTCGCTTGTCCTTTGTTTGATTTCATCCATTTCATTTTTCAGGGACTTCACGCGACAAGTCAGGATTTCAAGATCATTTAGCGCTTTCTCCTTCGCCTTGCTCACGGAGGCTTGAGGCATGTTACCCATGTCCTTGGAGTCCTTTGTTGATTCATCATTTGTGATGACTCCAATAACGCACAAGTCCTTCTCAATAGTGATTGCATCTTCGTAGTTTTCTATCAATGTTTGGCTCACATTTCTCTTTACAAACTGCACAATATTGGTTGGCAAGGCAGAAGTGTAGTAATCTATGGTGATGGAGTCATGAGGTTTTGTGTTGTCAGAAAATTTTTTCAAGATGTGATTGAACCTCTGATTGAAATATTTAACTTTTTCCTTTTTCTCCATCTTTAGATTACCCAACTCCTTTAATAACATGGAAGGGGTCTTGTCTTCAGCAAATTTTTCAAGAAATATCTTTTTGAATCCCCTCCAATTCTAGATGGAGTTTGGAGGAAGGTTGTGGTACCATACAGCTGCTCTACCATCCAAGGTACATGTTAAAATTATGCATGCAACTTAATCGTAATGTATCTCAAGTGTTTGCATATGTAGGTATAAGTTGTCTAAGTGATCTTCAACCTTCACTATCTTGTCAGGGTCATACTTCGTCAAGAGACTTTCCACGTGCCTCGGCATCTTGTGCAAGATACCCAGAAGTACCAGCGAACATTGAGTCATCTAGTCCATATTTGGTTATGCCATGTCTTCCTCTTCCTTTTTTGAATCTGATGTTTCCCCTTATTCTTCTTCTTCCTCTCCGCCTGTCCCACCAAAAGTTGAACCCGAGAGTAAGGGGTTGCCTCTGTTATCTCCTTGAAAGAGTGGAGGCTCTTCTTCCCTTTCCGCAACATTTTCTAATTCTTCAAGAGTGGCGAGGACCACTTATTCAACAAAAAATACTACTATGCATGTGGGTGTGGTTTTATTCTTCTTTTAAGAGTATGGAAGACTGATTACTCTTAGAATCAATCCAAAAAAATTTGCAAACTGACGACTGATGGGGAGGTTGACCCGAAGCTGATCATACGAGATTTCACATTTAGGCTTAGGATGGGAAGATTCACCACCTTCACAAATAAAAGTAGGGGAGACGGAGTGAATGTTGTTGCCTTGACCAGAAGACGGATTAGTGGGGTTTGTGGTGTTGAAGAATCTAGGGCAATTAAGATTAATGGGATTCTTCTAGCCATGATAACTATTTGTGAGCTTCTTTTGACTTTTCTTATTAGTACAATATTTCCTTATTATTAAAGTGTGTCTTTCTTAGTTCATCAAATAGCTATCAAAAACAAAAGAGACAAGAACACACGATGTTGGATTTCTGCCTGAGCCAAAAACTCTCCCTCTTGGAGAGGAAAATCTGCTCAAAATTATTCTTATAGAGATTCCATTTGACGAATACCAAGATCATGACCCTTGACCTAATTAATCCACTCCAAGACCAAGACACCAATCCTCTTCTTTGTCACTGTTGAGTTTATCATCATCACTGTAGCTACACATAGGTCATTACTAATGCACCACAAAGGTCATTCCAGCTTCATCATTGTTGCATCTTCACTGAGATTATTACTTCTCCTTTACTGAGATCTATGTTGCTCCTTCACTGATATCACAGTTTCTTTCTAACTGAGATCTTCATCAAAACAGTGAGATATTTATACTTAGATATGTCTATATATCTACAACAGTTGCACCGAGATCAAGATCAAGATCTTGAAACTACATCTTTATCACGATCATGACTGAGATCATGACTGCTTCTATTCTGAGATCATGAATGCATTCAAAATGCAAGCTAAGACAAATTATGTCACTGTTGGATCACCAAAATCCATCCCATCATAACTATGTCGAGACTATTACAAAGACACCACCTAGATATTCTTCATCATTAGTATGTCGAGACTGTAACTGTGCTTAGAGAGTATCCCAAGACTGTAATTATGCCGAGACAGTGTTAGTGACTATGTCTACATCGAGATTGTAATTGTGCCTACAAATTTTCACAAACCTCTGAAGTTGTTTCCTCCTACAGTGCGGATTGCAGACTTTTGTACCCATCTGAAAGTTATCCATGACAGACATCTGAAAATATCATAAAAATATGAGTTCTATTATGTCTGTGGTAACCCTAGCTGCATACATATAGTTGTATGTCTTGTATATAAGCCGACTTGAGTTTATGAAGAGATGTGTCACCTTATTTAAGCCAATGTTTATGTTCTCTAATTCATTTGCAGGATGATGTGAAGAGGATTGTGCTTGTCGTTTTGGAGGGTTTCTTTGGCATTTCTATATACTCATATATATTTTTCTCATGCTCAAGAAGAGCTTCTTTTAACATATTAATAAATCATAAGGCTCTTTATGGGAGCTACTAATAAATAAACCTCTTGCTCATGAAACCCAGGAAGCAAGGAATAATAAATTCATTTTCTTGTTTACAAAAGTCATAATTACAATGTCATGAAGACCGAACCTAGTTACTCTTTCTTCAACATTCACTCTTAACTAGGGAGATATTCATAATGATACTTGGTCATTCTCAATCTGAAGAATTTCTCATTAGCAAATCGGATTAGTAACCCATCTGTATAGCATCATAGTAACCAACATTGTTTGCACAACAAGGCCTTGACTGATAGCTCTATCTCTCATTAGATCAGAGAACAATGTTGGTGAGACCAATGACTATAGATTCCTTCATCATTGTCTCTCAAGGTACATACCCACCTGGGTGTTCATTGAGTATGACCTTCTAGGACTATTCTTATCTTGGGTTCCCAACCTCAAAGAATATCGATCCTCTTGCCTACTCTTATCTTGGATTCCCTACACATCCTCAAAGAGCATCAGATGCCAGATGATTACCCTATCCTCCATTCTTTCTTCCCAAATGAAGACAATAATGTTGTGTCTATCTCTCCCTCTCAATTAGGGAGGATACATCCATCATGTGTCTACATTTATCTTCATGGCCTTCACTAAGACTTATGGATGTTAGTCCTAGTCTAGTGCATGACACATGAAATATAAAAACATAATTCTCACTCCTTTTTAATCAAGGGTGACCCAATCTAAGCTCCCTCTTAATCAGGGACTTGTCAGATATCCCTCTTAACAAGGGACTCTCCTTTTCATCAGTAGCTTCTTCTTCATGGGTCCTGTTAGTATCTGTCAGTCCTGCTAGTCTCCAGTGATCAAATCTGCTCTTTCAAAGTTTTTGTTAGGCTCTTAGGTCAAATTTTGACATTTTCAAGTCAGTCCTCAAATAAAAGTTTGGTCACTGGTTGGTGTTGGTCTAGGTCATCACTACTCCCTTGGTTTGCAAAGTCACCACTCTAAGCATGGCCATGTCATTATTTATTATCATAAGTCTAAATGTTGGTTTAGGTCATCATTGTGGTCTTGAAATCATGTATGGTTGAAAACTCCAAAGTTTCAGAAAGTAGTTAAGAGTACACCTAGTATAATCATTTGCTTGTGTCATCCATATCTAATGAGAGTCATGTCATCATTCTTGTCACTATCATGGGAGTTAGTGAATTTAGGGAATAAAGTGTTAAAGTGCAACGGTTCACATTGAGATCTTACTTTCCACTTCAGGTAAGATTGTTGCAAGTACTTTTTAGTTACAAGTTACTCTAATCAAGAATGTTTGATGTCACCTATCAAATCAAGCCTCAAAGTCTCCAAATTCAATTCTATAGCCTAAAAAATCATTCAAACTTCATTTGAAACTTCATTTCTACTCTCAAAATCTCTCCTTATCATTCAAGCACTTTTCAAAACTTCTGCAATTCGAATTCTATGCCCTAAACTGAATTTTCACAGGATCACTGCATTTTTAACAGTTCTGTTGCATTTTTGGAAGTTTTCATAGTTTGGACTGTGTACAAATTCCCTAGGCTAAATCCTATACTCATTTCATCTCCTTCCACTTCCAAAATTTCCCTAACACCATTACCTACTTCCCTAAATTTTCCTACCCTCATTTCCCTTCCCTAAACCCTTCATTATATCCCCTCACTCATTTCCCCTGTTATTCTCGCTAGGGTTTTCCCTTGCAAACTATCAACATGGAGGAAGAAAAGAAATATTATAACAAGGGAGGTCAAGTATCAAGGTATGAACCACTCAACACCCATGAGTTGATTTCCTCCTCACTATCCAAGCAATGTTTTCAGAATGTAGGGTGTTTAGGGTTTTGTGAGCAAGTTCAACAAGTCAAGTATCATGCCAAGTTGACCAGCGTGTTTGCCACTAACCTTAGAAGAGATAAGGTTATTGTTGCAAGGGTCAGATTCAAAATTTCAACTAAATCCATAGCAACAGCCACAAGGATACCAAACAGTGGGGAAAAGTGGTTTAAGAGCGTAGACTTGGATGTGCAAAACTACAAACCCTTCATCAAAGGTCACTACAAAGACACCTTTAAGAAAGTTTTTCCTTTTGGACAACTCTTTTAGAAGCTTTCTCCATTGATGAGGGTAATTATGAATTCTTTTACATGTGAGGGAATATTTTCAAGATTGTAAAAGTATCATGTCATATTGCTCATGCATTTCACCAGGGTAAAACCACTTAACCTATCCTACTACCTCTACAAAAGCTTGACTAAAATGGCAGAGAAGGTGTAGCATAGACAAAGTGATCATCAAACCAACCTTTTTCACCATGCCCTCATAAAAAAAATTGTATTGCATCAACTTTCACAAATGAACATCACTTGGGAGACATTCATTCAGTCAAATGTCTTTTTGTCTTCTACTAGTCAGTCTACTAGCCAAAGTACACCATCAACACCATCCAAGCATATGGAGATTGGCTCATCTAGCAGAATTTTAATCAAGAGGACACCTAGGGCTGAGGTGACTCAAACATATTAGAGAGGAAGGAGGCTTGTGTTTTCTCCAAACATTATGGAAGGGGCCAAGCCTACATCAACAGAACAAGGATCACCATCACAACATGAGGCACCTTTGCAAGATGAGGAGCCATTCCATCTTGACACTGATATAGTAGACTTGGAGGTTAATGAAGAGAATAGGATAGTAGAGCAGGTCATCATGGAGAAATATTCTAAGATAAGAGAGCTTAAGGACAACTTGTCTAAGGCCAATTTCATGATTTCATTCATAGACCAGGGGGATAAGCAATTTAAGGTAAATCAACTACTATTGAATAAGCATAAGGTTGATGTTAGCAAAGAAGATGTAAAGGGAAAAGTAGTAGTTGACATAGATGATTCAGATGAGCATCAAGAGTAGGTGACAAGGAAGAGGCCAAGGACTAGAGGCCTCCAAAGGGCACTTCAGCAACAAAGAAAACAATCTCCACCAAAAGAGAAAATGCTTTAGATGACCTAATTGCTGCTGAAATCAATCAAAATAGGGAGTTTTGGCCCAACAAAGTCAATTTCCATTTGGAAAATCTCCTTAAGAAGTCTAATAGAGACAAAAAATTGAAAATACACATCGTTGCTCATTACTATACAAGAAATCAAGTCTCCAAAGTTAAGATCAAGTAGTTGAAGGAAAAACTCAAGGAAACCCTAATCAAGAAAAAAGAGATGGTTAAGTTGGATTTACTTGTTGATTCTTCCCTCATAGCATAACATACCATCTCAAGTCTTCATGGAGCAACTCTAGACCAATTTTGAAGAAATTTGAAGAAATTTTGGGAAATTGTGAATTTTTGGCAATTTTTGAAACAATCACTAGGTCAAAAACGTAGTGTGCCCCATGTTGTGCTTTTGATGGGGAGCTCCAAATGACAATTTTCTTGCATATTTAGATTTTTTATCACTTTTACATCACTTCTAGCCCCTGGGAGAAAACTTTCAGCAAGTTCTAGTAGGTGAAAAAAGCCAAAAAACACTCAAAAATCACCTCTTTGCCCTCTTTTTGAAGAGCTCGTTGCGTTTTTGGAGTACCTTTGGGAGAATTAAGTTTTGGAGGTCTAGGCTCATACTTTTTGAGTGTTTTATGATTATATCGTGTAGTATACATCCATATCTATCTCCAACATTTTTCAGATCGGGATTTGGACCTCGGGAAGGCCTCCAAAAGTCACTTCTACTAATTTCGTTGCGTTTTCTCATGGCACGTTGTGCTTTTGCCTGAATTCGCTATGTTTTCACCTGAAAGCCACTTTCCTTAGTTGGCTTAGTCCAGATTCGACCTCCATTGATTTAATTTGTCATTTTTGATGTTTTGATGATGTAAACAGGTGTAAATAGGCTGGTTAGAGTGAATGTGCAGTAGATACATGCTTGTAAATGTCTTTTATAGTCAAATGTATCAGTTTTGCTATTAAGAGGAGAGTTTGTTAACCTCCCTAGTCATTAGGTGATGGTTAAAGATATTTTGGGAACTGCTCCACCATTCATGGATTCGACCCCTGAGAGAGGGGAGATGTTGTTTTGCTCTATATGTATCATTTTCTCAGTCAATCTCAAGGTTGGACATCAGTGAGTAGAACTCTTGGAGCTTGTACTTCATCACTTTTTGCAAGAAATCAAAGGACAATTGCAACTATTATTCAAGAATTCTTGCGTTGTGAGTTTGTGATAATGTTTTCTCTCTGTTGTATTTTTATATGAATGATAATTTCATCTTCTTTCCATATCTATGCTTTCAATGATTTTCCTAAGAGGTTTTAAACATAATTCTTAGGTTTAAGCTTTGTTTTGTTAGGAACTTCATGTTTATGTCACCTATCTTCTGATAAATGAATTCATGCTTGCCATGCTCATTTTTATCTTTTCTTTTCCACCCTACACTACATCGACAAAACCCCAAAGTATCATAAAGGCATACCTAACTTGCTCCTTTATATCTCTTGCAATTGAAACCTTTGATCTTTTCACCCAGTTCCCTGAGTTTCACTCCTGATCCACCGAAACCCTAAAATATTTAAACCATAGAGCTGATCATAACTAGCCTAACATCTTTTCCAGCTCCAACCATCATTGGTTGTGAGCTCATAGAGAGAGCCCTCTCTGGTTTGGCAAGGCTAGTTGTTAAACCCTAAGTGGTCTGAGGTTACCTCCTTCGATCTCCTTTATTAGCCTTGGTATATTGTGGAGGATAACAAGTCCTTTAGCTGCTTGATCAACTTCTTTCCTTGATGTCATAAAATTCAGTTGAGCTTCTTCCTTGTAGGGCATATTCCATCAATCACTTTCCTTCTTGGTTAGTCATGTCGTTTCTTTCTTCATGGAAAGTGGCCTTCTTGATACAATATGGAACCTTCGTCATATAGCTACATCTTTCCCATCATGCTTCTTTCAGGGATTTCCATCCACCACATGAATGTGAGTTGTACTTGTACTTACAACTCTTGTTCCAGTAGCCCTGCATGCACTCATCCATATATTATTCAAGAAATAAAAACTTAACATTAAATCAAATCATACCTTACTAGATGGCTCTTCATTATGACATCTTCCTATAGGTATCAAAATCCTGCATTCATGTTGACACATCTCCCAAATATATCCATTGTCAAGGATCTCCATCTTTTTCAGACTTTCATCAGAGTCTTCATATCTTTTCCGGGAGATTTTATAGTCAATTATTCTTGGTCTTTTGGATGTTGATCGCCTTTATTAGGGTTTCATATCTCATGATCTCTTCCTTCCTCACACACTCCATTCCCAATAGATTTTAATTAGATTTTATTCATTGTAGTCAACCTATTATGTTGATTTCATCTAGTGTGACTTATGCCTTCCTGCATCCTTTCAGAGGAGGAGATCCTTTTTCTCTTGATCATGCTTCTCAAGATAGAAGTAATGATCCATGTTACCTACAACCATATGACATTACATTATAATATTAAATACAAGCATACATACCTCATTTTACCTTTAGGTCATCTAGGCTTCTTCCAGCAGCTTCCTTGATCGAAAAGATCTTTAATCCCTTGACCTGCTTCATGTCATAACACCATCATCCCATGAATTCCATACGTTGGAGTTCCTGATGAAACACTTGCTTCCTCTCTAGATTAGTGAACCCTTTGGTGAGGATTCGATCAAAGAACATTGAGGATCTTGCATATCGCCATCTGGAAAATGTTTCCATTTTGACTTGTTGTATGATGATCCTTGTCCTATATGACTTCATCCTTTCCTTTAATGTCCAATGAGGTTCCCAAGAGCTATATCCTTCATGTTTGACTGTCATAGATTTTTTCCTCCATGATTCCCATGGTGATGTCATGAGCTCTTGTTTCTAATGCTTCCATTATGCCATGACGCATCTTATTATCATGGTCATATCTATAACATAAGCTTATGATAGGACCCTTTTGTGAGGGATAACATCTCAATTATAGTAGAGATCTGTTATTCCCTCTTTTTCTTGGCCCTTTTCAGCTTCCTCTATCTTTCAGGTGGTATGATATTTCTTTTCATAATATTTCCATAACATTGTTTTGTCTTTGTTTGAGGACCAAGCTTCCTTTTTCCTTTCAGCAAATGTTTGACTTCTTTTACCTTCAACTTGTATTTTCCTATCTATCATAGAGACCACAAGTTGAATGAGGTAAATTCCTTTTCTATGGACATTTGTTACCTTGCTTATCAATTAGTACATCAATCATGATCATATTCTTATCATCTTTCCCAGATATCCCAATTGAGATATCATGAATATATTCCTTCATTCTTTGATACCTTCAATCAAGTTTAAGTGATATGACCTTCTTAATTTCATTTCAGAGAGTATATCTTCTAGCATTTCATATATCTCTTTTATGTCTCCTTTCTTACTACATAGGGATGAGAGGACCTTAAGAGTTCCCTCTCATGAATTCAAAAGAAACCTTGATATGTTTACTTACTTCTCTTGTCTATGAGTATTATGATAATCACAGTCCTCCTTATTCCATGGAAGGACCTTTGATGACCCATCCAACCTATATGTATCCTTGCAATGAAGTCATTTTACCAAATTGATTAATGAAAATACTTACTTGACAAGTGAAGATAGAATATTCACCTTGATTATGTTGAAAGTGGTTGAATCACATGTATTGATGCTTCCCTGGTTGAAGCAGATGTATTGATGCTTCCTTCGGATGAGACTCTTAATGATAGGAAGCTTTCCTTCTTGCATTCAAGTTACTTGACTTATACATCTGATCCTTATGATTTGAGATGACATTGAATTGCTTCAAACCTTGTAGTATGCAACATTAATGATTTGAGATGACGAATCTTGTAGTATGCAACTTTGATATGTCATTGATCGAAACTGTGGGAGGTACCAAAACTGTTTCCATGTACCAGAGTTTTGAATGTGTCATCTTTTGACGATTGTTCTCCAAAACCCTTGTTGTTGTAGACTTCTTCTTTGCTCTATGGTTTGATCGAGATGATTCTTCAATGTAGACCTTGATATCCTTCAACTTTCTTTGATACCCTGCTTGAAACTTGATCCTTGAATGTATCTTTTCTTCCCTTCCTTTGACTTCTGAACCTTAGCTCTAATACCATGTTGAATAATCTAGGGCAATTAAGATTAATGGGATTCTTCTCGCCACGATAAATATTTGTGAGGTTCTTTTGACTTTTATTATTAGTACAATCTTTCCTTATTATTAGAGTGTGCCTTTCTTTGTTCATCAAATAGCTATCATAAACAAAAGAGACAAGAACCCATGATGTTGGCTTTCTTCCAGGGCCAAAACTTCTCCCTCTTGGAGAGGAAAACCCTCTCAAAATTCTTCTTGTAGAGATTCCAATTGATGAATACCAAGACCATGACCCTTGACCTAATTAAGCCACTCCAAGACCAAGACACCAATTCTCTTCTTTGTCACTGTTGAGTTTATCATCATCATTGCAGCTAGTACACAAAAGTCATTACTAATGCACCACAGAGGTCATTCCAGCTTCATCATTGTTGCATCTTCACCGAGATTATTATTGCTCCTTTACTGAGATCTTTGTTGATCCTTCACTGAGATCACAGTTTCTTTCTCACTGAGATATTCATCAAAACAATGAGATATTTATACTTAGATATGTCTATATATCTATTAAAGTTGCACTGAGATCAAGATCAATATCTTGAAACTACAAATTTATCACAATCATGACTGAGATCATGACTACTGCTATTCTAATATCGTGACTGCATCCGGAAAGCAATCTAATACAGATTATGTCACTATTGGATTACCAAAATCCTTCCCATCATAACTATGCTCAAACTGTTATAGAGATACCACCTAGATCTTTTTCATCATTAGTATGTCGAGACTGTAGTTGTGCTTAGAGAGTATGTCAAGACTGTAATTATGCCTGAGACAGTGTTTGTGACTACGTCTACATCGAGACTGCAATTTTGCCTACGAAGTTTCAGAGACCTCCAAAGTTGTGTCCTCCTGTAGTGTGGATTGCAGACCCTTGTACCCATCCAAACATTATCTGTGATAGAAATCCGAAAATCTCAGACAAATCTAAGTTATATTGTGTATTTGGTAACCCTAGCTGCATTTATATAGTTTTTTGTCATGTATATAAGCCAAATTGAGTTTGTGAAGAGATGTGTCACCTTATTTAAGTCGACATGTTTGTTCTTTAATTCATTTGCAGGCCGACGTGAAGAGGATTGTGCTTGTCATTTTGGATGGTTGATTTGACATTTCTATATACTCATATATATTTTTCTCATGCTCAAGAAGAGCTACTTTTGACATATTAATAAATCCTAAGGCTCTAAATGGGAGCTACTAATAAATAAACCTCTTTCTCATGAAACCCATGCAACAAGGGATAATAAATTCATTTTCTTGTTTACAAAAATCATAATTACAATGTCATGAAGACCGAACCTAGTTACTCTTTCTTCAACATGTGGATCTATCAACCATAAAATACTGGCGACCCTCCTTCTAGCGCTAGAAATGTTGACGGTGCTAGACCTGCCAAAATTTAGGGGATCTCCCCAATATGAAGTCCCAATCAGACCTCATGCCATTTGGTGTAGGAGTCCCATCCGGTATAAAGGCCAGCTGCCAAATCCTTAAAGATATTCCTTGACTCTAACTGTTAGCACAAGAGAGTGATGTAATGGTGCCTTCGAAAAGCAAGGGGAGTATGCCTGGTGAGAGTGTAGTGCTACTGTGTCGAGGTTCTTCTACTACAAAGAGGGAGAGCAAAGTGAGCCCCTAAGTGAGAGGTAATAGTACCACCAAGGAAGAGACACACATGAACTAGAAGGACCTATTCAACATCCAGCGGAATAGTCCATAGTGATGCGACAGTTGTTACAACCAACAAACAAGGGAAGATACATCTACCATCCAATGGAATAGTCTACAGCGCATGCAGCGGTTGTTATAACCAATAAACAAGGAAATATTTGTCTAGTATCCTGCGAAATAGTCCATAAGGATGAGACATTGATAACAACCATTACAACACATTCGCAACAAGATAAGCACTAAAATAACCAAAATAGTTCAACTATCTTAATACATGTGAAAGCAAACATGAAATACAAACGTCCACAGAATAGTCTTACAAACATTCATACTTTATGCAGGAAGAACGTGTTGGCTTGAAAAGGCTTATGTTATTAAGAAAAATTTCGAAGACACCTATTTACATTGTACATCACTAGCCCCAGTAGTGGGACATTGGAGCCACTCCTTGCTCCTCAGAGAACTAGTTGATCTCTCTAATGGCTTGCGAGAGGAGCCAAGGTGAGAATTCCTTTGCTCATACAATGAGGGGGCATATATAACCAAGGGGTGATGCTTCCCCCTTGTGACTCTTTGGCTACCCTCATGGTTTTTCAACTTCCTATGGATTTTCAACTTACATGACTCTTCATGTTCAGGTGTGTCCTTTGGACTTCCACTTTACAATACATTTGATTACAATATGCATGGCCCACACTAGTGATGTGGCATATGACAACTCATGACATGACTTGACACAACACAAATTTGGCAATGTCAAGCCGTTGTTGTTGTTAAGTGATAGATGTGTTCTCGATATGCTTTCTCTTATCCTCTGCATAGCTTGATGATGCAGGATCTTCACTGATCTTTGTTCTTGGGAGGTGGTTGCAAACTTGTGTTCCTTTTCTTGCTTTTGATAGGTCCACTCGCAAGTTCAGCTACAAGTGAGTCTTTAGGCATCCTTCCCTCCTTCTTCTCCTTCTTCATCATCTCGCCATGACTTAATACTGTACCTATTCCTGCAATTCACTCATGATGGGAGGACATCAATTCAAAAACTCCCTAATCTAAGATGATGCATTATTATCCATGAACTAAGCCTAGGGCAAGTCACAGACTGGAAGGAAAGGCTTAGTAACTGCGCATTGTGTAGTTCCAACTGACAAGGAGGGAGCTTGATAACTAAGATTGCATAAAGCGCAGCTCAAGATTGAATAAGGAAATTTTTTGCACAATCCTCACTCGGAATAAAAATTGCACAGTTCCCACTAAGGGTTAGAATTGCTCAGCTCAATCAGGTAGTGGTTGTTACGAGAAGATGCCCCGGGAGGATAGTTATGCATAGTTTTGAGAGGCAAGGGGGGACTGGGCAGCAGGAAGGCCTGGAGAGAGAATTTGCGCAGTCTTTAGGGACAATTAGCTCCAGCTGAGGGAAGGACACTGGAGGAAACATCTGCGCAGTTATGGAGGCCAAGGGAGGTTTGTCTCTCTACACATTGTGGGGTTCTAGCAGGCAAGGGAAAATCCCTAGGACTAAAAATGAAAAGTGTGAAGTTCAAGGCAAACTGGGAGGCACAACTGCGCAATTATGGGAGTCATGGAAGGTTGTTGGACTCTGGAATTGTGCAGAACCATAGCCCTGGAGGATAGTGACTACACACTACATAGTTATAGGAAGCAAGGTCACATCAATGAGGGCTGGAAATGCGCATTGTGCAACTCGGTCAGGGCCTGGTGAAGCTAAGTTGCTTGGTCAAGAAGATTTTTCAAAAATGGCTAAGTGTGGGAAGGGGGTTGGACTTGTTATCACAAAATCAGACCCTGGAAGGCTGCTGATCAGGAAGACTTTGAGTAACTATTTCAAACCTACTTTTGGCTGAGGCTTAGCCTCCTCAACCTGAGAGGGCTCTCTCAAATGATTAATGATATTGATAATGGATTAGATGGCTAACTCTATTGAACAAATGAAGAAATGTAAGTGGTTGAAACACAATCAACAAACATCCATTGGGCTTATGGAGTCAGAAAAGCTTAGTATGATAGAAGTATCAGCTAAACATGGAAGTCAGGGCATCAAAGTTCAATATATCAATTAACACATAGAGACATGTAGGAAAACACAGTCCATGAATGTATGAAGGAAGTTAGAGCATGTCAATGAGTTCTAAGTATCATACATTCATACTACTGCACATAATGAAATAAGTACAAACATAAACAAGCCACCATTGAACTCCTTCTAAATCCTGAGAAGTAAAGCCAAAGCCTGCATTCATAAAAACATAATCTTCTACAATGGCACAATATGAGTCTTTCTCTGAAAATTTCCAACCCTTTGTCCATCAGCTCTTCTGCTATATATAGAGCTCTTTACATAACTTAGATTCCTCCTCTAGGATGATGAAAATTCGAATTCTACCTGACCTAACACCTATTGACACTTAAACTAACTATTAAATGCAAATGACAACTAACTAGCAGTCCTAGAGACCTAAAACAATTAGGAGTGTAACTCCTCATTATGATTAAAAAAACCTTATCTAGGAATAAAAAAATCCTTTTGACACCTATTACTCCATGAGTTCAAATTTTATGGTGCTCATAACCCTCCAGTTGGCCCTTGATGACTCATCCTTTTACTATTCTTAGAAACTAGGAGACTGTTCCTTGCTCTGTTCTGGCTGAAAAATAGGTCTTGGGACAGAGCTCATATCTTCTCATAAAAAATGTATTTGGAAAAACTGAAGGATATTTTTGTGAACCAATCCGTGCTGAACAAAAACCTCTCTTTTTTGTTTGAAACACCTTTCCTACCGCCCAAAATGTGTCTTTGAAAAACAGGTGCAAAACAGAGAAATATGCTTGTGAAAAACTACACCTACAACAATTTCGTAGCACAAGTTTGGTCCTTCATTTCTCCAAGATAATAATGGATTTGAAGAAAGTGGAAGAGGTTTTTGTACTTCATTATCTTAAGAATTAAAACCTCTTTCACTTTTCAGAGATGAGTTTTTAACTGCTCAGAAACTCTTCTAGAAGTTGACTGGTAAAAACAAGGAGATAAAGTTTCTCCTTTTTTTGCTTTTGGTCTCCACAAGGATCTTCGAAATCAATTATCCCTATTGTTCTTCATAAAATTGCATTGGATTATCTTGTTTTACATACACTTCAGACCTTGTCCATATATACGTGTGAAGACAAAACCCCATTAATGCTGCCTCAAGTATTATGAGCAATACTTAGCTATGAAATAATGATCTTTTTATAACAAATAGCTTAGAGTTCATATATGTATTACTTCTTCTTGTTTTGCCCTTGTTGTATACTCACACTTTGTAGATGATCCTTTTCATAAAATCCCTTTCAAAAATATTTTCCATTTGTCTCTCAAAAACCGGCCCATCAAGTCATAATATGCAGCTACAGCAGTTTCGTAGCGTGCTACGAAACTGCTGTGTAATTTCAAAAACACAGCTTGAGGTCAAAAATTCAACTCTCTTGATCTTTCCTTTGCTTGAAATTTCCTTTCCATCTGCCATGAATTTTTTCAAAATTGTTGTGTGATTTATTTTAGCTAACTTGCTCCTGGTTATTCTTCTTTGTACCGTTTCACCTGCGAATTGTTCTTGTATCTTTTCTTTGATCTAACCTTTCCCTTTTTTTATCCTGTTGGGGTGTGTCTTGAATTAATAATGGTCTTGTGGACTCCTTTATTTTTGTATACTCCTCCATGGAATTCCTGCAACGTGAATATTAAAGAAGCCTGCACTGCCTCAATTTCGATCACTGCCTCGTTTGATCTTCAAAGAATTCAAATTGAACACCTGTCAATGTGCTCCTCATGCATGAACCCAAACCTAAATCATAGCTGTGAATACTTGGCTCTTTTTGAAACTTGCAACCTAAGCGTACCAAGACACCTAACAACTCTAATGATGAGGATGAATGGCTGCATGTGATATGCATGGTTCAAGGACTGACACATGGTGATGAAAAATTAACGAATTTTGTTGGAAAAGACAGTGAGACAAGATCTGGCACAAATCCCTGATTTCGTAGTGCAACCAGTGTAAATTATGTGTTTTGTGCTACAAAATCTCCTAGTTACGAAACTATCTACGTGTTTTCGTAGCGCACATAGTGTATTTTTGTGAGTTTGCGCTACGAAAACTCCTAGTTGATTTCGAAACGCATGTAATTTTTGAAACAGCCTTAACACATGACACTTTGAATAAATGTGGTACCAAGGGTGGGTGAAACAAGATTGTTGACCATATTTAACAAAGGGAACAAGACTCCTAGGACTTAGACACTAAAGCAAACATGGAAAAACTAAACCCAGACTAACACCTAACCTTTACAATCAAACTAATGTGAACAATTTAGAAATTGCTTCTTAAGTGATAACAGGACTCATGATGAACTTGACTTGTGATCACACACTTAGCATACCGTGATGACACAAGAACATAGATCATCGGAACAAACAAATAAAACTTTCCCCTCTGTTTGATTGTCTCATGACAAGTTGTGACAAGTGCAAGACACTTGTGTGACAACGTTCAAGACTTTGTGTATGAGTGCGATAGATGTTTTCATGGTTAGGAAAACTTGTTTACAAAATAACCAACCTTCGAAACCACTAGAAAGGCTTGGAAACATTACATAACAGTCAAACATGCCAAAATATGACAATTAATCCAACAAGAAAAAGGAGCCAAAGAACTTCAAGAAAGCTCACGGGATGAGCTTGGGTGTTTACAACAATCAAGGACAAGACCAAGGAAGGCTTTAAAATTTGAGTACGAGCCAAAATTTGGAGGGTGTTGCAGTGGCTACAACACCATCTAAAATATCACCCCCTTTGACATCAATGGAAAATGGCCATACCAACACTAAAGAAAAATCCAATAATGTGTTAGATGAGAGAATTACCCCCCCTGTCATACTCAACACCATATGGCTACAACTCAAAGGTGTCTCTCCTGCAAGATAAGAGTGTGAAGCAAGGAACTTAGCAGGCAAACATATCTCTAGCCACTATCATGCAATCTCTGAAAATTGAACGTGCTCCCCCTAAGCATGTAATGAAGCTGCGATCACACTCTCTCTATTGTTGCAGAAACACATCCTCTTCACTGAAATAAGCCTCCTTTCCAAGTGCAAGAGACCACTACTCATGAACCATGACTCCAACTGACTTTGGACAAGATATAGAATGAAGTAAAACACATACAATGCTTCATGGAGCTAATACATGGTTGTGACAAATACATAGGATTGGCATATGAATCCTCTATTAACTCTCCTATCACCAACGAAGACTCCATGCACCCAATTTTACATTATGCACCCAATTTAGTGGGGCTACATCATTGATATACAAAGTAATACATGACTTAGACTTCCATTGACCCATACATAGCTATATCAAGACATACTAGACACCATGGGTCTCTCCATGAGCAATAAGCCAACAAGATGGAACAATAAAAGTACATGGCTTTTACATCTGCACATAAGTGTGCTCTCCTCTATGCATGCCCAAAATATGAAATAACATGAGTACATGGAATCAATGAGCATCAATATATGCTCCATATAGAAGCAACAATAAAATGCAATACATGGCATGTGCATCAAAACATAACCTCCATGAGCAATGCCATAAGCTCTCAATGTGTATCAACAACAATAGGAGCACTATCAAAATCATATGTTAGTGCATGGCCACTTCATACTTTGGCCATCATCATCCTAACAATGAAGATCTTGCAGCAAGATCATAAAAACCATTAGTAACCACCACCATGCTCCATATGTGCATCAACAACAAATTCATATCCTCGTCATCAGAAGCAAAATTATCTCCATATATAAGCATCCATATACATCAACATGACTCAACCATATGAATATCCAACACATCATAAGCAACATCATGCTCTCTCTCTCCATGCAATAGCAACATATAATTCACCCACCTAAAACATATTAGTTGCATAGATGATTCATCTAGAAGTGAAAACATAAGCAATGAGCTACATATACTCTAGATGAGCCAACTTTAACACATTATCAAATATCCATGGCAGAAACAAGTATAATAAAGCATTCCATAACTATGATATAGCAATGAAAACACTAGAAGCATGGAAAATTTTCCATGAAGCCATACTATCTCATCCAACCAGCAATGTGTGGCAACAACAATAGAAATCATCCTCCATCAAATCAATTTAAAATACATAACAAAATCCTCCATAATGAACAGAATGCCAACACTCTCCAAATCCATTTGGAAGCACAAATTCTCCCCTGGATGTGTGATCCTCCATCATACCTTGACCATGCACATAAGACAACCATTTGGTTGTCATATCTCCAAAAATATCAACAAGAACTCAACATGCAGTTGCTCCAAAAACCATCAATAACAATATAGTTGATCTAAACGATAAATAAAATGGAAGAACATAGATCAGAAATAAAAATACACTTCAAACCTCATGAGCTCCCCCCAAACATAATATACCTCATGATGATATTGATCCTGTGGACTTGAATATGCATGGCCGAACTAGATAAAAGAATCATTACTATTGGTACTCCTTAAGCTTCCAACACTCCCCTTCAGACCATGCTAGTCTCATGCATACCACTGCATTCAAGTAGATCTAACATGAAAGAATGGACTGCAGTAGGGACTGATATCATCTACTCTAAATCTGATGAGGAAGAGTACTCTCTTGGTCTCTTTGTAGTTTTCACTCTTCCCTTTAACCCATACACATTATCTAGGGCCTTGGCTCCTACTGCAATCACTCTCTTTGATCCTTCTTTACAGATGATGCAACCTATGGAGTTGAAGATCACTTCCTTACCCCCATCAACCATTTGGCTCACATTCAAGATATTATGCTTTAGGCCTTCAATGAACCAAACATCTTCTACATTTGTCCTCTTCTCACCAAGATTGGCTTTGTTGCTTCCTAACACTCTAGCCGATTCACTACCTTTAAACACAACATGGTCACTCTTGGTTCTATTGAGAAAATGAAATTTTCCCCTATCTCCTAACATATGGTGTGAGCATCCACTATCAATATACCACATGTCATTCTTGTCATGTGAACAAAATGCAATGTCACATCTTCCTAGTTGTTGTTCCTTCTTCCATGTGTTCCTCGGTTGCATATTCTCCCTTGACTATTTCTTTTGAACAAATGGCCTCAATAATCTAGGCATCTTACAATCCTTGGCCATGTGCCAAAAATTATGGCACACATAACATTCTATGCAACCAAGGTATGTATCCAAAGGATCTAATCTTTTGATGCTCATATTAGACCTCCATCTTCTCATGCTAGATCTGCAATCAATGGATTTATGCCCAAACAAGTTACGTGTAAAACAATATCCATTAAATGAACTTATGTACCTAACAGATGATCCTCCTCTTAGTTGATCATGTTTTTGCATATATGTGTGCATTTCCCTCCTATAAGTAGCTTCCACATGGCCAAAATTGTGACAGTTGAAGCACTCAATCCCGTCCATTAAGGGGGCAAAGGAGTTTTGACTTCTCCTCTGAAAACTGCTAACGTCAACCATAGGACCAAATGATCTTCTAGATGTGAAAGCTCCTTTTGGTTTTCTGCTTTGCTGAAACTAGTGTATTTATTTTATCTCTCCTTTCTTGCTACTATTGTTGATCACATTCTTTGTTGCAAGCTTCTTTGGTTCTACTTTGTTATTCTTTCCTTCATTGTTAGGTCCCTATAATACTAGTTTATTCCCTTATTATTGTCATTGTAGCCCCTTATTATTATTGTTGTGCCCATCTTGTCCCCATATCGTTATTGTTGTGCCCCATAGAAGCCCACTATTGTTATTGTTGTTCCCTTAAATTATTATTGTTATGTCGGCTTTGATTATATTGTGACCCCTTAGACTCCTATATATATAAAGGAGGTTTTGTCATTTATATCATCCAAGAATTTTTTATTTGTGTAATTTAAAGGAGGTTTCCCCCTCGAAGAGGGATATTTTGAAGTCGTTGACCTAACTTTTCTTCTATTTTGTGAGCTGGTTGCATAACATTTGGTATCAAAGCTTTGGATTCTAGGGT
This sequence comes from Pinus tabuliformis, assembly GCA_031772625.1. Taxonomy (NCBI): domain Eukaryota; kingdom Viridiplantae; phylum Streptophyta; class Pinopsida; order Pinales; family Pinaceae; genus Pinus; species Pinus tabuliformis. The sequence continues at coordinate 48,995,706 of CM062805.1, read as the reverse complement.
TTCGCTGCTCCAAACAGGTCACTGTGGAATTTTCACTTTAACTTTTTTGCTACGAAGTTTTAGAATCTAACCTTAAAACCCATTTGAGACAAAAACCTGATGAACCTCGGGTCCGAATTTCAGATATTGTTTCGCTATATTTTCGGATATATGGTCCAAGGAAGTTAGGGTTTTTCCAGACTCTAGAATTACATCCCAAACAAGTGACCTTGGGAAAATCGTCATAAATTTATCTCTAAGCATCAAATTTAAATTTCATAAGAATTTACAGAAATAGAATGGACATTAGTTTTCTTTCTATTGTTTTCAGGTCCTAAGGTTGAAACAATGATACGTAGAGGGTCGTACAGGTTCGATCTACTGAACAAGTCTATAATCAGGCCATCGTTGGAGATTTGACATAACTATTTCTTGAAGAATCCAATCTTTATCAGAATTTTGGGATTGGAAAGAGGACTCGGAGGGTTACCACATGACATACTTTTAGACCTTTGAGATCCTAAATTATAGAGATAAAACATATTCAATATCGAGCTCCTATGAATCGAAAAAAGGTATGTATTCTTTTTAAACATTTGCATAAGTTTGGGTTGAAAAAATTGTTTGAAGTGATTCAGAGGGAGTAGTGAAGAATTAATATCATTAATTGATGCCCCTAAGAAAGAAAATGGAAACACCTAGTAAGAAACCTGAAAGATCTAGCATGACTCATGAATAAGAGGAAGTAATGCAACATAATATATCAAAATTACGAGACCAAGTGCAACAAATTTCATTGTCACAAAAAGTAACAAAAGATAAGATGGATGGTTTAAAGAAACGCATAATGGATGGCATGGAAGCTAAGATGGAAGCTAATATGGATGGTTTAGAAGCAAAACCGAAAGGAACATTGAATATTTGAAGAAATACATGGAAGGTTTGAAAGGAGGTTTGGCCAAGTTGCTACAAGAAATGCTTCCTAATGCCGAAAAGGTAGTAGAGGAAACTCATGATGAGAACAAAATAAATGTTAGTCATGATTTAATAGAATATAACATTAGATTGAAGACTCGCCATGTTCCAAAGATCAATATGAGGAAGTTTGATGGCAAGGATCTCCTAACATGGATACTACAAATGGAGCAATATTTCGATCTCCAGAATGTGAAAATCACACAAAAGGTACGTATTGCAACTTTATATTTAGAACCCAATCAGTTTGTATGGTATCGATGGCTTTTCTCTCGTAAAAAGTTTTTCACTTGGTCAATTTTTATGGAGGAAATGATAGCACATTATGAGGATACAAAAAGAAACACATTGTTTAGCCAATTGATAAATCTCAAACAAAAGGGTTCAATGGTGGAGCAAATTGAGGACTTCCAAAAATTGAATATAAGGGTAAAATATATTCCAGAGGAGCATAGGATTGATGTATTCATAGGGACTTTAAATGATAACATCCAACATGAGGTTCGCCTTTGGGAACCTGATGCATTAGAGAAGGCATTTAGGATGGCAAGAAAAATTATGGCAACAAGGAAGCCTACCACTCACAACTATAAAGATGGAAGTGTTGTTGCCCCTAGCCTTCCACAACCTACAAGGTTAACACCACAAAAATTGGAAGAAAAAAGAGCAAAAGGGCTTTGTTATAGTTGTGATAGAAAATACACTAAAGGTCATAAGTGTGCTGAGAAGAAATTATTTTACATAGATTATGAAGAGGAGGAAGAAAAGGAACAAGAAACACCAACAGAATAGGATATACACCAAGAACCAACCCTAGAGAAAGAAGAAATGAATCCAACCATATCTTGTAAAGCATTGGAAGGATTACCACTCCTCAAACCCTCAAGATAGTAGAACATATCAAAAACAAAAAGGTAATAATGTTGATTGATTCAGGAAGTACCCACAATTTTATTCATTGTAAGATAGCTAAGGAATTGAATTGCTTCCTATATCCAGCACCAGAGTGTCAAGTGATGGCTGCAAATGGAGGAACCATAAATTGCTCTGGAAAGTGCCATAATATCAAGCTATCCCGAGAGAATATGTATTGAATAGTTCAATTCTTTCCATTCCAATGGGTGGTGATGACATTGTACCAGGAGTTCAATGGCTACAATCTTTGGGTATGATAGCTTTTAATTTTCAAGAACTTTTCTTGAATTTTTTTCAGAAGGAAAGGAATTTGAATTAAGGGGTATCACAAGGAAACAGGGAAAGACAATCAGCTCAAACAGCATGACAAAGATTCTAAGGAAATAAAAATGGGGCATAATTGCACCATTATGTTCACTAAAGGTTCCCACATCAAAAGCATCTATTTCTACAGATCTCCAAAAAAAATTGGACAACCATTCCAAGGTAGTTGAGACTCCCAAAGGCCTCCCACTGATTTGTGATCATGATCATACTATTCATTTGATTCCAAGAAGTTTTCCTCCAAACATTAGGCCTTACAGATATACATATTCCCAAAAGAGTGAAATTGAACATATGGTTGCAGAAATTCTAGAGGTTTGTATAATTCAACCTAGTCAAAGTTCTTTCTCTACTCCAGTAGTATTGGTGCATAAGAAGGATGGATCATGGTGCATGTGTCCGGATTATAGGGAGCTCAACAAGCTCACTACTAAATATAATTTTCCCATTCCTGTCATGATGAATTATTGGATGAATTACATGGAGAAATTTACTTCACCAAGTTGGATCCTTGTTTAGGATATCATCAAATCAGAATGAAGACTGAAGACATTCTAAAAACAACATTTAGAACTCATGAGGGTCATTATGAATTTTTGGTCATGCCTTTTGGCCTTACCAATGCACCTTCTACATTTCAAGGTTTGATGAATTCCATTTTCAAACCCTTCCTTTGAAAATTTGTGTTAGTAATTTTTGATGATATATTAATCTATAGTAAATCTTGGAAGGATCATGTTCAACATGTTGACAGGGTGCTCAAACTATTGGAGGAGAAACAATTATATGCAAAAGTGTCCAAATGTTTCTTTAGAGTACAAGAGGTGGAATATCTGGGTCATATTGTATCTCATGAAGGTGTTAAGGTAGACCCTAGCAAAATTAAAGCCATTAAGGAATGGAAAATCCCAACATCCATAAAGCATCTGCGAGGAATTCTTGGGTTGACAGGGTATTATCACAAGTTTGTTAAGAATTATGGGAGAATAGCAGCACCTCTAACAACATTACTGAAGAAAGATGCATTATCTTGGACTCCAGAAGCAACGAAGGCATTTGAACATATTAAAGAGGCAATGTGCCAAGCACCGGTCTTAGCTATGCCATACTTCACAAAAACCTTTATTGTGGAATGTGATGCCTCAGGAAATGGAATTGGTGTTGTTTTAATACAAGAAGGAAGACCCATTGCTTTCTAAAGTTGTCCAATCAAAGGAAAGTTCGTTATGGTACAAAGATCGCTTATACCTCTGTAAGAATTCCCAACTCAAACAAAATATTCTTCTGGAATCGCACACCTCTCCCTTAGGAGGGCACTCGGGATTTTAAAAAACTTACCACAGGGTTAAGAATGATTTTTTTGGGATGGCCTTAAATCCGATATTCAAAAACTTGTGGCAGAATGTTTAGTTTGCCAACAAAATAAAGTTGAGACAATTAATACTTTGGGTCTATTACAACCTTTATCCATTCCAAGTCAATGATGGGAAGAGGTTTCAATGGATTTTATAACAGGTTTACCCAAGTCCGAAGGAAAGAGTGTCATCATGGTGGTAGTTAATAGACTTACCAAGTATGCACACTTTTGTGTATTATATCGTCCATTTAAAGCCAGTACAGTTGCTACGACATTTATGGAAACAATTCAAAAGATACATGGAAACCGAAAGATTATTGTAAGCGACAGAGATCCCATTTTCACTGAAAATTTTTGGACAAAATTATTTTCTTGTTTGGGTACTCAATTAGCTCATAGCTCATCTTATCATCCCCAATATGATTGGAAAACTGAGATAGTGAAAAAATGTTTGGAAGGATATGTTCGTTGCTTTTTATCTGATAAATAGACACAATGGGTCAAGTGGTTTCCTTTGGCTAAATGGTGGTATAACACTTCCTTCCATACTGTAGCAAAAATTACCCCATTTATGGCACTTTATGGATATCATCCACCGTCCATCACATCATCTTTAAGAGAAAATTCTAAGGTTCAAGCAGTGGAAGATCGCATCGAGCATCAACAACAAGTTCTCCAACTCTTAAAGGATAGCCTCACTTTTGGCACAAAATAGAATGAAACAACAGGCAGATTGACATCATAGCGAAAGAAGTTTTGATGTAGGTGACTAGGTATTTATACAACTACAACCATACAAACAAATGTCCCTCGAGAAAGCTAAGAAGGATAATAAATTATCACCAAAGTATTATGGTCCGTACAAGGTGTTACAAAAGATTGGTACTGTGACATACAAATTGGAGCTTCTTGCATCTTCTCGAGTGCACTCAGTTTTCCACGTGTCATGCTTAAAGAAGGTTATAGGTGACAAGTTCCTAGTTTAAACAATATTGCCAGAACTTGACGAGGAAGGAAAAATCATATTGGAACTTGAAGCAGTCATAGAAACAAAAAATTGGCAGCTACAAAATCGATCAATTTCATAGTATCTCATCAAGTGGAAGAACTTACCCGCTGAAGATTCCACATGGGAGGATGAAAATTTTATACAGAAGCATCCATAACTACTCAAGAGTTGAGTACAACACTTTTTTGAAGGAGAGGGGCATGTTAGCTCCCTATAATACTAGTGTATTCCCTTATTATTATTGTCGTTGTGGCCCCTTATTATTATTGTTGTGCCCATGTTGTCCCCATATTGTTATTATTGTGCCCCATAGAAGCCCACTATTGTTATTGTTGTGCCCTTACATTATTATTGTTATGTCATCTCTGTTCATATTGTGACCCCTTGACTACTATATACAGAAAGGAGGTTTTTTCATTTGAATCATCCAAGAATTGTTAATTAGTGTAATGTAAAGGAGGTTGCCCCCACGAAGAGGCTGATTTTGAAGTCGTTGACCTATATTTTCTTCTATTTTGTGAGATGGTTGCATAAAATTCATGCAAAATTATCTCACCCTTTTGAAAATCGTTGCCAGATTTTCTCACTGCTATGTTGCTCTTCACTTTCTCTAACTGTTGGTTATTTTCCTCATGCTCCCTTCTCAATTTGTCAATCACACCTTCAAGCGCTTCAGCATAATCCTTCCTGTATTTTTTCCTGCTGCAATTGACTTCTTCTAATCTTTTCGATTATGCCAGCTATATTATCCGGGTAGAGATCTCTTCCTTGAGATCTTTCTCCTTTTGATCATATTCATATTCATATTCATATGGCAGATTCATGTTCAATGTTAAGGAGAAAATGATTATGATCATCATCTCTTTCACTAACCAAACCTGAATCATTGTCATTACTGCTATCAAAAATATAACTCAAAAGTATATCATTACAACTTATACTGTCAGATTCGTTATCCTTGTTCACAGCTGGTTCAAGTGGACCTTCCTTCTTCTTCTTTTTTCTCTTCTCAACCTCTTCATCATTGTTGCTACTGTTGGATCCATATAACATATGCAATCTATCCCAAACTTCCTTAGAAGATTTCAAATCTCCAATTTTCTCTAAATCTACACTATGGATATTGTCGAAAATAATTTTCCTTGCTTGAGAATTTTGCTTCCGTACTTTAGAAGAAGGAAAATATTCATCATATCCTTTAAAAACCAATCTCCAAATGTTAGAGCCACAAAGTAATAATTTATTTTTCACACTTTCTCGCCATACCTTGAAATTTGCAGCAATAGCAACTGATTTCCTTGGAAAAATTGTTCCCAAAAAAATGCAAATTTTTGCTAAAAATCTTGAAGATCCACTCTCTAGTGATCAAGCTGCACCCAAGAACCCACGGTCTAATACCAAATGTTGGAAATTAGATCACTACTGAGAGGGGAGGATGAATCAGTAGTGATAGCCTTTATATAAATTTTAAATTTTTTTGTCGAATTATCAGTTTGCAACACACATCCACAATATTATCTTATCAAAACATGAAAGCATCAATAAAATCAAAGCATAAACACAAATAAGCACACATGAAGACACAAGTATTTATGGTGGAAACCCTTTCGGGAGAAAACCACCCTACTATTGTTGTGCTTCTCAATTCTTCTATTAATATGCTAAACAAATTTACATGGATTAGCTTACAACCATAAGTTGGAAGACTCGACTTCCTTCATAGTATGTTGACACCTATAACACAGGAAATATGTTTCTCTTGCAGATCTATGGAAATCAATCCACTGGAAGCACCCACGACCAACGATCCTCTCCCAACATCCATTCGATTATCCAACATCGGTTGGATGGATAAATCTAATCCTTTTACTGAATATGTTGAATCATTGTCTACTTTTAAGCCTCCATGCCTTCACTTCCTCCAGGTGAACCGCGTTTCATAAATGTTTCATATTGGGCTCTCAATTCACTCAACATGAGCAACCCAACAACACCATCATTCTGCGACACAAAATCTAAAGCAAAATCTCTTCTCGAAGGGGATTACTTCTTCTCTCCTACTCACAACAATCTTTTATCTTTAACACACCACAAGTCGTCAATATTCTACTACCTGCAACATACAAATTATGTAATCACTTCTCAATTCTATTTATGAATTCTGCATACATAACTATGATAGATCTCTGCTATACTGTGTGAGTAGTTGTTGCAATCTCTATTCACTCACAATGGCATTCTCACAAACTCTCAAAAGAAACCAACCAAATAGACTCAAAGCCTTCCTCTATTTATCATTTTTTTGTGATGATTAACTTAGTAATTGCAGCTCAATATTGGAAGCTTTATTTATATGCTTGATTTGATTTGTATTTGGCTTCTTGACATGATAAATCCACTAACTTCACATAATGAGAGAGATTCCTTACTTTAACCATCTCCTAGAATTTAGTTAACCTTTTCTGAACTTTACATGGAAAAACCCGAACAAGACAACCCAGAAAAACCATTAATTAACCTAAGTAGCGTGAGGAATATGGGGAAAATCACCTCCATAATTTACGCTACTCATGTGAAGGAAATTTGCGTATATACATTGTTACTATGAAGGAAACTAGCATATACCCTCTAAAATCCCAGTTTCCAACTTGTTTAAGCCACCACGGAGCACAATTTCAGGAGGGTGTGAGGGACACCATGACAAACCTCTATAACCTATACAACCTACTCAAACATATTCCAATTCTTGTAGATCTACTCCAAGCCCTATGTATAACATCATCAACATGAGAGATCTAATCCGAGACATGGAGACCTAATCAACAAGGTTCATCAACTCTAACTCTTGTAGCAACATCTCCAACACCTGCAGCAACAACATCATGTCATTCAACTTCCTCCAACGTTGATAGAGGCACATCAAACACATGTAGCAACATCTCTAATGCTTCAAACACACGTAGAAGCATATGCAATACTTGTGGCAGCATCTCCAACACCTACAGCAGCAGTATCATGTCATCCAACTTCCTCCAACAGTCATGTCATAAGTATGTTGACATCAATGCCAACCAACAAGACCATGAAGCCAAATATCCATCACACGTGCATATGAAAAACAACACCATGAACCTGTTGACATCAATTCCAACACTACAATGCCAATAGGGCATCCCTTGTGCATAATTGATTGAGTGGATATCACTCACATGGATGACTCTCATTTCTTGCTTCGCAGCAAAAGTGGTGGTCATCTTGCCACCTATTATGGTCCAGAAGACATGTAGACCTACTACAAGATGCTTAGGACTACATAATATGCAAATATAAACTTCTACACCAGATGGTCCAACCTCGACACAAGTGACATTATCAAATCTTTGTCTCGGGAGCTTGCTATGTTTCTTCACCACCCATCTGTAGTTTATCTAACTAGGATTCTCATAGATGTATATCAATATCTTATTGTCATGTGTTTTTAGTTGCATGGGTGGAAGAACGTTGAAGTGTTTGAGGAAAATTGGGTATATATGCTCAATATGGTGGTAACTCGTGGTAAAGTATTTAATTGGGCAGATATATTATCATTTGAGTTGCAGCATCATGTGGGGTAGGCGAAAGCATCTTTGGGGGTGAAACAGGCACCAGAATTCTAAATTTCTGCATTTCTTTTAGATGGAATTTGTGAACAATGTGCTTTCCCAGCAATGTATTAGAACTGGACCCCTCAGAACAAGCTCTTAGTTTACTTCCATTGTAGAGTGTTGTCAGAATCAAGCTTCAGAGGTGCATATGATAGATTGGATAAGCACTTCTTTGCAATTATATTCCATATGATATTCGAGATCGGTCCTCCTTGCATGACTAATTAGGTGAAGGAGTCACTGCAGGATATCATGGATTGGTTTACAGCGCCAGAGGGCACACACATTTGATGTTTTGGATTTCATATATCCCCTCATATCATGATGCGATATGTGACCAATAAGGTGGTCATGCAGGAAGTAGCACTTCAGTTGGACAAGGGATTTTCATGATTTCTTCACAGGAGGAAAAAAGCCCCTTGGCCCACCTTCCCTTTCAGGATTAGACTATATGAGTTAAAGAGCCACAAGGAGGCCACTACAGAAATACAAGAGCTAGATCACTTTCACTTCGTAACTAAGGACTTTCATGGATATGATCCAAAGAGAGTGTACAGGAAGCATTGCAAAAGGATTGGTTTCTAGTGGGGATATTAATCAATGTCCACAGTAGAAGACGAGAAGGTGAAGCACTTGTAAAATGCAGTTAGAAAGACACATCTAGGGATGGAGATTAATTCACCCCATGATCCACCAACTCAATATATACACATCTAGGGAGGCAGAACATATCACCCCTCAAGCAAAGACTGTAGCTCCTAGGAAAAGGATCAAGTATGATTCGATAGGAAAAAGCAACAGGAAATTGAAAGTTGATCCTTTGAACATAGGAACTACTCAAGTAGAACAAGAAAGGAGAGAAGCATAAGAAGAGGAAACAAGATGAGTTTCTTAGGAATCAATGCGAAGAGGAAGAAGAAAGGAGAAGAATAGAAGAGGAACAACAAAGGAAATCCCAGGAGGAAGAAGCAACACAAATACTGGAAGAAGAACTAATTGAGTCAGGAGATAGAAGAAGAGTTTGAGGAAGAGGATACCATCCAACCCATTGATGATGAACCAAGTTCTCTAGAATAACCCTATCTCACAGGTGGTCATCTTCCATTTGAAGAAATGGGAATCACACCTCCACCTATAGACAGAGCCATGGATGTGTGAAATGTGATGTTTGACCATCTCAAGAAGAGGATTGTGCAGTAGAGGCATAGATACTTCCCAAATGAACCTTATAATCCAATCTCAATTTCTACAAAAGAAGGTGATAACTGCAAACACCAGAAGGAATCTTAGGGAAATCATGGCGGAAAATGTTTCTTTTTATACAGTAGTGAAGGATAACTATGAATATATATTGAATGATAATGTTATATTAAGAAGAGAACTTGTTTCAGTGAAGCAACAAGCGAAACACCTTGCGACAGAGAATCAATGGTTATCTCCACAAAACTTCAACACCGTAGAATTACAGTCAAACATGTAGTAGGAACTACGGCCAATGGAGGACCCCATAGCATAGTTATATGATGAGGTGATCCTTCTACAACAAGTGGTGTCTCCTCTCATTGGCATTCAGAAGAAAGCACAAGAAGTGGTAAAACTCCTAAAATTTGTAAACAGAGTGATTGACCATCTTCAGCAATGGGCTGCCAAGTATTTGGATGTTCCACCACAATTGTTTAGAAAAAACAGGATAGCCATTGAAATGGACCCAGTACAGCTGAGACTCCACTGTCAGAATTATAATTGTCTTGGAGAACACGCGACTAACACCATTGTTTCTTATAGTCATTTGCACAATGGTTTCGATTCTCTAACACAAAAAAATGGGATCCGTTAAATACGAACACTTGAAGAGATCAGAGGCAGGGAAGTAATCTTCCAAGATATCGGGCAGTACATAGAACATATCAAGCAAGCATCGAAATAGAAAGGCTTGGAGATCACCAAATACATTATTCTACAGTATTTCATTGCACTAGTCAAAGCTCATATGAAACTTTCATGGCTATGGAATAATGTACAGTCAAGCTCCAATACCATGTTGATAGAGGCACTGGAGGTGAAGATGCATTATGCGGGGGACTTTCCAGTTCAGGTCAAAGTCATCTCAACAGATTTTAGAGCATGGCACTCATATATCACAAATGATCTCCATGAGGAAGCAAATGATTTATCTATTTAATGAGATTGTCCCATTATCAATTTTGTCTTATATAGCCATTGTCTCATATGTAATTTGTCTTTTGTAATCAAAGGTATGTAATGAAGTACAAGAGAGAAATGTGGAATGTGAATAACGGCATATGGAATGTAAAGAATCCTGTATAGAATATGAACATTCATAGAAGTTAAAGGGTCATGAGGAAGCTCAATGGTCATTGTTATTTGTTATAAACAGCTCCTCGTAACTCAAGCTAGAGGTATGGATTCTTGGAGTCTTACCTTGGCTTCTCTTTAGTGCATAGGAGATAGATCATTCTTTGGAGAAGCAAGTCATGGCTTAATGTTCCACTACTAGATATAGTGTTTCATCAATGTAACAGTGTACTCGGGATATTTCATTCATAATCAGAAGCTCTATGATCCAGCATTTCTTCATACATGTATCGTAGATATAGTAAGACTATTCTTGTTATGTTTGTGGTATATGTTTCTTTAATTACATACTAAGTTTAATGAAATAATTCATTGATTAGCTGTGGTTATTGTTGAATAAGTGTTATTATGCATTCATGATTGTTGTTTATTATGTGGACTAATCTGCAATTAATCCACAAGCCTTTCTCTTCCTTCCCGGGTCCCCCTTTAGGATAGTACCATTCATTTTCTAACCGAAGGCTCATTTTCCTTTACCAGTCGTGGAAGTTCCCTTGTGCACCTTACATTGGGTGTTTCACAAAGCTTACATACTTTTTTCCCAAATAGGTGTTGCGATCTCTTGTGTGTGATTGTAAACAAGGCATTTCTTTGAAACCTTTCCAACAGTGGTCGAACTGTATAGCCAGATGGGAATCCTACACCAAGCAGTGTGAGGTCTAATTAGGAATTCACATAGGGGACATTTCCCTTACATGTTGATAGCATCTAGCATCGTCAACAAGTTCTCAGGAAAGAGTTTTGGTGAATATATCAGCAACTTGTTCCTTTGTTGATGTAGCATCTTATTTTTCCTAGTACAATTTTGCGACCCCTATTGAAGGTGATTTGTTGATGTATTATATATGACAGACTTATATGTTATGGACTTGGATCGATCACTTGATCGGGAAACACTATTATATATATTACATATTGTTGTTCCTATGAGATGATAATGGTCAATTAATCATGCCAGAGCACCTAAAATATTTGTTTTAGGGGTTTTGGTTTTGGTTTTTTATGGAGGACCAATACATAGACAAATTGTAAGAATGATGTATTGACACTTTTAGATAGTACTAATAGATAATCAAAGGGATTCTTTTTAACTTCACACAGTGATTTGAATTTATAAAGTGTGTAGAAAGAATTGTAAGGAGATATGATTAATTTAGATTTCAAATAGAAATATAAATTATCATAAGTGGAAAACCTTTGTCCAATGTTCAAAAGTTAAACAAACTATGCTTAAGATTACATAAGATCATGGAAAATTTTAGGGGCTAATGTTCGCCCAGTGGGCTAATTTTCCATGATTTTTCCACAAAAAAGATTCGCCAATTTCCAATTTTATAAAAGACGATTCGCCCAAATTTTAGAATATAAAATTATTTTACCTTAAAAATCGCCAACATTGTATAGAGGCTATATATAAAATCATTATAAATTTGAATAATTTTACAAATATATCAATAAACATTTTATAGTTTGCATATTAGGGATTAGTGAGATTCGCCAATGTTTTTAAACTTCAAGAAATTTTTCCATCCTTAAAATTTTCCTTGCATAAGATGCTAACAATTTTATGATTTAGAGGGAGCCTTTCAGACAGACAATCTAATATCTTAGTCTCTTTATGATAATAACTTCATAAAGGAATTTTAAGAATAATTGTAACACATTTATTCTCACCTAATATCTCTCTAAAATTTAAACACATGAAGAATAAACAAAATGAATGCAACACATGAAAAACTTACAGAAGAAAACGAAATTATATGAGACCAAATTCAGAATCCTTTGCTTTATTATCAGTGATCTAGAAACAGCTTGTACATCAATGCTTTTACAAAATTGCTTATGAAAGGTACCACCTTTGATAACTCGTAGAAGAGAGTTATTTATACAAGTTGAGTGTTAAGAAAACATCTTAAACAAATTTACAAAAATATCTTAATAAAAAATCAGGAAAAATGAATTGATAGTCAATCTGTCACTATTTTGTTGTTGAATTGTTGATGACTGTTCCTCAAAATTCTTAATGTTGTTGACTTGTTGATGATTGTTCCTCAAAATGTTGAATGTTGTTGATCTTTATTTCATTCAAGTAAATCAGTTAACTTTTCCCAACATTTATTATCTGGGATAGATAGCTTAGTTACCCTTCGATAAACCTCGTCCATTTCTGTATATTTAGTAATATTTTTACTAAAAATATGTGTTTTATTTCATTAAGGATGAAAAAGGTATCTCAGAGGGCATTCAACACAAGCATCAGTGTTGTTGTACCTTTTATATTTGAAATTGTAGCTGCACTGGTCTTGACCTCTGTAAGCTTGAGGACATAGTCTTCAATAGGCATCAACTTATCATTTATCACAAATAGGGAGGGTAAACCCTTGTTGGTCAAGGGTTCCAACCTGCTAAAAAAATGTTGGACTATGACATTAACACTGCTGCACTTTTCCTCCAACTGAAGAATGAGATTTTTCTTTGTAATAACCTTCTTCAATTCCAATATGGTTGTTGTCCTGTCATCAATACCCAATTCTTGAAGCTCATAGCTATCTTTAGAATTCAGAAACTTGATTATATCAGTGGCTATTTCTGGCTTGTCATCAAGTTGATTTGAGATAGTTTCAATAGCTTGTTGAGCTTTTTCCAATAATTCTTTTTGGTCAAAAATTATTATGATATAAGGCCAAATATCTTTGATTGATTCAATGGTCTCTTCCCATATAATCTCCTTTATTAAACCCAGTGTATTTTCGAGGTAAGATTCTTTGACTTATTTCTGCAATACCTCAATTTGACCTTTTTCCCTCTGCAACTCAGTTGCACGTGAGTTGTCTGCAACTGCTTTCATATGTTGTAGTGTCTTCATCTGATCCTGCAATTTCTTGATTTCCTTTGTCTGAATAGATAGGTTCTGAACGGCTTCAGCAAGTTGTTCAGCTCCTTCTATTGTACTTGTGGTTGATGTTGTGCCTGAGGCAAAAACTTTAGTTATAGAGACTACTGTAAGAGGAACTACATCCATTGGAATATTGGACTTTTTCACAACTTCCTCTTTCTCTTTGACAAGTTTTTCCATTTGCTCCTCCAGCTATTTTATTTGCAGATTTTTTTCTATGATGAGCTTCATCATGTCAGATTTCTGAGCCTCAGTGTCTTCAATTTCTTTAGACATTGTGTCCTCTAACGCTGGCAATTTGAGCTACTTCCTTAATGCTGAAATCTCAACATTTTTCTTCTTGACAATTTCTTTTGTAGCCTTTATATCAGAGGGATCATATCCCATCTTCAGCACCATATCTTCCAAAGCTTTGATCTTGGTGTATTTTTCCAATGAGGAAACTTTCTCAAGCTTGAGTTGTGACTGTGTATTAGCCAAGGTAACCTGCATCTTTGACAGACTCATGGCAGTGTTAGTTAAAGTGGAAGCAATCATTTGGCTAGTCTGTTTATGCATCTCAATTTGGTCAATTAGATGTACATCTTTAACATTGAATTCAAAGGAAGTTTGCTTCTGGTAATGTGCAGAAGTTCTAGGTTGTGGAATCTGAGCTTGTAAGAAAGCCATCTACATCTTACCCTTTTCAGAGTCAAAGGCTGAAAAAAGTCTGGCTTGAGAACTAGAAGAATGTTTCCAGGATTGAGTATAAGTGTTTAACTTTAATTCTTCATTCTTCTTCTTAAATTCACTAAAAACATGAAAAATATCATCTTCTTTATCCTTATGACTGACTTCACTAATCTAAATCACCTATTGTTCATGAGATGTGGTGGAATGAGTGGGAGACTAATTAGACTGTCCACCAGACTATGTGAAAAGAGATGTCTCTCCAAGTCCATCAAATGTTGTTTTCTGAGACTCATTAGTTGCACTGACCTTCAAGGAGATCTTATGCCTCTTCTTTTTGTACACAATTCTAAAGCGTTTACTTGATGCTTCTTCTGTAGGGGATGATTGTTCTTCCCTTCCTTGTTTGGATGTCTTTTCTTGTGCAAGTGGAGTCTGTATATTTGAAGTAGAGACTACCTGTTCTTCAGCTTCTTGAAGGGTGTTTTCCTTCCATTCTAACAAATTTTTGTATTGTTCAATCTCAGGCCTGGCTATGTGATGATATGGAGTAAATTTATTTTCTACTCTGAGTTTTGAAATCAATCCCATTGGGTCATAAGACCAAGTAAAGATGAGGCCAAAATTCATCTCTTTCAATAACCTGTCTGCTTCTTCTCCTGCTGCTCTAGTGTTACAGATGAATGGACCAACCTGAGCTTTTAGCTTAAACTGTGATTTCTTCTTTGCAGCCACAAAATGCACTTCATCTGCATTGAGCCTCTGCCTAATATATTCTAATGCAAAAATTCTCATAGGGAGGTACTTAGGCATCTTGTAAGGTGGAAGATCACAGCCAAAGACTCTGATCTCTGTATAATTTTGGTAAAGATACCAATCTCCTATTGTGGCTTGATCAACTAGCTGCAAGAATTTTACAATTTCATCACTAATCCTTGGTTCTGGAGTATTGCTCAAAAGATTAATGGATGGATGAACAAACAATTCTATGAATTATTTATATGAAAATTCTTCTTTCTCCTTCATTGATCCAGGTCCGGGTGTGACGAAGGACCCTTCCAAGACCTTTTACTTTTGTGATGTGTTAAATTGCATTTTAAAATAACATTAATGAATACATTTGCATGCGGAAAAGAAGAGGAACATGAAATCATCAACAAATGAAAACATAAGCATTGATAATGGAGTTCATCCAAGAGGGACTACGTCTCTGGGACCGGTGTCAAGATGGTGTATGCCACTGCATTAAGTGTTGTCAATAATGGTGATGTACACAGAGATGATGTCTTGATCATACAAGGAAAAATTCCCTCACGCAGGAGTGGCTCTAAGAGATATTCCACTACTAGAATTCTCAATCAAAAGACTCCTATCAGTATGACACAAAAAACATGCATGGTGAGCATCCCGCCAACATGGCACAAAAGGGATCTCAATGCAAAACACATGCATGACGACAACAAGAGTATCCCAGCAACATACAACAAGGGATCTCAAAGCATAACATGATGAGTTATGACAACAAGTACATCACATAGAAGATTTTGCATCAAATCAAGCAAGGAATCATGACAACATGTAATAAACAAGATCCTGCATCAACATCAATCAAGGATCTGTGCACCATAATGCATAAAGAAGAAGTACATGAACACATCATATACCTCACAACCAAGGGCCATCTAAAGAAGTGGATGTCACACTGCTGAAGCTGCTTGGACCATCGATCTCAAGGCATGTGGACATATGCACTGGCACTTAGAAAAGTGACTAGAAGAAGAAATGAGAGAATAAGAAATCGGAAGACACCATCAAATTTGTGGCATCGAGTAGTGCTAAATCGACTGTCCAAAATCCGAATTTTGAGAAGTTGAGAATTCTAGGCTAAAGGAATCTTTTAGATTCCCTCGGGATTCCTCAAAGACTCTGCTCCATGGATGGACTGGAAATATGCAACTCAAATGGTGAATCTGATCTCTCCATTGCGATCCCTACGGAAAACCATGAAAAACAAGTATAAACTTGACTATATTTTGAAATGTCAAAATTTTACCTCCTTGGGAAAATTTCATGGCTCATGGTTCCGCTCCCGGTTTTTGCTGAAATAATGGTTCTACATGCATTCTGCAGATGACCGAAAAATGCAGACCTCTGATGGATAAACGGACAGCACCACTGTGCTCGTGGCAATGAGAGGTGTAAAAACCATATAAAATTTGTCAATTTCTGACAAAGTGAAAATTTTTCCCTCCTGCAAAATTCATGGTTCCCGCATTAAAATATTAATTAATTGCCTCGAAATCTGTGCCCACATTCTGCCTCCTCGAACTCTATGTAGAATTAAAATCTCTGAGTTTAAATAAAATCGTTGGGCGGATTTACCAACATGAGCATTTATGGCTCAATGGCAAATTCGGAATTTGGTTGAGGAGAGGTCGGGGGATCAAATCCCACCCCTCTATATATATATTTTAATGAACCAAAATGATGTATTAATGTGGGTTCAGGTCCACATTGGGCGGCCTGCCCCTAATGCTGCATTAACACTTTAATCAGCACATTAATCGGCGATTGGACTTGTTGAATGGCAGTCATATATATCGGCGTTAGATATAGGGTTTCGTCGATATCTATATCGGCGCGCGCGCTGTCGGAACATATATCGGCGATTGGCGCTGATCGGCACCGATTAAATTGACGGTCGGCACTTCCGATTGGCGCTTTAACATATGTCAGCGGATTAATCGGTGATCGACACTATATATGGAGCTATTATCGCATATATATCAGCGTGATATGTGGGGTTTCACCAATATATATATCGGCGATATATAATATGGTTGGGCCATTGGGGTGTGGGCTGGGTCCATCGCTGGTGGCCTGCCCACCCCGATATACATGGGATATATGATAGTTTGGAAGGTTCGGCAAGGGTTATGGCTGCCAATCCTAAATATATATGTGATTTGTTTTTATATAGTTATTAATAACTATATATTAAAATAACCATTTTTGTTATTAAAATGATTCTTGTCTCTTATGCAATTTTAGGAGACCAATGAAAGAACACCAAGTGTCAATGCTTGATGGGTTGCCATGTGGGTCCCACGTGCTTATTGGGATGCCATGTGGCACACTATGGGCCCCTCTTTTTCCCTGTCATGTCAAACTTTGAAAAGCTCTATCTTTTGCATAGGAGCTCGGTTTGACAAGCCATTCACACCTCGTGATCACGACAACGAGATACTTAACATGAACCTGTTTTGAGCATAATCCAAAAACTTTTATTTTTGAGCCCTCTTTGTCCTATGTGTCTTTCTAGAGCCACCTGGATCAATCCTCCCCACTGAGGAGCTTTTGGTCCTCCAAAAGCATGAAAAAATAATCTGTGACTTTCTATGCACCCTGTCTGCATCACAAGCATCCTAAAAAGGTCTCGCTTCCATCTCCTCACCTTTGTTCTTCGAAGCCTTAAGCGACGAGCCGACACCTGCTACTTCTGTAACATGTAGTATATTGTTTTCCAAATTACATGCTTTGAATGACATGACCAACTAATGACCCAAACGTCCCACACTTGCCACGAGTTTATAACACATACTTGGAGGTCAAGTTTACAATAAGATGGACATAATACCTCAGCTATGACAACAAAGCCAACCTATCATGATTGCTTCAAAAAGTGATGGAAAACACATCATCCATGTAACACGTGATTTACATAAATAAGGCCAAACACTATTATTTTTACAAGTGATTGGAAACATAACATCACTTTCAGAGTGTAACATACGACTCAAAACATGACCAGACATCATTGTTGCCGACCAAGTGATGGAAAACACATTATCACTTTTACACTTTAAAATGCAACAAATGATTTACAAAAGAATGACCATGAAATGAAAACATGCCGAGAAACCATTTTTCACTTATCAATGTGAATGGGTCACCTCCTTGTGGCAGTTTTGCTTGTCGAACAACTGCTCTTCCTAGTTCACGCACCGACGCTTTGACTTTAAGGCGCTACTCTGGATGGAGCCTCCAACAAGTGGCTCTTTGATGGCCATTTCTATCACAATTATCGCAGTAGGTTTTCTTCCTCCACACCTGCTTAACCTGTTTCTTTTCATGTTGTTGAGAGGGTATTTCTTGCCTCATGAATGCTGCCATTATTTTCCAACACTTAGAAAAGGTATGGTTAGGTAAACCACAAAAGGTACATGTTTTTCGATGCCTTGATCTTCGTTCATTATTAACAACATGATCATAATCAAAATGAACATTCAAAGATCGAAAATGGTTATACCTTCCTTTGTTATTCCTGATGTCAATATGGCGATGAGAGCTTGCCTCAGCTCTCCCCCTGCAATGGGCACTGTCGTGGGATGATGGGGATGTGTTCCCATCATTCTCTTTCCTTGACGATTTCAACAATGTCTCAGATGACTCTGACACCTTCGAGCACTCTCCTTTGGTGTATCTCGATCTTGCAAATCGATGTTCATGCACAACCTCCAAAGGTTGAGTTATGCCTTGGTTATTAGCACCAAGTTCTTTCTCCTCGTGCCTCGTCTTTTTAAGGAGCCTCATATTTGTCCCTGTAATTGGGATCTCCAAATCTCCAACAGACATCATACTTTGAGAAGATGAAACCAAAAGGAAATCAACATATTTTACCTCCTCTTTTGATTTGGAAAGAACTGATGAGGGCTGCTCATCATCCGTTGTTGGTGGTTCGCTCGCTGTCTCAGCACATTCCCCAACTTCTTTCCTGACATACCCAAATCCTACCTAACGGGGCAATTCTTCTACTTTGATGGGATTGACAATGCCTTGGCCATTAATGCCCAAGACTTTTCCTTCATACCCCATTCTCTTTAACAGTTTGGAGCCAATTCCTGTGGTATGATTTTCAAACACAGCGAAATCATCATCAAGAAACATACATGAAGATGGAGAACTACTTTTTACCTCGCATGGGTCATGCTGCAGCTTTTCCAAGGCCTCATCCTTTGCTTGCAGCTGTCGTAGAAAACTTTGTTTTTGCTCTTTCTCTTCATGTAGAAGCATCTTCAATTCATCATTCTTTGTTTGAATATTATGTTTGTTTTGCTTCAGTTCTTCCATGGCCTTCTCTATGGCTTGCAACTGAAGCTGTAATTGCTCCTTTTCCTCTGTCTCTTTTTGTAGAGTTTCATACACGATTTCCACTCTCTTGGAAATGAGTTTCATACACGATTTCCACTCTCTTGGAAATGTTGACCATGGTCTCGTACATCGCTCTTTCATTCTTTGTCGCTGCATGTTCCATTGTTCACACTCTATTAGGGTCCAACCCTAACCCCCTTATTAATGTAATAGGGTCAAGTCATAGTTATATTTAAGTAAAGAGTCAATAAAGCCCATATTAATAGTTGTAAGTGGTTGACCCGCATTTAAAGAAGGGACCACAGTTAGTTGCAAATGGGCCATGGTATTAGATAGATGGTATTAATAAGAACCATGGTATTAACCCATGTTATTGCATGTATAAATCCTATATAAAGGATAGATACTCCCCTTGAGGAGCATCATGTCTTATTTTGTAATTGAGCCCAGCTCTATTGGAGGTTTCCCCCTCGAAGAGGCAAGTGAACATTGCTTTCCTTTCTGAATAATAAAATAAATGTTGTTATTTCTTATTATTTTATGTTCTGGGTATATTTCTTCGCATATTTGGTATTCTAGTATCTTCTCGCAGGTCAAGAGCATAACAAGTGGTATCAGAGCACTTTCTAGGGCCAGTGGAATCTCCATTTTTAGCAAAAAAAAAAAAAAAATTGGCTAGAGATGTGTTCCGGCGTCTTTAAACCATAGGATCCGTCGTTGACTGCATAAACCTGCGGATTTGGTGAGGCATGCATGCAGGAAATACAAGAGGTGGTCATGCTTGTTGGACTCCCTTGTAACCCCTATGGGTACCCCTTCGAGTAGTAGCGCATTAGACAGAACCGCACACAGACTGTCTTCCAAGTACCCTCTAGGTATATTGGAAGCCCCCTAGGCTCTCTTGAAACCTTGCCATAGGTAAACTGTCGGCCATCTTGCTACTATAGTGCACTGAGAACAGCACTCGGGGAGATTACTCGCGCATACAATAGGGTATTCGGGTTGTACGGCTAAGGGTACGGTTGATCCTCCTTGGTTAGTGCCCTGAAAGATTGGGCCGAGTAATACTGTCAGATCCTTATGTATGTTGCGATTTGTAGCACCTGACACTCCTTGAGACCATAGTTCCCTCGTCTCTCTCTAGTTCACGCATCATCTTTCCCAGATCAAATCTAGCAGGTGGGGTTTTGTTGCAGCCACAACAATCAGTTCCACCAATCAGATCTATGAAATCCACCATTCAGATCTAGCCGTTTGGGTTCTGTAGCAGTGGCCACAATCAGATCCACCATTCAGATCTAGCAGCAGGGGTTCGATCATTGCCACATTCCTACTCATACTCTACAGTTGAGGGTTAGCCGACAGATCTGACTATTTGTGTGGGCCCCTATACCTGGGTGTGATTCTCGTAGGACATTGGGCATAATTTACTTTTCTGGGATTCAGCTACTGTAATGTTCCTAAGCGAGGAGTAAAACTTGAGACCCTCCCAGGACGCTTATAGGATACTTAGCCCATAAGAATCAGGTTGACGGGCTGAGCAAGGTGGTACCATTCACTTATTAGCATCAACATTTCGGGTGGTCCTAAATTTTATTTATTTATTTCGCAGTAACGACAGGTGCACAAGATCGATGCATGGTACAAACTAGAGCTCAAGCTATGGCCAATGAGAAGATCGACACCCTTAAACAAAAGTTGGATGCATTAATGAAGACGATCCAAACCTCAGCTGACACAATGACAAAGGGCAAGTCGGGGGAACAATCGAAGGCATATGCTTTTAATGAAAACATTGAGGGTGAGTCTAGCCATTCTCTTAACCTCTTTGGAAACCACCAATAGTCCCAGTCGCGACCACCCAAGTTGGACATGTGTAAATTTGATGGCTCTCATCCGACACATGGCTAGCACAAATGGAGCAATATTTCACATTGAATCACATCAGAGATGATGCGACTCAGCTAAGTGTGGGTAGCATGTACTTGGACAATGAAAGATGGAAATGGTGGCAGTGGCATCAACGTTGCTTTGGAAGGCCCGTGACTTCGCAAGTATGCGCAAAAGCCCTTTCGGATTGCTTCGACCATGAACCTAATTTTTTGGGTCGTCTTGCTAAGCTCTGATAGACAGGAACAGTGTAAGAATATATTACGGCCTTTAAAGCCTTAGCCTTATGCACAGGAGGTCTACGAGATGAGTTCTACTTGGAATGTTTTTTCAGCGGTCTCAAAGAAGCCATACAAGCCCATGTCTGACTACAACACCCAATCTCATGGTTGGATGCTTGCAAGATAGCTCATGAAGTAGAATGCATGTTAGCAGCCCAGTCGACTCGTCCAAATTTCATAGCCAAGGGTCACCCCACCCAAGCTCCAAGTACCGCCCAAACACTTAAAGTTCAAAAGGTGTCACCAGCGGAAATGGCGGAAAGAAGAAAGAAAGGATTGTGTTACTACTATGATGAGAAATACTCCTCAGGGAATAAATGCAAGGAACCCAAATTCTTTCAAATTGATGCTATTGATCACATTTCATTGGAGGAAGCCCCACCATTTTAGGAACCAAAGGAGAAACATGAGGACAACCAGCTAGACAATGCACTCCCAACTACACCTAACGAACCAGTTATCTCGCTTCATGCTTTGGCAGGGATTTCTTCTCCCCAAAATCTCAAAATCAGAGGTTTTATTAAGCATCACCCTATAGTAGTCTTGATTGATAGTGGCAGCACGCATAACTTTATCCATCTAAGAGTTGTTGAAGCAATGCATTGTTTTGTTAGAGCAGTCTCTAATTTCCAGGTCCAAATTGCTGATGGGGGGACAATGAAATGTGAAGGCCACTGTGAAAATGTCAAACTTCAAATGGGGGATTATCAGCTAAAGACCCACATGTTTGCCATACACATGGGAGGGTGTGACATTGTCTTGGGTGCTAAATGGATCCACACACTCGGTCCAATCACAATGGATTTCCAGGAGTTATATATGAGCTTTAAGCAGAACAACCACACACATACCCTTTGCGAACTCCAGGCGGGTGCTCCCTCTATCATTAGCTCGCATAGGATGGAAAAATTGTTAAAAATGGCCACCATGTAGTTATAGCCAAATTTAATGCCATCCAGGCCTTTGAACCCACTTCTCTTCATATTCATCCTAAGATGCAACAGATCTTAAACAACCATCTGCCAGTCTTTGACAAGCCTCATGAGCTTCCACCCTCGAGAGGGGAACATGATCATAGCATTACTTTGGTCCCAGGGGCCCAACCACCAAATGTGCGCCCATATAGATATCCATTCGCCCAAAAGAATGAAATTGAAAAAATCATCAAGGAACTCCTAGAAGTAGGCATCATTCATCCTAACATTATTCCTTATTCATCGCCTGTGGTCATGGTGCTCAAGAAAGATGGGGAATGGCATATGTGTCCAGACTTCAGGGTCCTCAACAAGTTGATGGTCAAAGATAAATTTCCCATCCCGATTGTCGATGATTTGCTGGACGAACTAAATGGGGCTCAATTCTTTACTAAGCTCAACCTTCGCTTGGGCTATCGCCAAATTTGCATGAAAGAAGTAGACATTCCAAAGACTGCTTTCCGAACTCATGAAGACCATTATGAATTCATGGTCATGCCATTTGGTCTTTGTAATGCCCCATCCACTTTTCAGAGCCTCATGAATCACCTGCTCAAACCATATCTCATAAAATTTGTCCTTGTTTTCTTTGATGACATCCTCATCTACAGCCACACCTGGGCCACACATCTTCAGCATGTAGATCTGCTCTTGCAACTACTCCAGAAGCATAAATTATTTGTCAATATGTCCAAGTGCTCTTTTGGCATGGAAGAAGTTGAGTATTTGAGCCACATTGTGGGGCATGAAGGTGTCAGGGTAGACCCCAAAAAGATCCAGGCAATGCAGGATTGGCCTCAACCAAAGACCTTGAAGAGCTTCAGAGGATTTTTTGGTTTCACGGGCTACTATCGCAAATTTGTCTGCAATTATGGTTGCATTGCTAGACCCCTCACTCACCTTCTCAAGAAAAATTCATTTCTCTGGAATGATGAAGCACAACAGGCATTTATAACTCTCAAACATGCCATGTGTTCCACTCCCGTATTAGCACTACCCAACTTCGCCAAATATTTTGTGATTGAATGTGATGCTTTAGGTATGGTTATTGGGGCAGTGTTAATGCAGGAAGGTCGATCCTTGGCCTTCACTAGCCAACAACTAAGTGGGAAAAATCTAGGACAATGTACCTATGAGAAGGAGATGATGGCCATCTTACATGCAGTAGATACCTAGCGACCATACTTATTGGGGCGACGTTTCCAAATCTGCACAGACCATCAAAGCCTTAAATATTTTTTGGAGCAATGCCTATCCTCGCCACAACAAAATTAATGGCTCGCCAAAAGTTGGGATATGATTATGAGATAATTTACAAGAAAGGGCACGAAAATGTCGTAGCAGATGCTTTATCATGCCAATTTGAGGAGGAAAGCACCCTACTCGCAATCTCCCTTCCCATTCCATAATGGATTAAGAGGCTCACAAGGAATGGTTTTCACATCCTTTGCTCTCCCAAGTCATTAATAAATTGCAGGCAGATGAGATTCTTCGCTACAAGGACACAGTCGTGAAATCACCAACATCCACCCTCAAAAGTCACATTTCGGCGGAGTTGCACTCATCTCCCACTGCAGGCCATTCAAGCTTTCAGAAGACTTATGCTCGCACTCGACATTCATTCTTTTGGACAGGCATGAAAAAGGAAATTCTTGCTTTTGTAGCTAAGTGTGACGTATGTCAGTACCACAAAGGAGACACAGTCAAATCCCCAGGCACATTACAGCCATTGCCCATCCCGACCTCAATCTGGACGGAGGTTTCTATGGACTTCATTATGGGTCTTCCGAAGTCAGACATCATGGTGGTTGTGAACAGACTTTCTAAGTATGCTAATTTTTTCACCCTACCCCACCCTTTTACATCGGCTTTGGTGGCTCAATCTTTCATGGACCAGATCTTCAAATTGCATGGCATGCCCACTTCCATTGTGTCTGATCATGACCCAATCTTCACCAGTAACTTTTGGCAGGAACTCTTCAGGCTACAAGGTACCCAACTACAACTCAGTACTTCCTATCATCCCCAAACTGATGCTCAAACTGAAGCAATCAACAAATTTCTAGAGACCTACCTTAGGTGTTTCACTTCATAAAATAAACATCTATGGGTATAGTGGTTACCTCTAGCCGAATGGTGGTATAATACTAACTATCATGCCACCACCAAAATGACTCCATATGAAGCAGTTTATGGTCAACTCCCTCCTTCACCTACTTATATCCAAGGATGCTCGAAGGCACAAGCAGTGGATCAACTCCTAGAGAACCACACAACCATGCTAGCCCACCTTAGAGAGAATCTCCATCAAGCTCAAAACCGAATGA
The DNA here is from genome assembly GCA_031772625.1 of Pinus tabuliformis. Classification (NCBI taxonomy): domain Eukaryota; kingdom Viridiplantae; phylum Streptophyta; class Pinopsida; order Pinales; family Pinaceae; genus Pinus; species Pinus tabuliformis. Next base: position 48,970,939 of record CM062805.1, on the reverse strand, counting down.
AGCAACAGGAAGATCAACATCGTTCATAATGCAAATTTCAAGAAGGGGATCAGGTATTTTTGAGGCTGCAACCATATAAGAAAACATCACTCAAAGACAAGGGTTGTCAGAAATTATCTCCAAAATTCTACGAACTGTATCAAGTACTTCAGCACATCGAAGAAGTAGCCTACAAGCTAGCTTTGCCACCCACGAAAAAAATCCATCCAATCTTCCATGTCTCATGCCTCAAGAAAGTGATTGGGAACCATTGCCAAATTCAAACCAGTCTACCGGAATTGGATGAAGAAGGTTCAATCTAGCTCCAACCTGAATAGGTTCTTGACACGCGAGAACGGCACCTGCGTGGCCACACGATCAAGGAAGTCCTCGTCAAGTGGAAAGACACCTCTCCAGAAGATGCGACCTGGGAACCAGCCACTGTCCTTCAGCAGTTTCCGCAGCTTCAACCTTGAGGACAAGGCTATTTTTATGGGGGAGGGCATGTTAGGGTCCAACCCTAACCCCCTTATTTATGTAATAGGGTCGAGTCATAGTTATAGTTAAGTAAAGAGTCAATAAAGCCCATATTAATAATTGTAAGTGGTTGACCCGCATTTAAAGAAGGGACCACAGTTAGTTGCAAATGGGCCATGGTATTAGATAGATGGTATTAATAATAACCATGGTATTGACCCATGGTATTGCATGTATGAATCCTATATAAAGGATAGAGACTCCCCTCGAGGAGCATCGTGTCTTATTTTGTAATTGATCCCAGCTCTATTGGAGGTTGTCCCCTCGAAGAGGCAAGGGAACATTGCTTTCCTTTTTGAATAAAAAAATAAATGTTGTTATTTCATATTGTTCTATGTTCTAGGTATATTTCTTCGCATATTTGGTATTTTGGTATCTTCTCACAGGTCAAGGGCATAACACACTACGATTCACATACACGTAAAGACCGCTCTGATACCACTTGATCCAGGTCCGAGTGTGACGAAGGACCCTTCCAAGACCTTTTACTTTCGTGATGTGTTAAATTGCATTTTAAAATAAAATTAATGAATACATCTGCATGTGGAAAAGAAGAGGAACATGAAATCATCAACACATGAAAACATAAGCGTTGATAACAGAGTTCGTCCAGGAGGGACTACGTCTCTAGGCCCCGATGTCAAGATGGTGTAGGTCATTGCATTAAGTGTTGTCAATAATGGTGATGTACACATAGATGATGTCTCGATCATGCAAGGAAAAATTCCCTCGTGCAAGAATGGTTCTAAGAGATATTCCACTACTGGAATCCTCAATCAAAAGATACCTATCAGTATGACACAAAAAACATGCATGGTGAGCACCCCGCCAACATGGCACAAAAGGGATCTCAATGCAAAACACATGAATGACGACAACAAGAGTATCCTAGAAACATACAACAAGGGATCTCAATGCATAACATGATGAGCTATGACAACAAGTTCATCACATAGAAGATTTCGCATCAAATCAAGCAAGGAATCATGACAACATGTAATAAACAAGATCCTGCATCAACATCAATCAAGGATCTGTGCAACATAATGCATAAAGAAGAAGTACATGAACACATCATATACCTCACAACCAAGGGCCATCTAAAGAAGTGGATGTCACACTGCTGAAGCTGCTCGAACCATCAATCTCAAGGCATCGATTGTATGAAGATGGTTGCTCGCACAAGAATGTGGACATCTGCACTAGCACTTAGAAAAGTGACTAGAAGAAGAAATGAGAGAATAAGAAATCTAAAGACACCATTAGATTTGTGGCATCGAGTAGTGCTGAATCGACTGTCCAAAATCCGAATTCTGAGAAGTTGAGAATTCTGGGCTCAAGGAATCTTTTAGATTCCCCTGGGATTCCTCAAAGATTTTGCTCCATGGATGGACTGGAAATTTGCAGTTCAGATGGAAAATCCTATCTCTCCATTGCAATTCCTGCGGAAAACCATGAAAAACAAGTATAAACTTAACTATATTCTGATTTGTCAAAATTTTACCTCCTTGGGAAAATTTCATGGCTCATGGTTTCGCTTCCTATTTTCGCTGAAATAATGGTTCCACATGCATTCTACAGATGACCAAAAAATGCAGACCTCTGATGGAGAAACGGACAGTGCCACTGTGCTCATGGCGACGATAGGTGTAAAATCCATATAAAATTTGTCAATTTCTGGCAAAGTGAAAATTTTGCCCTACTGCAAAATTCATGGTTCCTGCATTAAAATATTAATTAATTGCCTCGAAATATGTGCCTGCATTTTGCCTCCTCAAACTTTGTGTAGAAGTAAAAACTCTGAGTTTAAATAAAATCGCTAGGCGGATTTACCAATGTGAGCTGTTATGGCTCAATGGCAAATTCGGAATTTGGTTGAGGAGTGGTCGGGGGATCAAATCCTGCCCCTCTATATATATATTTTAATGAACCAAAATGATGTATTAGTGGGGGTTCGAGTCCGTATTTGGCGGCCCACCCCTAATCCTGCATTAACACTTTAATCGGCGCATTAATCAGCGATCAGAATTGTTGAATGGCGGTCATATATATAGGAGCGAGATATAGGGTTTCGCCGATATCTATATCGGCGATCGGCGCATGCGCTGTCGACGCATATATCAGCGATCAATGCTTATTAAATCAGTGATCGGCGCTTCCAATTGGCACTTTAACATATGTCGGCGAATTAATCGATGATCAGCACTATATATGGAGTTGTTATCGTATATATATCGGCACAATATGTGGGGTTTCACCGATATATGTATCGACGATATATAATATGGTTGGGCCATTAGGGTGTGGGCCGCATCCACTGCCGGTGGCCCACCCACCCCAATATACATGGGATATATGATAGTTTGGAAGGTTTGGCGTGGGTTATGGTTGCCGATCCTAAACATATATGCGATTTGTTTTTATATAGTTATTAATAACTATATATTAAAATAACCATTTTCGTTATTAAAATGATTCTTGTCTCTTATGCAGTTTTAGGAGAACAATGAAAGAACACCAAGTGTCAATGCTTGATGGGTTTCCATGTGGATCCCATGTGCTTATTGGGATTCCATGTGGCACATTGTGAGCCCCTCCTTTTCCTTGTCATGTCAAGCTTTGAAGAGATCTATCTTTCACATACGAGCTTGGTTTGACGAGCCGTTCACACCTCCGCGATCACGACAATGAGATACTTAACATGAACCTGTTTCAAGAATAATCCAAACACTTTGATTTTTGAGCCCTCTTTGTCCTGTGTGTCTCTCTGGAGCCACCTGGATCATTCATTCCCATACAAGTCCAAAAGATAACTGATTGTTGGTTCCCTTCTTCATCTAGCTTCTGCAAGGTGAATGGAAACTTGTCTCCCCGAAAATAGATAAAAATATATACAAGTATTGAAGCATACTTGAATACTTCTTCAGTATTAAACTGGAAAAAAATTTCATGAATGGTCTCAGCTAGAAATTGACTAAAGTTAAAAAGAAGAGTGGGTTTGGAACCATCAGAAAAGATAGACAAGAAACCAATGATGGCTTCATCTACATATTGATCAGAATAGTAACCAAGGAGATAAGAGAGAATGGTGGTAATTTTCTTGGTTCTGTCTGGGAATATAGATGAATCATAGGGAGGGTTTCTTTTAGGCAGAGGGCTATCTACAACTAGGAAAAGTTCTAGCGTTTGAGCTCTTTTAGTGAAATCCAACTTCTGATATGCTTCTTTTAGAATTTCATGAGAAAAAGGAGTGGTTGGCACAATAGTTGGGGCCTACAACATTTGGTCAATGGACTGGGCATTGATGGAGAACAAGATTTCTCCTATAGGTGAGACAATAGCTCTTTGTCTGGGGTCATAAGATGCATGGCATTTTCTGATAAATTCAATGATGTGCATGGTTACCAAAATTTATGTGGTAGTCTAGAATTAGACTAATGGTTCACTTAAAAACCAATCAACTGCGCGTTAAGAAGATTATGCACGTGTATTTCCTCCTGAGGATCCCGCTAAGCTGACCAATCACCGCCGGTCTCACTTTGACTTCTTACTCCCTAAGCGCTTCAATCTCCATTGTTGATCTGGCTTCTTCAGATCCGACGAATATCGCGTCGTATCATGCACCAACTAGCCGAACGATCTCCACCGTCGATCTTTCCTGTTTGATCCAACAGTTATCGCACCAGCTCGCATGAATTCTTGCACGACCGATATCAAGTTGAAAGCGAGCGAGAAAAGTGGTTTTCCCATGCTACGTGTCATCATCTTAGCTTAATCGCACAATTTGGAGAAATACCATTTACCCTTTATTTCCCACGCGATATACCACTTACTGTTTCCAAATACTACCCACGTGCTTAATATAGAACCTTTAATAAATGTGCTTAATAAGATTTAGCGCCTAATATTGGTATTAACCCTTAATGCCATTTGTTTTAATTATAAATTAAATACATAAATGGGAAATAATACCTGATTAGGGTACAGAACGCCGATACACAGGTTCTAGAGAATTTCACACCAAGAATAATACGCAACACCACACTTAATCAATTATTCAATAACATAGAAATTATAGAGTCTTGGCCCTCTCGGCTCGATTACAACAATTTCTCTGACCTCTGTTTCTCTCACAAACCCTATCTTTCTTCCTCAATTTCTCACTTACTCACTCTCCTATTCCATATGATCTCTATCATTACATTTTTTCCTTTCTTTTATGGATCAAATCCTATCCTAACAATATTGACAACTCAGTCTCTATTTTTATTAGCTCAATTATTAAATCCCTATTCTCAAGCTTTGATACACAACTATCCTAACACTTATCTCTTGTTCTAAAAATAATACAATGATTTAATTATTACAATAATTGAGATAAAGATCAATTTGAGAGATCCAACCCTCTCTACTACACTGATTTTGACCACTCAAGTCAACAAAATTCATCTCTTATTAGCCACAACATGTGAACATACAATCACATTGTTGCCTAAGTCCAGATGCTCCTACATAAGACTCCCGGGGATGAAAAGAATCATCCATCAGACTTTCAAGATTTACTCCATACTTCTGCAACTCTGTTGTTGTCAACCAACTGGCATCCTCTATTGGTTGTCCCTTCCATTTGACTAAATACTTAAAATAAACCTGTCCTCTAGTTCTTTTAGTTACTTTTTTCTCCATAACAACTTCCACCTCCTTCTTGACTTTTTTAGGCACTTGTTCTTCCTAATGTATAGTCTGTTCTTCATCTTCTGCATGCTCCTTCTGTAATTCTGCCTCTGTCTCCTTGTATGGGTACAAATCTGCCACATTAAAGATAGGCGAGATTCCAATCCCTTCTAACAACTTTATTTCATAAGCATTGGTTGAAAATTTTCTCACAATTCTACATGGCCTTATCTTTTTAATATTTAGTTTATTATAAGTCCCAACAGGAAAGCTTTCTTTCCTCAAGTGTACCATCACTAGATCACCCACTTGGAATTATTTTTCCTTTCGCTTCATATCAACTCTCCGTTTGTATTTTCCACTGCTTTCCTGCAATCTGTCTTTGACATCTTCTTGTAATCTCTGCATCTGTTCTGCAAACTCTTCAGCATTTGCACTTCTTGTCTCCTGTTTGCCCAAATTTCTAAGCTCATACACACCTCTTGGATTCATCCCAAAAAAAAATCTGAAATGGACTCATCCCAGTACTTTGGTTAGGAGTGTCATTATAAGAAAACTCGGTTGAGCAAGTGCTAAATCCCACTTCTTAGGATTTTGGTACACTAAACCTCTCAATATGTTTGCCAAGCTTATGTTTACCACTTCGGTCTATCCATCTATTTGAGGATGATATGCCGAGCTGAAACTAAGGTTGGCACCTAGTTTCTTCCAAAGAGTTCTCCAGAAATGACCAACAAAATTTGTATCCCTATCAGACATAATACTTATAGGCAATCCATGTAACCTTACAACTTCTGAAAAAAATAGATTAGCAATATGTGTTGCATCAGTAGTCTTTTTACATGCAACGAAATGTGCCATTTTTGAAAATCTATCTACCACAACATAAATGGAATCATTTCCTCTTTGAGTTCTAGGTAATCCCAAAACAAAATCCATACTAACTGCATCCCATGGTCGGTCTGGTATTGGTAATGGATGGTACAATCTTGTATTTTGGCTTCTCCCCTTAGCATGCTGATATATCCTGCACTTTTCAACAAATCTCTTAACAATTGTTTTCATCTTTGGCCAGTAGTAAAAAGCATTTACCTGACAAATGTTTTGTCTTGTCCAAAGTGTCGAGATAACCCTCCACTGTGTTTCTCCTTGATTATGTTTTCCCTCATAGAACATTTGGGAATGCATAGTTTGTTACCTTTAAATAGTAAACCTCCTTAGATAAGATAATCTAACCATTGGCTTCTATTATGAACTGCTAGATTTTGTACAACTACATAAATATAATTAAATTTTGCATCATCTTTATACATATCAACCATTTCTTCAAATCCTACAACACCAACTCTTAATTCTTGCACAATGAAATTTAACCTGCTTAAAGTATCATCAACTTTGTTCAACTTACCACTTGTATGTTTTATCACAAAATTGAAACTCTGCAAAAACTCTGCCCACTTGGCATGCTTTTGATTCAATTTTGGTTGATTGCTTATAAATTGCAATGCATGATTGTCAAAGTACAATACAAACTCCTTTGGTAGAAAATAATGTCTCCATTTTTTTAAAGCTTGCACAATAGCATAAAATTATTTGTCATAAGAGGAATATTTCTTCTTAGCTTCATTTATTTTCTCACTAAAGTATGCTATCGGTCTCTGTTCCTGACTTAAAACTGCTCCAATTGCAACTCCACTAGCATCAGTTTCAACTTGAAAAACTTTTCCAAAATTAGGCAAAGCTAAAACTAGTTTTTCTGTAATTTTCTTATTTAGCAATTTAAAATTTATGTCTGCTGCTTCTGTCCACTTGAATGGTTGATTATTCTCTCTGATTGTTTCAATAATTGGTTCACAAATCTGACTATAACTTCTAATAAATTTTCTATAAAAACTTGCAAGACCATGAAAGATTCTTACCTCAAATATATTTCTTGGAATAGGCCAGTTCCAAATTGCTTGGACTTTCTCTGGATCCATTTTCAGACCTTTAGAAACTAAAAATACCAAATAGATTAATTCTTCTTTCATGAAACTACATTTCTTCATATTTATCAGCAGTTTCTCTTTTTGCAGATTTATTAGAACCAACTTAAGATGCTCCATATGTTCTTCTTTGCTTCTACTGAAAAATAGAATATCATCAAGATAAATAATGAAAAACTTGCTTGCATATTATTTTAAGACTTCATTCATCAACCTCATGAATGTGTTGGGCACATTAGTGAGTCCAAAAGGCATCAATAACCACTCATACAGCCACTGTTTGTTTTAAATGCAGTCTTCCATTCATCTCCTTCTCTAATCCTTATTTGATGATATCCACTTTTCAGGTCTATCTTAGTAAAATACTTTGAACCACTTGAACAATCCATCAAATCATCCATTCGTGGTAAAGGAAAATAATACATGATTGTGATTTTATTGATGGCTCTAGAGTCTGTGCACATGCACCACTCACCACATTTTTTTGGACTCAGCACTGTTGGCACAACACATGGACTAAGACTCTCTCTAATTAATCCCTTATCCATTAGTTCTTGCACTTGTCTCCCAACATCTGCATTCTCCTGAGGAGTCAATCTGTAGGCTGCTTTTTTTGGCAAACTTACTCCAGGTATCAGGTCAATGTGATGACTAATACTCTTGATTGGTGGCAAAGCATTTGGTAGCTCATCCACAATAATATCAGCAAAATCATTCAACAGAGTTTTGATCTCTTCAGATAAATCATTTAAGTTTGTGGATGTCAAATTACCTTAGGTCTCCCTATGACAGAAAAATGCATTTCTTCACCTTTCCCAACTTCTTGTAACAGCTCCTCTCCACTCATTTGCATAACACTATTTCTAGTTGTTCCTTTGTCTGCTTCATCCTTTAATGGCAGCAATGCATGCTTCACTCCATCCTTCTCCAAGGTATAGGTGTTTCTTCTACCATCATGAATGGATTTTCTATCAAACTGCCAAGTTCTTCCCAGCAATACATGGCATACATCTATTGGCATTACATCACATAATACCACATCCTTATAAGTACCAATCTGGATTTCTACTTTGCATTGTTCTGTCACAATACGCTGATGTTCTTTTTTAAACCATGATACTTTGTAAGGAGTAGGGTGTATTGTTTTCACTAATCCTAACTTGTCCACCATTTCTGTAGAAACCAGGTTATTAGTGCTTCCACTGTCAACTATCACTTTACAGCATTTTCCTTTGGACTTGCAGTCCTAAATAAAATCTTCCTCTAAGCTGGTTCTCTTGTCTCTTTTTATGCTTTGAGCAATACCCTTTTCAATAACAAAGATTCTCCTACTTCGGGTGATTCTTCCTTATTTGCAATTTGAGGTTTTTCTTCCTTTGCCTCAGCCACATTCACATTCCGCTAATTTTTTGCTTTATTATGAGGATAGTCCTATGATCCATGTCCCCATTCTCCACATGTATAACACCGAATTTCTCTTCCTCGGCCTCTTCCTCTGGGTGTAAATCTCCCTCTAATAAAATCTCCTCTCTATGGTGGTATACTACTTGAACCTCCTGCTTTACCCTGAGGGTGCTGAAATCTTGATCTGGTAGCTCCTCTACCTCTTGCTAAACTTTTCCCTGTATTCCTCTGATTTTGTTTTCTCAACATCTTCTCCTTTGCTTTCAAATTTTCTTGATAGGCATCTTCAATTGTCTTTAGACTCAGCAAGCTGATTTCAGCATGTATGTCATATCTCAAGCCATTAATGTATTTGGCTACCTTTTCTACGTCATCCTCTGCATGTCCTTCTCTAATGCTCAGCTTATAAAGTTCTTATGTATATTCTTTGACAGTCAGTCCTTTTTGTCTCAAATTTTGCAATTGCTTGAAAATATTTAATTGATAATCTTTTGGCATAAATTTAGCTTTCAATCTACTCACCATTTTATCCCATTGTTTGATCTTGAACTTCCCCTTTCTTGCTCTGGATGTTTGTAGTTCATCCCACCAAATAGCTGCGTCACCTTTCAATCTGGTAACTGCAAATTTCACCTTCTTTTTGTCATCAACCTCCTCATAGTCGATATACTTGTCCAATGAACTGATCTAGTCCATCAACTCTTCTACATTGAGATTCCCGTCATACAAAGGTATTTCCACCTTTGGTCTTCCACTTGCTTTGGCCAACATTTTGAGTACTTTGGTAGCTTCGCTTTCATCCTTTCTTCTTCCTCAAAAGATTCCTCTGCAGCACCAGCATCTCCTTCATCAGGTGCTATCCTTTGAGCCGTTTCCATTGTCTCCATCCTTGTGCACAAGTTTTGAATCTCTTCCAGCAGAACTACATTCGCTATAGGTCTCCCCTAACCTATGCTAGCTCCTCTCCTAGGTGGCATGTTTACTGTAGCAAATTTAATCCTTGGGCTCTGATACCAAATGATGTGGATGGTCACCAAAATTTATGTGGTAGTCTAGAATTAGACTAATGGTTCACTTAAAAACCAATCAGCTGCGCGTTAAGAAAATTATGTACATGTATTTCCTCCCAAGGATCCCGCTAAGCTGACCAGTCACCGCCAGTTCCACTTTGACTTCTTACTCCTTGAGCGCTTCAATCTCCATCGTTGATCTAGCTTCTTCAAATCCGACGAATATCGCATCATATCACGCGCCAAGTAGCCAAACGATCTCCACCATCGATCTGTCTCGTTCAATCCAACAGTTATCGCACCATCTCGCGTGAATTCTTGCATAACCATTATTAGGTTGAGAGCACACGAGAAAAATGGTTTCCCCATGCTACGTGTCACCAGCTTAAGTTAATCGCGCAATTTGGAGAAATACCATATACCCTTTATTTCCCACATGATATACCACTTAATGTTTTCCGAATACTACCCACGTGCTTAATACAGAACCTTTAATAAATGTTCTTAATAAGATTTAGCACCTAATATTGGTATTAACCCTTAACGTTATTTGCTATAATTGTAAATGAAATACATAAATGGGAAATAATACCCGATTAGGGTACATAATGCCGATACACAGGTTCGAGAGAATTTCACACCAGGAATAATACGCAACACCACACTTAATCAATTATTCAATAACATAGAAATTACAGAGTCTTGGCCCTCTCTACTCGATTACAAAATTTTGTCTGACCTTTGTTTCTCTCACAAACCCTATCTTTCTTCCTCAATTTCTCGTTCACTCACTCTCCTATTCCATCTGATCTCTATCATTACATTTTTTTCTTTCTTTTATGGATCAAATCCTATCCTAACAATATTGACAATACAATCTCTACTTTTATCAGCTCAATTATTAAATCCCTATTCTCAATCTCTGATACACACCTATCCTAACACTTATCTCTTGTTCTAAAAATAATACAATGATTTAATTATTATAATAATTGAGATAAAGATCAATTCGAGAGGTCCAACCCTCTCTACTAGACTGATTTTGACCACTCAGGTCAAAAAAATTCATCTCTTGTTAGCCACAACATGTGAACATACAATCACATTGTTGGCTAAGTCCAGATGCTCCTGCATCATTCAGGTGCTCTGTGGATCTGAGGGAAGATGTAATGAGGAAGATGGGAATCCCAAAGTCCAATTTCGTCAGTTTGATCAACGAATTGGTCCTCCATCCAACAATAGATCTCAAACAAGTCAAATTTGGACAAGGACTCATCAATTTTACAGTCTCTATCAACCAAGGGAAGATGATGGAAATCAACTTGAGGAGGAATGAGAGGATTTAGGTTTATGCAACTTCCTTTCCCTTAGGAGGCATTCTGTTGATTGTATTTCAAACTAAAAGTGATAGAAATGGGAAGGATTTGGCTTAAACACAGTGATAATAGAAAAATAGTGTAATTGAAAAAGATTGAGAGAACATGGATGTTGGTTTGCTTGTGAACATGACAGAAAATTGGCTTGAATGTTGAATTGGTCGTTTTGACTGTAAGCTGCAAGTATCCAATGATAAATTGAGTTACGGGAATACACCGCGTAACAGTTTTTAGGAAAGAATAGGGTTTATAAGGGATAAAATGGAGTGGGTTCATTAATCAACGGCTAAATTTGTATTAATTCTCCAATGGCACTGAGAAATGGTTTGATGGAATATTCATTTGAAAGTGTGGTGAATTAAATGGATAATGGGTAGATAGGTAGAAGATTGGTCCATGTAGGATGATGGGACAGAGGAAGTGACAGGGTGTTGTCGTAGACGATGATGTGGGAGCGGCAGTGATGGAGGAGGTCGAAAACCACGTCCGGGAGTGAGTTCGGGTGATAAGAGGTTTCGGATTTTAAGTCCTGAATAACTAGGAGTGGGGGTTGGCAGTTTTGGAGGGCGGTTTCTAAAACTGATGACTTCTAACCCCCCCGCTGATAACATTCAGACGGCAAGGGAGGGTCAAGGAGCAATGTTAGCCGTCATATCAGAGGAAGAAGCGGGGGATGAAAAGAAAATGGGGGGAGTTTAATTAAGTGAGGCACAAGGTGATGGTGGGGTCAAAATAAATATAATGGATGTGACAAGTGTGGGGTCCGAAGGGAATCAATGGATAAAGCTGGCAAATAACATTGGATTTAGAAAATTATGGTTAATTAAAACCATTGGTTACATGCACATATATCCAATGTTTTAAGCTTAGGATAAAAAGCCTATCATACTCCAATTTTATTTCATTTCTCTACCTATCCATAACACTCCTAACATTTTTGCAATCTTAGTCACCCAAGTGCATTTAGACTAGCAACTCAACATTTTCCTTTTAATGATTAATCTACTTCTATCCCTTATTGCTTCCATTGGCTCAGATTAAACTTTTGAGCCAATTTTATTTACTACCTATTAACAAACAATTTAAATGTAATCCAATCATGATTAAACTTTACGATTGGATGAACTAGTGTGGCATTTAAACAATCTACACAACTTTATTTGCAAAAATAAAATTTACTAAGAGTAGTGGCATTTGGATGTGCAACACTTTCAAAATTTATTATTTTATTTCTTTTATTTCTAACCTAACATTTTTATTTTATTTTTTTTGCCTTCCTTTTTTAGGGAATCTATTCTAACATGTTATTTTATATGGACTTATTCATCAAAATATTCCTAACATTTTGTTTCTTTATTCTTTTTTTCCATATCCTAACTTAACATTTTTTTTAAATATATTTTCATTTTTTTCTAACTTACCAAAACCGAAAAATGATACAACATCGGCTCCAACTAGGGACTGCTTTCTCCTGTAGAATGCAAAGAACCTGCAGATCCATGTGCCTTCTCCTCAAGATATGGAGTCTTAGCTATGAAAAAATCACACTGATAGTTGAAAAGTATAATAAACCGGGATTTTTACAATGGTAGTACTGAAATCTACTTCAACTTCTCAGTACTAAATGTAATGCTTGAGAAATCTTCCATTAACAGGATATGTGGAATATTGACCCTCTAAATTTTGTAACACAAAAGTGTTGTTTCCTTTTACTTTAGTAATAGCTACAGGTCCAAACCATAGGTTGTCAAACTTTCCATGTTTTCCTTTGTCTTATCTTCTGGAATCCCATCTTAGAACTAGATCACCCTCCTTGAAGTCCCTTTCTCTGGCTCTTCTGTCAAACAGGCTCTTCATCTTATTCTGATACTTTTTCAATTTGTATTGAACTTCATCTCTGTTCTCATTTAGTTTAATGATTTGATTTATCCTCCTTGAAAAATCATCAGGTTCATCATTTGAATCTTACAGGAACTTTAAAACAGGGAAGGCCAAGTTGGTAGGGAAAATTGCATCTTTCCCATAAACTAACTGAAAGGGAGATTTTCTAGTAGATCTCTTTGGAGTAATCCTATTTTCCTAGACTACATAAATTAGATGAGTGTCCCATCTCTTTTTATGATCTGCTAAAGTTTTTACGATAACCTTTACCAAACTTTTATTAGATGATTCTACAAGACCATTACCTTGAGGATAGTATGGAGTTGACTGATGTAGCAAAATATGATATTTCTGGCAAAAATCAATCATTTTAACACTAGAAAATGTTGTGGCATTATCAGTAACTATCTGGTTTGGGAAACCAAACCTAGATAAGATGTTTTCTTCAATGAATTTGATTATTACTGAATCAGTAGCATTTATTACTAGAATTGCTTCCATCCATTTAGTAAAGTAATCTGTTCTAGTGAGGATCCATCTATGTTGATTACTTGAAGTAGGATGAATATCTCCAATAAAATCTAATCCCCATTGGAGAAAAGGTGTTGAAACTATTGTTGGGATCAGTGGGAGAGCTGCTAGTTTTTACTTACCAGCAAACATCTGACAAGGGACACAACTTCTGACATTTTCTCCTACTTGCAAGAAAAATGTTGGCCAATAAAATCTTGCCCTTAATATTTTATATGTTGTTGCTCTCCAAGCATAATGTCCTCCACAAAATCCTGTATGAAATTGATCAATGATCCCTTCAGTCTCTGATTCTGTTAAACATAATAACAAGATATTGAGTGGGTGCTTCCAATATATATTTGCATTTATGATACAATACGTTATTGCTTTCAACTTGAGAGTTTTACATTGAATTTTGGAGAATGATGCAGGACACACAAAATTTACAATATCTTGATACCAATTTGATAAAAGATAATTCTCATCAATATGTACATAAATGGTTTGATCTGAAGGTAAAGTTTCTTGTGGATTCTTTTCTTCAGGATGTTGGGAAGGTTCTTATGGATTCTCCCATGGTATTTCCAAAACAGATTTTATGTCTAACACTTTACATTTGGATTCAGCAAGAAGCTTAGCTAATCCTTGACCCTTTACTAGCTTTGTGGTTTTGATAGTTAGATCAAACTCCAAAATTTGAGTGATCCATCTACCTCTCCTCCTATTAGTATCTGGTTGAGTGAGAACATTTTTAACAGCACTATTGGGGACATAGGCTATAATGGTTGAATGTGAGACATACATCATAAAATATTTCAAGGATTGGACTAAGGCATAAGCCTGCTTTTCAATTATATCATATTTGAGCTCCGCATCTCTCATGGCTTTGCTAAAAAAGGTTATTGGTTGCTCATGGGAATCTTCACTCTTTTGTAATAAAATAGAAATAAGGGTTGTTTTAGAGGCAAAGGAAAAGATACTGAATGGTTTGGTATAATCAGGACTGGCCAAAGTTGGAGCTTCATAGATGGCTTTCTTGATTTGATCAAATGCATGTCTGGACGATACAAACCATTTAACTTCATGACTCTTTTTAAGCATATTAGTTATATCTTTGACAATTTGAGCATAATTGGGTATGAACCTTCTTAAAAAGTTGATTTAACCAAGAAAAGCTTGAACTTCCTTTTCATTTCTTGGTAATGATAATGTCTAGATGGTTGATACTCTGTTTGGATCAATAACTACTCCATCTTTGGAAATTATATGGCCAAGCAATTTACCTTCAGTGATAGCAAATAGAGACTTCTTTGGATTCAATGATATTCCAAATTTCCTGCATCTTTCAAAAACCTTCATCAAGTGCTTTAAATGTTTTTTATCAGAATTAGAATAAATTGTAAGGTCATCAAGATAAATAACAAGAAATTTGTTTACCTGGCCTACAAAAGCTATATCCATAGCTCTCTGGAATGTAGCTCCTACGTTTGTCAAACCAAAGTGCATCCTTGCATACATGAAAGTACCCCAAGGTGTTGTGAAGGCAGTCTTTTCCCTATCCTCTTTGTCAACCATAATCTGATTATAACCAAAGAAACCATCTAACATATAAAGTCTATTAGCTCCATAAACTTGTTGAAGTAATTGATCCATCTTAGGTAATGGATAGTTATCCTTTAATGATACTTTATTTAAGTTTCTAAAATCAACACAGAGCTTGATTTCACCATTCTTTTTCCTGACAGGTACTAGGTTGGCAATCCAATTAGAATATCTTGGTGGAAGAATAATTTGTGCATATAACATTTTCTTAAGCTCTTTCTCAATAGTTGGTAGAAGAATTGGATTAATTCTTCTAAGCTTTTGCTGGTAGGGTTTAGCTTCAGACTTTAATGGGATCTTATGTTCAATGAGGGATGTGTCATAAGTTTTAAGATCAGCATAAGACCAAGAAAAAACATCTTTGTACTTTCTAAGTAACTTAAGATATTCATCTTTAACTTCTGGGGCTAAAGATGTAGAGATTTTTATGTTCTGCACTTGTTCTTGGGTTCCAATATTGATTTCTTCAATGTCATCTTCAGGAGAAATGGATGGAGGATTTCGAGGGACATCATTATAATCGAATAATTTCTCTAAAGGAATTAACCCTTTAGGAATGAATTTGTTTGATAATTGTATGATGTCATGATCTGCAATTTTAGAATTTAACTCTGAATCATCAACAGCTTGAGGATTGAGCATATCAAGATTGTCTTCATCAATTTGTAGAAGAGAAAATTCACCTACAAGTTGAAGGAAAGACTTTAGTTGTTCATCATCCTCAAACACCTGCCAATGCTTTTGGTTATCTAGTATAGATGACCTATATTTAACTTGTATTTGGTATAACACTTGGGTTTGATCAGGAATCTTAAATGAGCTTGCAGAGACAGCTAAAGAGTTTTCATGTATGTTTTCATTTCTAGGGACATAAGTTATGTTGAAGGCATCAAAGAAAATTTCAATGGAGTCCCAAACCTCATTCCGATAAGATCTAAGAATGGGATGCTTTGTTTAGCAAATATTTATAACTTGTTTTACAATGAGATCTGAGTCAGTGAAAACAATCAGGTTTTGTACCTTTAAAATTTTGGCTAATTGTAGTCCTAGAAGGAAAGCCTCATATTCTGCCACATTATTGTGTAATGTTTTCTTTTTCTAGTGAGATTAGTACTACCCCAGCCCCTGCTCCATCCTTTGTACAAGAACCATCAAGGAATAGCTTCCATACATCAATTTGATTCAATATAGGGTTTTCAATTACATCTTCAATTCTTACTTGAGATTCATGAATTTGGTTTGAAGAGAGTTGAAAACAGCCAAAATATTGATCAATAGCATAGATGGGGTAGTTCCTTGGTCGATCTGTTTTGCATACAGTGTGCACAAATCTAACTTCTCTATACAACCTAAGTTGTTCTCCCCCATAAACTGGAATAGTGGCATAAGACATGTCCATCTAAAGAGTTCCCCCTAATTTGGCACAACAAGACCTTGAAAGGAGCATTCCAAATTTGGGAGGGATATCAATGACAATTATATCTAATACTATGCTCTTTACTGGGATTTGGGCAAGAGTGACTACTAAATCATTAATCAGTCCTAGACAAGATACCCTTTTGGAATCAAAGGTGTACAAATCATGATAGGATCTAGTTATGTCAAGATTTAAATGATCCATGATATTTTTTGGCATAATATTATGTGTTGCCCCAGAATCAAGCATATAGTTTTATAGCATAGAATCATTTTTTTTTAGTGTCACATAGAAAGGGGTACTATTTCATCTATCATATATGAGCTAGGACCAAAGGCAATTGCTGGTTTTTCATCTTGAAGGCTAATAACATCGCTTTCAACATCAATCGAGGTGTTTTATATCCATTTGGAGACTTGATTTTTATATCCAAGGTTTTTGGAAAGTTCTGAAAGTGGTATGGGGATTTTAACTCTTTCTAACTCCTTCTCAACATTAAATGCAGTTAAGACATTTTTTTCGCATTGATTTGTATCAGATGACTGATTTAATGGTCAAATAGTAGTTGTCTGAGTTTCCATAGCTTTGGTATGAGGTTCAATTGTTGGAGGTTCTTTAGGAGGTCTTCCAGGGCCAGGTCTAGGTTTGAGATCATATCTTTTGTTTAGCTCTACAATTAGGAATTTAGAGAAGGCATGGTACTTGGAAACCTGTGAGGATTCTTGATTTTCTTGAACTTGCTCATGCTGTGAAAGAGGAATAATAGTGGTCTGACCGAAAGAAGTATCCATAATATTAATGTTTTCAATGATAGTCATTGTATTGTCATCAGGTTGTTGATCATCTATCAGTAAAGGAGTTGGAACCTGCTGATCATTACTAGGTCTTTGAAGAATTTGCAATTGTGGATTTCTTTTGTATTGACCTTGATTTTTATTTTGAGGTCAATTGATTGTCTGTTGAATTGTTCTAGGTTGAGTTTCAATCTTGGAAATTATATTGAATAGATTTCTAAGAAGTGAAGTGATCTCATCTATTCTAGAATCTTCAATTTTAGTCTTTGAAGAAGTTGAGGCCTCTTGACTAGATTTAAGTTTTCTTTGGGCCTTTTCCTCTTTAGCTTTTAAAGTGGCTGAGGCAACCCTATTTGCTTCCACCTCTATAGCATTAGTTTGCATGTCTTAAAGAGTCCTTGAAGTTATTTGTTAGGTCCCTATAATACTAGTGATGCCCCCATTACTATTGTAGTTGTATCCCTTATTAATATTTTTGTGCCCCTATTGTCCCCATATTGTTATTACTATGCCCCATAGAATCCCTCTATTGTTATTTTTGTGTCTTTATATTATTATTGTTAGGTCAGCTTGGTTATATTGTGCCCCCTTAGACTCCTATATATAGAAAGGAGGTTTTGTCATTTGAATCATCCAAGAATTGTTCATTTGTGTAATGTAAAGGAGGTTGCCCCCTCGAAGAGGCTAAATTATAAGGCGTTCAACTATCTTTTCTATATTTTTGTGAGCTGGTTTCATAACATTTGATATCAGAGCTTTGAATTCTAGGGTTTCGCTGCTCCAAACAAGTCGTCGTGGAATTTGTGCTATAACTTTTTTTTTGTGACGTTTCAGACGCTAAAAAAAAACCATTTGGGCCGAAATCGTTATGAACCTCGGGTCCAAATTTCAAAGATTTTCGCACTATATTTGTGGAGATATGATCTAAGGACGTTTGCCTTTTTGCAGACTCACTAATTTCATTTCAAACAAGTGACCTGGGGAAAATTGTCAGAACTTTTTTTTGAGCATCAGATTGAAATTTCGTAAGATGTAACAGAAAGAGGATAGACTGTAGTTTTCTGTGTATATTTTTAAGAGACTAAGGTCAAAATAGTGACACGTGGCACTTCATACAACTTCACTCTTCTGGAAGGATCTATAATCAAGTCATCATGGGAGATTGTGCATAACTCTGCCTTGGAGAATCTAAATTCGATCAAACTAGTGGCATTGGAAAGAGGACACAGAGGACTACTGCAGGTCGCAATTTCATAACTGTATGATCCAAAATTACACAGATACATCAAATTCAATATCGAGCTCCTACAAAGTGAAAAAAGTGTGTAGTTTTTTTTAATTTTGCATAAGCTTGGTTTGAAAAATTAGTTTGAAGGAATTCAAAGGGCATAGTAAAGAATTATTATCGGTAATTGATGCCCCGAGGAAAGAAAATGCAAACACCTAGTAAACAACCTGAAAGCTCTAGCATGACTCATGAAGATGAGGAAGAAATGCAACATGATATATCAAAATTATGAGACCAAGTGCAACAAATGACACTCGCACAAAAAGGTAACAGAATATAAGATGGATGGTTTAAAGAAAGATGTGGATGCTAAGATGGATGGCATGGATGATAAGATGGAAGAATTGAAGATAAATTTGAATAAGTTGCTACAAGAAATGGTCACTAATGGTGAAAGGGTAGTAAAGGAAACTCATGATGAGAACAAAAGAAATGTTAATCATGATTTCATAGACTCTAATGTTGGATCGAAGACCCACCATATTCCAAAAATCAATATGAGGAAGTTTGATGGCAAGGATCCCGCAACATGGATACTACAAATGGAGCAATTTTCCGATCTCCATAATGTGCAAAACGCACAAAAGATACGTATTGCAACTTTATATTTGGAACCAAATCAGTTTGTATGGTATCGATGGCTTTGCTATCGTAAACAAATTGTCACTTGGGCAACTTTTACAGAACAAATGATAGCACATTATGAGGATACAAAAAGCAACACCTTTTTTAGCCAATTGATAAGTCTCAAACAAAAGGGTTCAATGATGGAGCACATTGAGGAGTTCCAAAAATTGAACATAAGGGTAAAAGATATCCCAGAGGAGCATCGGATTGATGTGTTCATAGGAACTTTAAAAGAGAATATCCAACATGATGTTCTCCTTTGGGAACCTGATTCATTGGAGAAGACATTCAGTTTAGCAAGAAAAATGGAAAGAAAAACTATGGCAACCAAGAAGCCTACCACTCACAACTATAAAGATGGAAGTGTTGTTGCCCCTAGCCTTCCACAACCTATAAGGTTGACACCACAACAATTGGAAGAAAAAATAGCAAAAGGGCTTTGTTACAGTTGTGATAGAAAATAGACTAAAGGTCATAAGTGTGCTGAGAAGAAATTATTCTACATTGATTGTGAAGAGGAAGAAGAAAAGGAACAAGAAAGGTCAAAAGAAGAGGATATACTCCAGGAACAAAGCCTAGATAAAGAAGAAATGAATCCGACCATATCTTGTAATGCATTGGCTGGAATTACCACTCCTCAAACCATCAAGATAGAAGGAAATATCAAGAAGAAAAAGGTAATAGTGTTGATTGATTCAGGAAGTACCCACAATTTTATTCATTGTAAGATAGCAAAAGAAATGAATTGCTTCCTATATCTAGCACTAGAGTTTCAAGTGATGGTTGCAAGTGGAGGAACAATAAATTGCTCTGGAAAGTGCCATAATATCAAGCTATCCATGGGAGAATATGTAATGAATAGCCCTATGCTTTCCATTCCAATGGGAGGTGTTGGTGTTGTACTAGGAGTTCAATGGCTACAATCCTTGGGTACAATAGCTTTTAACTTTCAAGAACTTTTCATGAAATTTTATGTGGAAGGAAAGGAAGTTGAATTAAGGGGTATCGCAGGGAAACCGGGAAAGATAATCAACTCTAACATTATGACAAAGCTTTTAAAAAAGGAACAATAAGGTGTAATTGCACAATTATGTTCGCTAGATGATTCCACATCGAAATCATCTATTTTTCCAGATCTCCAAAAAGTCTTGAACAATCATTCCAAGGTATTTGAGACTCCCAAAGGTCTCCCACCTATTCGTGATCATGATCATGCTATTCATTTGATTCCAGGAAGTGTTCCTCCAAACATCAAGCCGTACAGATATCCCTATGCCCAAAAGAGTGAAATTTAACGTATGGTTGCAGAAATGCTAGAGGCTGGTATAATTCAACCTAGCCAAAGTTCTTTCTCTACTCCAGTAGTATTGGAGCACAAGAAGGATGGATCATGGCGCATGTGTCCGGAATATAGGGAGCTCAACAAGCTCACTATTAAAGATAAGTTTCTCATTCTTGTCATTGATGAATTATTGGATGAATTGCATGGATCAATTTACTTCACCAAGTTGGATATTTTTTCAGGATATCATCAAATCAGAATGAAGACTAAAGACATTCCGAAAACAACATTTAGAACTCATGAGGGTCACTATGAATTTTTGGTCATGCCTTTTGGCCTTACCAATGCACCTTCTACATTTCAAGGTTTGATGAATTCCATTTTCAAACCCTTCCTTAGAAAATTTGTGTTAGTATTTTTTGATGATATACTAATCTACAGCAAGTCTTGGAAGGATCATGTTGAACATGTTGACAGGGTGCTACAACTATTGGAGGAGAAACAATTATATGCAAAAAGATCCAAATGTTTCTTTGGAGTACAAGAGGTGGAATATCTGGGTCATATTGTATCTCACGAAGTAGTTAAGGTAGACCCTAGCAAAATTAAAGCCATTAAGGAATGTAAAACCCCCACATCCATAAAGTATTTGTGAGGATTTCTCAGGTTGACAGGGTATTGTCGAAAGTTTGTTAAGAATTATGGGAAAATAGCAGCACCTCTAACAACCATAGTTTTAAAAACCGCTCAGAAAAACCGGTAACCGGTCAAACCGGCCGGTTAGCTAGCTGGCCGGTCCGAACCGGCCTAAAAACCCGGTCAGACCCTTCATTTGCCCGATTTTTGGCCCTAACCGGTGAAAACCAGCCGGTTTAGGACAAAACCGGCTGATTTGTTACAAACCGGCCGGTTTTGTCCTAAACCGGTCGGTTTTAGGCACAACCACCATAAAGTTAAAAAAACATGTTTTTGACTGTGTTTGAGGGGTTTTGGGGGGGGACTAAGGGTGTTTCAACCCTAAGAATGTTGGCAATTAATGGTAATGTTAAATTCTTAAAGTAAAAGTGACATTTCCTTTAATTTTCATTTTCATCCTTTTACTTAATTTTTTAACATTACCATGAAATGACTCGGGATGTTTGAGAGTGGTTTCGACCTCATTGGATTTCATATGGAGAAACTAGAATTTTAGATTTCACTCAAAATTCAGCAGACTTAATGGTTTTCAGGATTTCATGGTTTGGGGGTAAACAATAAATGCAATTAGAACTCCAAATGATAAGAAAAACTCCTGATCTAGATCCCATTGTGTTGGACGATATTGATCCAACATCAGAATGGGTGGAGGAGACTGAAGAACCTGTGTTTGAGGCTGATTTTGATATCGACATGGCTTTGGCGAGGTATGAAGCAGATTATGTGGTGGCATCAGAACCAGGATCAATAGCGGCATCAAGGAAAGGCAAGGAACCAATGGAAGGCACTAGTCATGCAGGTCGACAAACTCGTGCTTCCATTAGGTCCACTTCTATTGTCATTGGTGGCATTGATACTGAGGTTGCAGATCAGGCTGAGGCATCCTCAGACTCTGAACCAGATGATGTCTATGTAGCTCCTGATGATGATCTTGTGTCTACTACTAGTAGTGGTAATGAACTTGATGATTGATCATGTGTATACTCTAGACTTGTAGTAGGCCAATGGCCTCATAGCTTGCAGCAATGTTTTTGGACTTTATATGCCATTTAGAGCCTCATTTGTTATGTATTTTGCTATTTTGTTGATGATATGTATTGCACTCGGTGCCATTTTGATGTATTCACCTTTACATGGTATATAAATGAGAAAAATTTGCATATTTTGTCTCTATTGGCTTGGAATCATGGTTTTACATCTTAAAAATAGTTTTGTTTCATTAAAAATTAATTATTTAATGTATTTTTTTAAAACCGGTTCGTTTAGACCAAACCAGTGCCGGTTAGACCGGTTCCGGTCGGTAAACCGGTTCATTAGGTGGACCGGTCCGGTCACCGATTCCGGTTTTAAAAACACTGCTAACAACATTATTGAAGAAATATGCATTTTCATGGACTCCATAAGCAACAAAGGCCTTCGAACATCTTAAAGAGGCAATGTGCCAAGCACCGGTCTTAGCTACACCAGACTTCACAAAAACCTTTATTGTGGAATGTGATGCTGCAGGAAATGGAATTGGTGTTGTTTTAATGCAACATGAAAGACCCATTGCTTTCGAAAGTCGTCCAATCAAGGGAATGTATTTACACAAAGCTATTTATGAGAAGGAAATGTTGGCAATACTACATGCACTTAAGAAATGGCGACCCTACCTAATGGGAAGACACTTCAAGGTCAAAACGGATCATGATAGCCTTAAATACCTTTTAGAACAAAGATTATCCTCTATAGAACAACAAAAATGGGTCACAAAGATGTTGGGTTATGACTTTGAATCATCTACAAAAAAGGGAAGCAAAATGTTGTGGCAGATGCACTCTCAAGAAAGGATGAGGATGTGGAAGTATTGTTGCGTGTCATTTCTATTATCCAACCAGATTGGATAAACAAAGCAAGGGAGGAATGGAAGAATGACAAAGAAGTGTGGGCACTTATTCGAAAGTTACAACAAAATTCCAGTACATCTGGTACATTTTGCTGGAAAAGTGATTTGTTATGGTACAAAGATCACTTATAGCTCTGTAAGAATTCCCAACTCAAACAAAAGATTCTTCTGGAATTGCATGCTTCTCCCTTAGGAGGGCACTCAGGATTTTTAAAAACTTACCACAGGGTTAAGAAGGAAATTTTTTGGGATGGCCTTAAATCGGATATTCAAAAGTTTGTGGCGGAATGTTTGATTTGCCAACAAAATAAAGTTGAAACAATTAAGACACCAGGTCTGTTACAACCTTTATCCATTCCACGCCAACATTGGGAGGAGGTTTCAATGGATTTTATCACAGGTTTACCCAAGTCTGAGGGAAAGAGTGTCATCATGGTGGTAGTTGACAGACTTACCAAGTATGCACACTTTTGTGCATTATCACATCCATTTAAAGCCAGTACAGTTTCTACTGCATTTATGGAAACAATTCAAAAGCTACATGGAAACCCAAAGATTATTGTAAGTGATAGAGATCCCATTTTTACTGGAAATTTTTGGACATAATTATTTTCTTGTCTTGGTACTCAGTTAGCTCATAGCTCATCTTATCATCCTCAATTTGATGGGCAAACTGAGATAGTAAACAAATGTTTGGAAGGATATCTTCATTGCTTTGTATCTGATAAACAGACACAATGAGTCAAATGGTTGCCTCTGGCTGAATGGTGGTATAACACTTCCTTCCATACTGCAACAAAAATGACCCCATTTATGGCACTTTATGGATATCAGCCACCATCCATCACATCATATTTAAGAGAAAATTCTAAGGTTCAAGTAGTGGAACATCACATCGAGCATCAACAACAAGTTCTCCAACTCTTAAAGGATAACCTCGTGTTGGCACAGAATAGAATGAAACAACAAGCAGATCAACATCGCAGTGAAAGAAGTTTTGATGTAGGTGACTGGGTATTCCTACCACTACAACCATATAAACAAATGTCCCTCAAGCAAGCTAAGAAGGATAATAAATTATCACCAAAGTATTATGGTCCGTACAAGGTGTTACAAAAGATTGGTACTATGGCATACAAATTGGAGGCTCCTGCAGCTTCTTGAGTGCACCTAGTTTTCCATGTTTCATGTTTAAAGAAGGTTATAGGTGACAAGCTCCCAGTTCAAACAATATTGCCAGAAATTGACGAGGAAGGAAAAATTATATTGGAACCGGAAGTAGTCATAAAAACAAGAACTCGACAGCTATGAAATCGATCCATTTCAGAGTATCTCATCAAGTGGAAGAACTTATCTGCTGAAGATTCCACATGGGAGGATGAGAATTTTATACACAAGAATCTAAAACTACTTAAGTGTTGAGGACAACATGTTTTTGAAGGAGAGGGGCATGTTAGGTCCCTATAATACTAGTGACACCCCCATTACTATTGTAGTTGTATCCCTCATTAATATTGTTGTGCCCCTATTGTCCCCATATTGTTATTATTGTGCCCCATAGAATCCCTCTATTATTATTTTTGTGCCCTTATATTATTATTGTTAGGTCGGCTTGGTTATATTGTGACCCCTTAGACTCCTATATATAGAAAGGAGGTTTTGTCATTTGAATCATCCAAGAATTGTTTATTTGTGTAATGTAAAGGAGGTTTCCCCCTCGAAGAGGCTGAATTCTAAGGCGTTCAACTATCTTTTCTATCTTTTTGTGAGATGGTTTCATAACATTATTTCTCTTAACATTACAGCAAAATCATCTTTAAAGGCTTTTGAAAACCTAGATTTTGTTGCTGCTACAGGGGGTTTGCAATCAAGGGGCATCTTATGATAAATTTTGTTGAACCTTTTGATAAAATTAGAGACAAGTTCACCAAAGTTTCTTTTAAGTTCTTCAAACTCAGTCAAAAAGTAAAGAGCATCTTTCTTCACACCCCATTGGTTTTTAAATATGTTTGTTAGCTCCACCTAATTTCTAATATAATTTTCAGGTAACTGCCTAAACCAGGTTCTCACATTTCCCTCAAGAGATTGGACAAACAACCTCATGTAAACATTTTCTTTTTCTATGTTCATGTTATCTGCGAAGTCTAGAAATGCTTGAAGATGGTCCTCAACTGAGGAACCAGTTTCTCCATTATACCTAGGAAGGTGCTTTAAATATCCAAGATGGAATGAAGGTGCTTTAAACATCCAGGAGCGAATGCATCAAGGATTGGAGGTAAAACTAAAGTTGCATATCTTGCCTGTACAATGGGTTGGAATGCCATAGTAGAAGGTGGTGTATGAGATGTTTGTGTAGATGAAGAAGAAGAAGAAGAAGAATATGGTGATAGAGAGGGTGTATAACTATGTGGAGGTGAAGAAGGAGGAGATAAAGAAGGAGGAGAGGTCCTTAATGACTTTAAGGGAGTCTTAATGACTAAATTCTAGACCTGAGAATGAATATCCTCTTTTGTTTTAAAGAGTGGATTTGAATATATAGAAAAGGTCCCTTCAGGTTGTTTAGAAGTAGGATATTCAAGTTGTTCAGAAGTGGAAGGGAATTAATAAGTAGTGGGGGATATGAAGTCTGTAGGTTTGTATTCAGGTAAATGAACACCCAAGTCAGACTCAGATTTAGGTGATCCTATTGGTAGTGGGGGTTCTTGACATGATTCAAGTGAATGAATAAGGAAAGTTGATTTGAAATCAACTCCCCTATCTAAAAGTTCAACAACCCTAGGTGATAAATGAGTCGAATCTGGATTTGATGGAATGTTACTATAGGGATCACATTGTAATATATCTTCAGACTACAAGGCTGAAGTAGAAGAATATGGTTGATGTCTTCTTCTGGAACTGACCTTTCTCACAAGTATTTCTGGATTTGACAAAGGACTAACAATGTCAGATTCAGAATGGGATCTAGTGTGCTTAAAAGGTGCCAGTTTGGCACGGTGGAGTCTCCAAGTGAAAAATTTTGACCTATCTAGACCTTTAGTCACCTTAAAGGAATAGGATTTATATCATTGTCCCAGGAAAACTTATCAAATTCAGTTCCTTGGCAACGGCACCAGATTGATGTTGTTCCTCTGGGATGATAATGGTCATTTAATCATGCAAGAGCATCTAAAATATTTGTTTTGGGGGTTTTGGTTTTGGTTTTTTATGGAGGACCAATACATAGACAAACTGTAAGAATGATGTATTGACTCTTTTAGATAGTAATAATAGATAATCAAAGGTTGCTTTTTAACTTCACACAGTGATTTGAATTTATAAAGTGTGTAGAAAGAATTGTAAGGATATAAGATTTATTTAGATTTCAGACAGAAAGATAAATTATCATAAGTGGAAAACCTTTGTCCAATGTTCAAAAGTTAAACAAACTATGCTTAAGATTACATAATATGCTAACAATTTTATGATTTAGAGGGAGCCTTTCAAACAGACAGTCTAATATCTTAGTCTCTTTATGATAATAACTTCAGAAAGGAATTTTAAGAATAACTGTAACATATGTATTCTCACCTGATATCTCTGTAAAATTTAAACACACGAAGAATAAACAAAATTAATGAAACACATCAAAAAATTACAGAAGAAAACAAAACTGTATGAGACCAAATTTAGAATCCTTTGCTTTATTATTATTGATCTAGAAACAGCTTGTACATCAATGAATTTACAAAATTGCTTATGAAAGGTACCACATTTGATAACTCGTAGAAGAGAGTTATTTATACAAGTTGAGTGTTAAGAAAATATCATAAACAAGTTTACAAAAATATCTTAATACAAAATCAGGAAAAATGAACTGATAGTTGATTTGTCACTATTTTACTGTTGAACTGTTGATGACTATTCCTCAAAATTCTGAATGTTGTTGACTTTTTGATGATTGTTCCTCAAAATGTTGAATGTTGTTGATCTTTCTTTTAGTCAAGTAAATCAGTTAACTTTTCCCAACGTTTATTATCTGGGATAGATAGCTTAGTTACCCTTCGATAAACCTCATCCATTTCTATATATTTAGTAAAAGTAGGTTTTACTAAAAATATGTGTTTTATTTCATTAAGGATGAAAATTGTATCTCAGAGGGCATTCCACTGTAGCTGCACTGGTCTTGACCTCTGTAAGCTTGCGGACATAGTCTTCAATAGGCATTAACTTATCATTTATCACAAATAGGGAGGGAAAACCCTTGCTGGTCAAGGGTTCTATCCGGCTAAAAAAACGTTGGACTATGACATTAACACTCTTGCAATTTTCCCCCAACTGAAGAATGAGATTTTTCTTTGTAATAGCCTTCTTCACTTCCAGTATGGTTGTTGTACTATCATCAATACCCAATTCTTGAAGATCATAGCTATCTTTAGAATTCAGAAACTTGATTATATCAATGGCTATTTCTAGCTTGTCCTCAAGTTGATTTGAGATAGTTTTAACAGCTTCTTGAGCTTTTTCCAACAAGTCTTTTTGATCAAAAATTATTCTGATATAAGGCAAGATATCTTTGATTGATTCAATGATCTCTTCCCATATAATCTCCTTTATTAAACCCAGTGTATTTCCGAGGTAAGAGTCTTTGACTTCTTTCTGAAATACCTCAATTTGACCTTTTTCCCTCTGCAACTCAGCCGCATGTGAGCTATCTACAACTGCTTTCATGTGTTGTAGTGTCTTCAGCTGATCCTACAATTTCTTGATTTCCTCAGTTTGAATAGATAGGTTCTCGACGACTTCAGAAATCTGTTCAACTCCTTCTATTGTACTTGTGGTTACTGTTGTGCCTGAGGCAGAAACTGTAGTTATAGAGACCACTGTAAGAGGAACTACATCCATTGGAATATTGACCTTTTCACAGCTTCCTCTTTCTCTTTGACAATTTTTTCCATTTGTTCCTCCATCTGTTTTATTTGCAGATTTTTTTCTATGATAAGCTTCATCATGTCAGATTTTTGAGCCTCGGTTTCTTCAATTTCTTTAGTTATTAGGTCCGATGAAGCTAGCAATTTGAGTTGCTTCCTTAATGCTAGAATCTTAGCATTTTTCTTCTTGAAAATTTCTTCCGCAACCTTTATATTAGAGGGATCATATCCCATCTTCAGCACCAGATCTTCCAAAGCTTTGATCTTGGTGTCTTTTGCCAATGAGGAAACTTTCTCAAGCTTGAGTTGTGACTGTGTATTAGCCAAGGTAACCTGCATCTTTGGCAGACTCATGGCAGTGTTAGTTAAAGTGGAAGCAATCATTTGGACAATATGTTTGTGCATCTCAATTTTGTCAATTGGATGTACATCTTTAACATTGAATTCAAAGGAAGTTTTCTTTTGGTAATGTGCAGTAGTTCTGGGCTGTGGAATCTGAGCTTGTAAGAAAGCCATTTGCATCTTACCCTTTTCAGAGTCAAAGACTGAAAGAAGTCTGGCTTGAGAACTAGAAGAATGTTTCCAGAATTGAGTATAAGTTTTTAACTTTAATTCTTCATTCTTCTTCTTAATTTCATTGAAAACATGAAAAATATCATCTTATTTATCCTTCTGACTGCCTTCACTGATCTAAATGACCTGTTGTTCATGAGATGTGGTGGGATGAGTTGGAGACTAAGTAGACTATCCACCAGACTGTGTGAAAAGACATGTCTCTCCAAGTCCATCAAATTTTGTTTCCTGAGACTCATTAGTGGCACTGACCTTCAAGGAGATCTTAGGCCTCTTCTTTCTGTGCACAACTCTAAATCCTTTACTTGATGCTTCTTCTGTAGGGGATGATTATTCTTCCCTTCCTCATTTGGTTGTCTTTTCTTGTGCAAGTGGAGTCTGTATATTTGTAGAGACTACCTGTTCTTCAACTTCTTGAAGGGTGTTTTCCTTCCATTCTAACAAACTTTTGTATTGTTCAATCTCAGGCCTGGCTATGTGATGATATGGAGTAAATTTATTTTCTACTCTGATTTTTGAAATCACTCCCATTGGGTCAAAAGACCAAGTAAAGTTGAGGCCAAACTTCATCTCTTTCAATAACTTGTCTGCTTCTTCTCCTACTTCTCTAGTGTTACAGATGAATGGACCAACTTGAGCTTTTAGCTTAAACTGTGATTTCTTCTTTGCAGCCACAAAATACACTTCATCTGCATTGAGCCTCTGCCTAATATATTCTAATGCAAAAATTCTCATAGGGAGGTACTTAGGCAACTTGTAAGGTGGGAGCTCACAGCCAAAGACTCTGATCTCTGTATAATTTTGGTAAAGATACCAATATCCTGTTGTGTCTTGATCAACTAGATGCAAGACTTTTACAATTTCATCACTAATCCTTGGTTTTGGAGTACTGCTTAGAAGATTAATGGCTGGATGAACAAACAATTCTATGAACTGTTTATATGAAAAATTTCTTTCTCCTTCATTCCCATAGAATTCCAAAAGATAATTGATTGATGGTTCCCTTCTTCATCTAGCTTCTACAAGGTGAAAGGAAACTTGTCTCCCTGAAAATAGATAAAAAGATATACAAGTACTGAAGCATACTTGAATACTTCTTCAGTATTGAACTGGACAAATTGTTCATGAATGGCCTCAACTAGAAATTGACTAAAGTTAAAAAGCACAGTGGGTTTGGAACCAGCAGAAAAGATAGATGAGAAACCAATGATGGCTTCATCTACATATTAATCAGAATAGTAACCAAGGAGATAAGAGAGAATGGTGGTAATTTTCTTGGTTCTGTCTGGGAATATAGATGAATCATAGGGAGGGTTTCTTTTAGGCAGAGGGCTATCTATAGCTAGGAAAATTTCTAGGGTTTGAGCTCTTTTAGTGAAATCCAACTTCTGATAGGCTTCTTTTAGGCTTTCATGAGAAAAAGGAGTGGTTGGCACAATAGTTGGGGCTTGCAACATCTAGTCAATGGACTGGGCATTGGTGGAGCACATGATCTCTCTTGTAGGTGAGATAATAGCTCTTTGATTGGGGTCATAAGTTGCATGGCATTTTCTGACAAATTCAAGTGCTCTGTGGATCTGAGGGAAGATGTAATGAGGAAGATGGGAATCCCAAAGTCCAATTTCGTCAGTTTAATCGACAAATTGGTCCTCCATCTAGAAATAGATCTCAAACAAGTCAAATTCGGACAAGGACTCATGGATTTTACAGTCTCTATCAACCAAGGGAAGATGATGGAAATCAACATGAGGAGGAATGAGAGAATTTTTGGTTTCTGCAACTTCCTTTCCCTTAGGAGGCATTCTGTTGATTGGATTTCAAACTGAAAGTGACAGAAATGGAAAGGCTTTGGCTGAAACACAATGATAACAGTAAAACAGTGTAATTGAAAAAGATTGAGTGAACCTGGATGTTGGCTTGCTTGTGAATAGGATAGAAAATTGGCTTGAATGGTGAATTGGTTGTTTTGACTGTAAGCTACAAGTATCCAGTGATCAATTGAGTTACGAGAATGCATTGTAACAGTTTTTATGAAAGCACAGGGTTTATAAGGGATAAAATGGAGCGTGTTTGTTAATCAACGGCTAAATTTGTATTAATTCTCCAATGGGACTGAGAAATGGTTTGATGGAATATTCATTTGCAGGTGTGGCAAATTAAATGGATAACGAGCAAATAGTCAGAAGATTGGTCCATGTAGGATGATGGAACAAAGGAAGTGACGGGGTGTTGTCATAGACGATGACGTGGGAGCAGCGGTGATGGAGAAGGTCGAAAACCGCGTTCGAGAGTGAGTTTGAGTGGTAAGATGTTGGGTCCCTATAATACTAGTGATTACCCCATTACTATTGTAGTTATACCCCTTATTTATATTGTTGTGCCCCTATTACCCCCATATTGTTATTTCTGTGCCCCATAGAATCCCTCTATTGTTATTTTTGTGGCTTTATATTATTATTGTTAGGTCGGCTGGATTATATTGTGACTCCTTAGACTCCTATATATAGAAAGGAGGTTTTGTCATTTGTATCATCCAAGAATTGTTCATTTATGTAATGTAAAGGAGGTTGCCCCCTCGAAGAGGCTGAATTCTAAGGCGTGGATCTCTCTTTTCTATCTTTTTGTGAGCTGGTTTCATAACATTTGGTATCAGAGCTTTGGATTCTAGGGTTTCGCTGCTCCAAACAGGTCATCGTGGAATTTTCGCTATAACTTTTTTTCTGTGACGTTTCAGAAGTCGCAAAAAAAACCCATTTGAGAAGAATTGGAGTTGAACCTTGGGTCCAAATTTCAGAGCTTTTCGCGCGATATGTTCGGAGATATGATCTGAGGAAGTTCGCCTTTTTGAAGACTCCTGAATTACATTCAAAACAGGTGACCTGGGGAAAATCGTCATAACTCTCTCTCTGAGGATCGGATTGAAATTTCGTAAAAAGGTACAGAAAGAGGACGGACTGTAGTTTCTTGTATATGTGTTTCAGATTCAAAAGTTGAAACAGTGACTCGTGGCACGTCGTACAAATTCGCTCTACTGAAACAGTCTAAAAGCAAGTCACTGTGGGAGATTTCACATAACTCTTCCTTGGAGAATCCAATTTGGCTCAGACTTGTGGCATTGGAAAGAGGACGCAGAAGGCTACTGCAGGTAGCAATTTCAGAATTGGATGATCCGAAATTACAGACATACATCAGATTCAATATCAGGCTTCTACAAAGTAAAAAAAAGGTGTGTAGTTTTTATTTTTTATTTTTGCATAAGCTTGGTTTGAAGGAATTCAAAGGGCATAGTAAAGCATTATTATCGGTAACTGATGCCCCGAGGAAAGAAAATCCAAACACCTAGTAAGGGACCTGAAAGCTCTAGCATGACTCATGAAGAAGAGGAAGAAATGCAACATGATATATCAAAATTACAAGACCAAGTGAAACAACTGTCCCTTGCACAAAAGGGAACAGAATCTAAGATGGATGGTCTAAAGAAAGATGTAGAAGCTAAGATGGATGACTTGAAGATAGACTTGAAGACAGACATGGACGAATTGAAGATAAATATGAATAAGTTGCTACAAGAAATCGTCCCTAAGGGTGAAAGGGTACTAAATGAAACTCATGATGAGAATAAAAGAAATGTTAATCATGATTCCATAGACTCTAATGTTGGATCGAAGACTCACCATGTTCCAAAAATCGATGTGAGGAAGTTTGATGGCAAGGATCCCGCCACATGGATATTACAGATGGAGCAATTCTTCGATCTCAATAATGTGCAAAACACACAAAAGGTACGTATGGCAACTTTATATTTGGAACCAAATCAGTTTGTATGGTATCAATGGCTTTGTTCTCGTAAACAATTTATCACTTGGGCAATTTTTACGGAAGAATTGGTAGCACATTATGAGGATACAAAAAGCAACACTTTTTTTAGCCAATTGGTAAGTCTCAAACAAAAGGGTTCAATAATGGAGCACATTGATGAGTTCCAAAAGTTGAACATAAGGGTAAAAGATATTCCAGAGGAGCATAGGATTGATTTGTTCATAGGGTCTTTAAAGGATAATATCCAACATGATGTGCACCTTTGGGAACCTGATTCATTAGAGAAGGCATTCAGGTTAGCAAGAAAAATGGAAAGCAAAATTATGGCAACTAGGAAGCATACCATTCACAACTATAAAGACGGAAGTTTTGTTGCCCATAGTCTTCCACAACCTACAAGGTTGACACCACAACAATTGGAAGAAAAAAGAGCAAAAGGGCTTTGTTACAATTGTGATAGCAAATACACAAAAGGTCATAAGTGTGCTGAGAAGAAATTATTCTACATAGATTGTGAAGACGAAGAAGAAAAGGAGCAAGAAAGGTCAAAAGAAGAGGATATATTCCAGGAACAAAGCCTAGATGAAGAACAAATAAATCCGACCATATCTTGTAATGCATTGGCAGGAATTACCACTCCTCAAACCATCAAGATAGTAGGAGTAATCAAGAAGAAAAAGGTAATAGTGTTGATTGATTCAGGAAGCACCCACAATTTTATTCATTGTAGGGTAGCAAAAGAATTGAATTGCTTCCTATATCCAGCACCAGAGTGTCAAGTGATGATTGCAAATGGAGGAACAATAAATTGTTCTGAAAAGTGCCATAATATCAAGCTATCCATGGGAGAATATGTATTGACTAGCCCAATGCTTTCCATTCCAATGGGAGGTGCTGATGTTGTACTAGGAGTCCAATGGCTACAATCCTTGGGTACAATAGCTTTTAATTTTCAAGAACTTTTCATGAAATTTTCTGTGGAAGGAAAGGAAGTTGAATTAAGGGGTATTGCAGGGAAACCAGGAAAGATAATCAGCTCTAATGGCATGACAAAGCTTCTAAAAAAGGAGCAAAGAGGTGTAATTGCACAATTATGTTCGCTAGATGTTTCCACATTGGAATCATCTATTTCTCCAGATCTCCAAAAAGTCCTGGACAATCATTCCAAGGTATTTGAGACTCCCAAAGGTCTCCCACCTATGCGTGATCATGATCATGCTATTCATCTGATTCCAGGAAGTGTTCCGCCAAACATCAGGCCGTACAGATATCCATATGTCCAAAAAAGTGAAATTGAACGTATGGTTGCAGAAATGCTAGAGGCTGGTATAATTCAACCGAGTCAAAGTTCTTTCTCAGCTCCAGTAGTATTGGTGCACAAGAAGGATGGATCATGGCGCATGTGTCCAGATTATAGGGAGCTCAACAAGCTCACTATTAAAGATAAGTTCCCCATTCCTGTTATTGATGAATTACTGGATGAATTGCATGGATCAATATACTTCACCAAGTTGGATCTTCGTTCGGGATATCATCAAATTAGAATGAAGATTGAAGACATTCCGAAAACAGCATTTAGAACTCATGAGGGTCATTATGAATTTTTGGTCATGCCTTTTGGCCTTACCAATGCACCTTCAACATTTCAAGGTTTGATGAATTCAATTTTCAAACCATTCCTTAGAAAATTTGTGTTAGTATTTTTTGATGATATACTAATCTACAGCAAGTCTTGGAAGGATCATGTTGAACATGTTGACAGGGTGTTACAACTATTGGAGGAGAAACAATTATATGCAAAAAGATCCAAATGTTTCTTTGGAGTCCAGGAGGTGGAATATTTGGGTCATATTGTATCTCATGAAGGAGTTAAGGTAGACCCTAGCAAAATTAAAGCCATTAAGGAATGGAAAATACCCACATCCATAAAGCATCTGCGAGGATTTCTTGGGTTGACAGGGTATTATCGCAAGTTTGTTAAGAATTATGGGAGAATAGCAGCACCTCTTACAACATTATTGAAGAAAGATTCATTTTCATGGACTTCGGAAGCAACAAAGGCCTTTGAACATCTTAAAGAGGCAATGTGCCAAGCACCGGTCTTAGCTACGCCGGACTTCACAAAAACCTTTATTGTGGAATGTGATGCTTCAGGAAATGGAATTGGTGTTGTTCTAATGCAAGATGAAAGACCCATTGCTTTTGAAAGTCGTCCAATCAAGGGAAAGTTTTTAAACAAAGCTATTTATGAGAAGGAAATGTTGGCAATACTCCATGCACTTAAGAAATGGCGACCCTACCTAATGGGAAGACACTTCAAGGTAAAAACGGATCATGATAGCCTTAAATACTTTTTAGAACAAAGATTATCCTCTGAAGAGCAACAAAAGTGGGTCACAAAGATGTTGGGTTATGACATTGAAATCATCTACAAAAAAGGGAAGCAAAATGTGGTGGCAAATGCACTCTCAAGAAAGGATGAGGATGTGGAAGCATTGTTGTGTGCCATTTCTATTATCCAGCCAGATTGGATAAACGAAGCAAGGGAGGAATGGAAGAACGACGAAGAAGTGTGGGCACTTATTCAAAAGCTACAACAAGATTCCAGTACTTCTGATACATTTAGCTGGCAAAATGATTCGTTATGGTACAAAGATCGCTTATACCTCTGTAAGAATTCCCAGCTAAAACAAAAGATTCTTATGGAATTGCACACTTCTCCCTTAGGAGGGCACTCAGGATTTTTAAAAACTTACCACAGGGTTAAGAAGGAATTTTTTTGGGATGGCCTTAAATCAGATATTCAAAAGTTTGTGGCGGAATGTTTGGTTTGCCAGCAAAATAAAGTTGAAACATTTAAGACACCAGGTCTATTACAACCTTTATCCATTCCAAGCCAACGTTGGGAGGAGGTTTCAATGGATTTTATCACAGGTTTACCCAAGTCTGAGGGAAAGAGTGTCATCATGGTGGTAGTTGACAGACTTACCAAGTATGCACACTTTTGTGCATTATCACATCCATTTAAAGCCAGTACAGTTTCTACTGCATTTATGGAAACAGTTCAAAAGCTACATGGAAACCCAAAGATTATTGTAAGTGACAGAGATCCCATTTTCACTGGAAATTTTTGGACAGAATTATTTTCTTGTCTTGGTACTCAGTTAGCTCATAGCTCATCTTATCATCCTCAATCTGATGGGCAAACTGAGATAGTAAACAAATGTTTGGAAGGATATCTTCGTTGCTTTGTATATGATAAACAGACACAATGGGTCAAATGGTTGCCTCTAGCTGAATGGTGGTATAACACTTCCTTCCATACAGCAACAAAAATGACCCCATTTATGGCACTTTATGGGTATCAACCACCATCCATCACATCATATTTAAGAGAAAATTCTAAGGTTCAGGCAGTGGAACATCACATCGAACATCAACAACAAGTCCTCCAACTCTTAAAGGATAACCTCGTGTTGGCACAAAATAGAATGAAGCAACAGGCAGATCAACATCGCAGTGAAAGAAGTTTTGATGTAGGTGATTGGGTATTCCTACGGCTACAACCATATAAGCAAATGTCCCTAAAGCAAGCTAAGAAGGATAACAAATTATCACCAAAGTATTATGGTCCGTACAAGGTGTTGGAAAAGATTGGTACTATGGCATACAAATTGGAGCTTCCTGCAGCTTCTCGATTGCACCCAGTTTTCCATGTTTCATGTTTAAAGAAGGTTATAGGTGACAAGCTCCCAATTCAAACAATATTGCCAGAACTTGACGAGGAAGGAAAAATTATATTGGAACCAGAAACACAGAACTCGACAGCTACGAAATCGATCAATTTCAGAGTATCTTATCAAGTGGAAGAACTTATCCGTTGAAGATTCCACATGGGAGGATGAGAATTTTATGCAGAAGTATCCAGAACTGCTCAAGCGTTGAGGACAACACTTTTTTGAAGGAGAGGGGCATGTTGGGTCCCTATAATACTAGTGATTACCCCATTACTATTGTAGTTATACCCCCTATTTATATTGTTGTGCCCCTATTACCCCCATATTGTTATTTCTGTGCCCCATAGAATCCCTCTATTGTTATTTTTGTGGCTTTATATTATTATTGTTAGGTCGGCTGGATTATATTGTGACTCCTTAGACTCCTATATATAGAAAGGAGGTTTTGTCATTTGTATCATCCAAGAATTGTTCATTTATGTAATGTAAAGGAGGTTGCCCCCTCGAAGAGGCTGAATTCTAAGGCGTGGATCTCTCTTTTCTATCTTTTTGTGAGCTGGTTTCATAACATAAGAGGTTTGGGATTTTAAGTCCCAAATAATTAGGAGTGGGGGTTGCAGTTTCAGAGGGCGGTTTCTAAAACTGCCGACTTCGGACTCCCCCCCGCTGATAACGTTCGGACGACAGGGGAGGACCGAGGAGCAATGTTAGCCATCAGATCGGAGGAAGAAGCAAGGGATGAAAAGAAAATGGGGGGAGTTTAATTAAGTGAGGTGGAAGGTGATGGTGGGGTCGAAATAAATATGATGGATGTGACAGGTGTGGGGTCCGAAGGGAATCAATGGATAAAGCTAGCGAATAACATTGGGATTTAGAAAATTATGGTTAATTAAAACCATTGGTTACATGCACATATATCCAATGTTCTAAGCTTAGGATAAAAATCCTATCATACTCCAATTTTATTTCATTTCTCTACCTATCCTTAACTCTCCTAACATTTTTGCAATCTTAGTCACCTGAGTGCATTTAGACTAGCAACTCAACATTTTCCTTTTAATGATTAATCTACTTCTCTCTCGTATTGCTTCCATTGGCTCAGATTACACTGTTGATCCAATTTTATTTACTACCTATTAACAAACAATTTAAATGTAATCTAATCATGATTAAACTTTACGATTGGATTGTATGAACTAGTGTGCCATTTAAACAATCTGCACACAACTTTATTTTCAAAAATAAAATTGACTAAGAGTAGTGGCATTTGGATGTGCAACACTTTCAATTTATTTTTTATTTCTAACCTAACATTTTATTTTTTATTTTTCTTGCCTTCCTTTTTTAGGGCATCTATTCTAATATTTTATTTGATATGGACTTATTCATCAAAATATTCCGAACATTTTGTTTATTTATTCTTTTTGTCCATATCCTAACTTAACGTTTTTTTTAAATATATTTCATTTTTTGCTAACTTACCAAAATCTAAAAATGGTACAACACATACATAGTTATAATTCCTCTTATATGTGGATATGTGGTTGATTATGTGTATCATATCTACGCTAATTTACATCTCCTTTTGTTTTATATCTAGATTATGACATATAAATAGAATCTACTATGTGGAGTAGTTAACGGACCATAATCTTGTTGATGATTTATGATATATATGATTATACATGCTTGACCTTGTATTTAGCAGGATTTGACAGGGAACTTAGTTACTGCCAAGAAGGATGCTCATATGACTATGGAGGTCATGTATATATTTGGGTAAAATGTGATTGAATTAAATTCATTATGAATTTTTTTTTATGCTTTTAATCTATGAGGTTATGATGTGCAGGTCTGGGGAAACAAGGCCTTGCCAACAGATCATCAGATGCATATGAGCTCACAACCAGTACCTTGAGGAAAACCATGTAGCTTCAAATAAGAATAGATGAGAATCTATGGGAAAGATTAGTGCGTGAATTCCTAACTTTCAAAAGATCAAGGTGTGGAGTCTTGGATCTTTGGAATAGATAAGGCATTGAGTCTTGATTCTACTAGGAGGTGGAGTCCTAAGTACAGGGCAAGGTTGCGATGTCCTAACAACTCAATAGAGGTGCACAATAGGGGTGTGGAATCCTTATTCTTTGACTGTAAAACACCACTAAAGGGCTTACATCAACCACGTGAATTAATCTAAGTTAAACTTTGAGTTGAATCAAATCCAATTTACCATTTTAGAGGATCATTCACAATAAATATTATTTTAATGTAAAATATTAATTATCTACTTTTTAAAAATGAATACTAAGAAAATTTCTTAAGCAGACACATGGGTGGTGAATATTACACAATTTAGGTACCTAAATAAAATAAAATAAAAGGGGAAATTTTGGAGAGGTGTCACCTAGGGGTGTGGTGAATAATACAAATTGTTATAAATTGAAAATTGGTTAATTTTTGCAGGAAGGGGGTGAGGTGTCACTCCACTCCATGCTTATAAATAAGAAGGATTTTTCCCCATGGGGGGGAGACTAGAGAGAGTAGGGAAATTATGCACAAATGACTACCCAATTCCTAAATTAAAATCCCAATAATTTGTCCTAGTTGATCGAGACTAAGTGGTGTGAGAGGAAGATAGGATATCTTCCTTAGTTTCCCCGAAATTTCTCACTATTGTTGAAGTTGGTACTTTTTGTGAGCTCATAGAGCTCGGGTTTCCAAGGAAAAAGGTTTCCTTCGGATATGGTTGGGTGGTAAATCTAACTAGTCTGTTGGAGTTGGGGAGTCTAGATGCTAAAAAAAGTAAGACTACTGAGTATCAAGTAAAATTTCAGGTTGTTATATTTTTCTTTAATTAACCATTCTTGGATGACAATGTAGCTAGTTTACCTTTAAAATATTTATTTTTGTTCTAAAAGATCTGATCATAGTCAATGGTTTACCATTTATTACTTTTGGTTATACATGTGTTGAAATTACAGAACTGAAAGAATATTTTTTGTTTTAACTGATGGGTGAATATCAACGCCAATTAGTAATTCTTCATTTAAATGAGTTGTGATTCGACAACATGGTAGTGTTAATGGTAGTCTCTATATCCTCTATCCATTAAAAGTGTATTAATCTTATTTTCAATTTGCGGCTCTTTGCTATATTGTTCATTTCTGTTTATGAAAGCGTATGTTGAAGAAGAGTTACTGGAAAAATATATATATATATATATATATAAAATGTCATGTAAATTATCATTGGAAGAGATGATGTTTATATTCCTATTCTCTGACATGCTCCTTGGCTTAGTTGGTTTCTATTAAGTTTATATATTTAACTTTCATGAAATAATAATTTTCCGCAAAATTCTTGTTTCTGATTGTTTTGAAGGCACCAAGCACATTGTTTTTGCTTTATGTTTTCCTTGAAATATAACACTTATTCTTTTTTTGCAGGAAAGAAATTTCTCTTGAAATATAGAATTTATTCTTTTTTGCATAAAAGAAAGTATTCTTTGAAATATAATGCTTCTTCATTTTACATAAAAGTAAAACATATATTATTTTTTTTGTTTACCAATGTCAGGTTGCTAATTAAGAGTGTCGTATCATTAAATGCAAAGGTGGATAATTGTTTTAGCTTGATGGGTGTCTATATTGGTGTGTTACATTTACTTTGGTTAATGCGTGAAATAAATTAGTGTGGTAATTTTTTGTAACTTTTACTATAAAACCTTACCAGATAAATTAGTGTGGTAATCCTCTGTAACTTTTACTATATCTAATTTTTTGGAAAATATGAGTTTATGATCCCTCCCTTTGCAATATGTGGTTTGAAATTTTCATTATTGCCAAAAGTATTGGCCTTTAGTTTCTGAAAGAGATTAACCTTGGTAATATTTTATAACATTGGTAATATTTTATAACCTTGGTAATATTTATATGCATTTTTGGTAAATGAGATTTTATGATTTATCCATTTCATTATATAGTTTAAAGATTTTATGTTTGTCAAAATATTAGTCTAGAATAATTTTTGAAAGAAGATATTATTAAACTTTTTATACACTAGGATCTTTGGTCATTTTACCAATAGTTTATTTTGGAATGAGTTTAAATCATGTATTACTATTTTAATGTTGCACTCTACATAACACCAAATCCTAGTACGTGAGCTTCTAGAGGGAGTAATTTTGTTTGAACAGTGTGAAAGAAAACTTTGTTTTGTTTTTGGACTCTCGTTGAAAATAATACTTTTGCACCTTTCTTTAGGTTGGAAAAATATACTTTGATTCTGTTTTATGCAATATAAAATGGTAACAATAAGAATCTTTAGTTCAAATAGTACTGATTTTGGTAATTATGGACAATCACTTATGGACACCATAATTTGGTATCCTTCCTTAACAGGGATGTTATTTGAATATTAAATTGAATTTATTTTACTAACTTTGAGATTCAATGACATCGCCTTATTTTTCATGCTTTTAAAGTAATATAGATATTGCCATATTATTAAGTAATTGAAATTGTATGTAATTTATTAAGTATTGAGAATTGTATCGTATGTTTTAAAAACATAAATAAGAACATTGTCAGATTTTTCCTTTTCATATATATATATATATATATATATATATATATATATATATCATGTACAACCATGGTATTGATGAAAGATTCTCATAGTACATAAAGAGATTAATTTTAGTTCTTTGGGGTAAATAAGATAACTAATTTGGAAGTAAGATAAATGGATTTGAATATAGCAAGACTATTCAAGTTATAGTATCACATATTTAAAAAGAAAGTATTATAGTGGGGTCAGCAATATATGAGCCAAAAGAAAAGGCAGATTGATTTCCATCGCGCATAAGAATCTCTCACAATGACGTCACTAAATAAGTTATCTAGATGAGGAAATGGAAATTAATCCTTGTATTGTGATCATTTAATGGTTTCATAATTGTATCAAATATTTCTAAAATGGTGGAATTTTATGTTTAAAATATAGGGTATTGTTGCAAAGAAAGATTCTTCAAATGAATGGATCAAATGTTAACACTTGAACTTTATGTTGCATGGAATGAAAGAAGGAAATAAATAAATTATTTTAATGTCCACAAGGCTAAAGATAGCGTATGGGACAGATTGCTTCTTCATTTGCTTGATGTATTTGACCATTTTTCTGTGAAGCCTCACAATAAATGCTCCTAGCTTCTCGACAAACCCCTCGCTAAATAAATTATCCCAAGAACTAGCTGCCAGCATATCTACATAACTTAATATGTTGTCTTTGAAGGCCTCACATTCTAAAATGAAATTATTTTTTGTTTCCACTTTTCCGGAAGAACACAAAATGCATACTCTTTCCTCCCACACTTCTTTTGACCTTTTCCAACACCCTATTTAACAACGAAGTTGATGAGAATTAGTCCTTAACTGAGAAATAATAATTTGGGATCTCCAAGGGATATTGGCCTCTATGTATGCTTTTGGTTGATGACTATGAGCGGAATTAAACACTTCAATATAGTACTTTTTCTTTCTTCCTAGCTCGGTATCCTAAGTACGCTTATGGAACTTATCCATAACAAAAGCTTTTATCTCTTTGTTGTTTATGGGACACGTGTTCAAGAAAATACCCCAATTACTAAACCATTTGTTATTTTGTTGCATCCAAGTCTTCTTTTTGTTGCACAATATGTCATTAAATACAATCTTAGGCCATCTACCCTCTTCCATTTGCTCTTTTTTTTTTTAAATACCTTATGACTCGCCTCATAGCAATTACTTCAATACGAGAAGCCCCTGCCTCACTTAACAAGATAGCATAAGGAACTGCACTTTTAATCTTGAATTTGTTTGTAATCAAACGCTTTTGAATTTTCTCAGTTTGTTTCCACTGCATGTCGGATGTATTGCTGGCCCATAGTTCACAACCATAGAGAATCATCAGAATCACTAGAAGCCCAAAAAGAGTTTGAGTGGTTTTCCAATCCCATAACTTTGCCTCTTTACACCTATTTTGAAAAGCATAAAATTCTTTCCAACCCACCAAAGTTATTTTCTTTCTAAAATCATCCTAGCTTAGATTTTTGTTGAAGTCAATTCCAAGGTATTTGTAATCTGTAACTTATTCCATAATTTTTCCTTCAAAGTAGAACTTACGTTGGTTATGTTTTCTTTTTTTAGAGAAAACCACTACTTTCATTTTGTTGATATTGACTTGCATCCCCACACTTCTACAAAAATTCTCAAGGGATGGTAGGTTCTCTTTCAAACCAAGAGTCGATTTAGCAATCAGAATAAGGTCATCTGCATACAAAAGAAGCCTTATAACAAAATTTCCCAAATAGATACCATCACCCCCTTTAAAATTTAAAGACTCCCCAAGCTTGTCAATATATAAACCAAAAAGGGTATGAGACAGTGGGCAACCTTGCTTGACCCTGATGTCGCTACTAAAACTTTCAGAAATGCCTGTTGAAGTTCTAATTTTGACTTTCACCTCTTCATGGATCCTATGCATAACTACTCTCAAATGTTTAGGAACCCCATGTTCCTCCATTCTGTGCCAAAGATTATCACTAGGAACTGTATCAAACGCTTTTCTGAAATCAAAAAAGCAACAAAAGACTTCTTCCTTTTTCTCCCAAACCTTTTCAATAGGATATGATGAGTTATTCTTCATTTTTGGAAGACTTATAATTTATGTGAATGTTTTTGGATATGATGATTTCTTCATTTTTGGAAGACTTATAATTTATGTGATGAATAACGTTTTTAGTTTCATATACTATGAAAGGCCAAAAGCATGATACAAAGTCTATGTAGAGTATTGTTAACATATAGAAATAATATGGATCTATTTTCAACGTTTGTATGAAACATGGGTGGATTTTATGTGCAAAGTCATATGTCATGATTTAAAACTCAATATTCAATATTATAGTTGGATTTGACACAATTTAATTGTATCTTCAAATATTTCTTAAGTATTTATATGATTTAATTAAAATAAAATAATAATAAAAACCCACTTATTTTGGGTGATTTGAGTTACAAACCTAGTTGGTAGTCGAGGGATCTTACATATGGTATTAGAGTCGGTTAAAACTCTCGGACCTAGGGCTTTCCTGTTAATATTTATAGGTAATTACTTTTATTTAATTATTTGAATTTTCTTTGATTAGGTTAAGGAATAATGGAGAGAACATCAAGGCAACGAAGGAGGAGGGAAGTCTCACCTCCACCTTCCCAAGCTAGAGAATCTGAGAAAATATCCGTTAGGGCAGTAATGGATATGATGTTATCCTTCCAAAAGATGATTGAA
Organism: Pinus tabuliformis; assembly: GCA_031772625.1. NCBI lineage: Eukaryota > Viridiplantae > Streptophyta > Pinopsida > Pinales > Pinaceae > Pinus > Pinus tabuliformis. The sequence goes on along the minus strand of CM062805.1, from coordinate 48,927,627 downwards.
GTCTTGATTATTAGGATTTGAGGGAATCCTTCACTGCCAGATTCTTCGTCTCAAGTAGAGAGGCAGGAGGTACCATCTGATGAGATTTGCATAGAGAGTTGGAAAAAAGTTAAGCTTCCTATCTTTAAGAGTACCATCAAATGGGAGGTAGCAGAAGCTTGGTTGGAAAACGTGCACCTATGTTTTGAGTTGTGGAACTATTCTAACAACCAAAAATCCAAGTTGGTAATATACCAACTTAAGGAGAGTGCACTATTATGGTGGAGGAACTTAGAATCTCATTTGGGATATCCCATTTCTACCTTATTGTGGGAACGATTTGAATAGGAATTTAGAGAAAAGTATTTTTCTGTTGAATAACTAGAGAGGAAGTTGAATGAGTTTCATGATCTTAAGCAAGGAACTAAGACAGTACTTGAATATGAGGCTTGATCCATGGAGATGCTCAAATATGCTACCTGTCTCAATACTGAAACTCTCAAGGTAAACAAGTTTTTGTATGGATTGAATCTTATTATAAAGGAAAAGGTGTGAATTTTAATGCCTACTACATTGCATGAGGTAGAGAAAAAAGAGATTATAGATGAGGAAGAATTATTGGGAAGCAGAAGTGGGGATAAAGCCCCCAATCTATCATTCCATGGGAAACCCCCTAGAAGGGGAGGCCCCAATATAAGGAATAAGACAAGTGGATCACATCATCAAGGATTTCAAAAGAATCATACTTTTAAGAACCAGAAAAATAATCCAAGGCAACATCTTCAGCAAAGTAGTACTCGCACTCAAGAATTAGTTCAGAGTAAAGTACAATCACCTAATAAAAGAGTCAAATTGATGAAAACGACTCCTACTAATGGATGGTGGACTTGTGGAGGACTTCATTATGAGCGAGATTTTCTTGAAAAGAAGATCAAGGCACAATCAAACTAGGAGCAGACCACTATTAGAGATATCGACAGAGCCCATATGATTCATGCAATTGTGCACAATAGTCAAGTTGAGCATCAGTCAACAGTGCTTGAAGCATCTGGAAAACTGAATGGTATGGTGATTACTATTTTAATTGATCCTAGTGAAACAAAAAGTTTTATTTCTCCTTATGCTTTATTAAAATGTAAATTGGTGGCAAAAGAGCAAAACGAATTTGATTAGTTTGAGATGGCCTCGGGGCGTTCTCAAAAGGTAGAATACCTAGTGCAAGAGTGCCCTTTAGACATGGGAATGTGTGTCACACATGTGAATCTTTATGTGACGTCACTTGGTCATTATGATGTAATAATTGGGATGGATTGGCTCGAAGCCCACTAGGCTGTGCTTAATTTTCGAAGTAAAACCCTTCAGTTTGTGAGTGATGAGGGCCAATCTATGGTTCTCCATGGGGAAAAGAGACATGTTTCTTTAAGGCTTATCTTAGCCTTGCAGTTGAAGTGAAGTCTTAGAAAAATATGTCAAATGTATGCTATAATGACTCTAAATGAGGGAGAGATTTCATCCTTTGAGAAATATCCTATCCTTTCAGAATTTTTTGATGTCTTTCTAGAAGAGTTGTCTGGTTTTCCTCCCAAGAGGGAGATTGACTTCTCCATAGAGCTTAAGCCTAGAGTAGAACCAATATCCAAAGCTCCCTATCGAATGTTTGTTGTTGAACTTCGGGAGTTGCAAGTGCAACTACAAGAATTATTGGATCAGGGTATGATTAGACCCAGTGTTTCACCTTGGGGAGCTCCTGTAATATTTGTAAAGAAGAAGGATGGATCTCTTCAACTTTGTATTGATTATAGGCAGTTGAATCGAGTAACTATTCGAAATCAATATCCTTTGCCTCGCATTGATGATCTATTTGATCAAATGAAGGGAGTCACTATGTTCTCCAAGATTGACCTTCGATTGAGGTATCATCAACTTAGAGTTAAGGAAGAGGATATTCCTAAGACTGCTTTCTGAACTCGTTTTGGTCATTATGAGTTTTTGCTTGTTCCTTTTGGGTTATCTAATGCTCCAAGAGTGTTTATGAGTCTAATGAATGGTGTGTTTCATAAGTTCCTAGACAAATTCGTACAAGTGTTCCTTAATGACATATTAATCTATTCAAAGACCCCTCAAGAGCATGAGCAGCACTTGAGATTAGTGTTGCGATGTTTAAGAGACGACAAGCTTTATGCCAAAATGTCTAAATGTTTCTTTTCTCCAATCAAAAATCCATTATCTTGGACACATTATTTCCAGCAAAGGCATTGTTGTTGACCCAACAAATAATGATGCAATTTCAGAATGGCTAGCACCCTCCAATGTGCATGAAGTGCGTAGTTTCATGGGTATGGAAGGATACTATCGAATATTTGTGGAAGGATTTTCTTAGGATGAGAGAAAGATTTAATTGGATAGATAAGTGTGAGCAGGCTTTTTCCAAGCTTAAGAAATGTTTGACTACAACTCCAATATTGAAGGTTCCAGATATGGGCAGGAAATTTATAGTATGTACTGACGCATCAAAAGATGGATTGGGTGTAGTACTATCACAAGATGGTAGGGCGATTGCTTATGTTGAATTGAAAATAGATCATAGAGTATTGCAACATATATTTACTCAAAGTGATCTTAATGCTAGACAAAGATGGTGGTTAGAACTCCTGAATGAATATGATTTTGGTATAACCTACATAAAGGGTACATTAAACAAATTACTTGATGTGCTAATTTGAAGACCTCACATATTTTCAGTGATACCATTGAAGATTGATCTACAGGAACGCATCCTGAGGGAACAAGATGTAGATGATTGGTGTAAGGAAGTTAGATGTGAACTATGTGGGAAAGAGTCTAAAAAAGGCAAGATGGAGGGGTACTCTTGTGATGACGATGGTATGATGAGATTTATGAAGAAAATTGTGGTTCCCAATAGAGATGGGATTCGTGAACTCATTTTGAAAGAATCTCACTATGCAGTGTATATGGCTCACCCGAGAGTCCAAAAGATGTATGCAGATTTAAAGCCAAATTTCTTTTGGGTTGGCATTAGAAAATTATGTGGCAAAGTGTTTGGAATGCTAGCTAGTTAAGGCAGAACATGGTCATCCAACAGATTTTTTGCAACCGCATAATATTCCTGAGTCCAAATGGGAAGAAATATATATGGATTTTATTATTGAATTACACAAGACAAGCAGGAGACATAACTCAATTTTGGTGGTGGTATACAAGCTTACCAAGAGTGCCCATTTTATACCTGTTAGAGATACTTATAAAGCTTCTGAAATAGCACAAGTATTTATCGATAGGTCTATAGACTTCATGGTTTTCCTAATAAAACCATATCAGACAAGGCCTTTGTTTTCACAGGAAGATTTTGGACTAGCTTTCAGGGATCCCTCCAAACTCAATTAAAATTTAGCACAACTTATCATCTGGAAACTAATGGTCAAACTGAAAGAGTAAATCAAGTATTGGAGGACATGCTTAGAATGTATGTAATGGATAAACAATATAAGTGGGAATATTATCTTCCTTTAGTGGAATTTGCGTACAACAATAGTTATCATCGCTCCCTTGGTATGGCACCTTATGAGCTATTATATGGAAGACCATGCAAAACACCTTTAAGTTGGGATAGGTTGGAGGATAGGATCTTGGTAGGTCCTGAAATGCTTCAAGAAATGGAAGAACAAGTGTGTCATATAAGGCAAAGATTAAAGGAGGCACAGGATAGACAAAAGATCTATGTTGATATGCATAGAGTGGATCGTAGTTTTAAAGAAGGAGAATTTATTTTTCTTCGAGTAAAACCTCAAAAAATCTCTATTAAATTTGGGAAAGGATCCAAGCTCTCTCCTCGATTTGTTGGGCCTTTTGAGATCATTGAAAGGATTGGACCTGTAGCATATCATCTTGCTCTGCCACCAGTTTTTCATCATATGCATGATGTATTTCATATTTTAGTATTGCGTAAGTATGTTCATGATGCTTCTCACATTTTAGATTGGCATCAATTACAGGTAAAAGACGAGGGGGATATGAAGGTAGAGACAGTTTGAATTTCGGACAATCGAACTCGAAAGCTCAGACGTCGCATCGTGGAAAAAGTAAAGTTCCAATGGGACCTGTATAGGTTCTGCTACTTAGGAGGATGCATCTACTATGCGTCTTGAGTTTCCCTTTTTGTTCAATCAAACTTCAGGCCAAGGTTGCTCTAAGAGGGGGAATATGTAGCATCCTATTTTTCCTAGTACATTTTTGAGACCCCTATTGATGACGGATTATGTATGACAGACTTATATGTTATGGGCTTGGATTGATCACTTGATTGGGAAACTCAGTTATAAATATTACATACATAGTTATATTTCCTATTATGTGTGGTTATGTGATTGATTATGTGTATCATATCTACGTTGATTTGTGTCTCCTTTTGTTTTATATCGAGCTTATGACATATGATTAGGACATATGAATGGAAGCTACTATGTGGAGTAGTTATTGGACCATAATCTTGTTGATCATTTATGATGTATATGATTATACATGCTTGACCTTGTATTTAGCATGATTTGGTAGGGAAATTAGTTACTACCAAGAAGGATGCTCATATGACTATGGAGGTCATGTATATATTTGGGTAAAATGTGATTGAATTAAATTCATTATGAATGTTGTTGATGTTTTTAATATATGAGGTTATGATGTGCAGGTCCGAGGAATCAAGGCCTTGCCAACAAATCATCAAATGCATATGAGCTCACAACTAATACCTTGAGGCAAACCATGTAGCTTCAAAGAAGAATAGATGAGAATCTAAGGGAAAGATTAGGGCACAGAGTCCTAACTTTCAAAATATCAAGGCATGGAGTCTTGATTCTACTAGGACATGGAGTCCTAAGTACAGGGCAAGGGTGCGAAGTCCTAACAAGTTAGGAGAGGTGCACAGTAGAGGTGTGGAATCCCTATTCTCTTACCAAAACACACAACTTAAGGGATTAAATCAACCAAGTGAATTAATCTACGTTAAACTTTGAGTTGAATTAAATCCAATTTACCCACTTTAGAGGATCATTCAAAATAAATATTATTTTAATGCAAAATATTAATTATCTACTTTTGAAAAATGAATAATAAGAAAATTCCTTAAGTAGACACATGGGTGGTGAATATTACATAATTTAGGTACCTAAATAAAATAAATTTAAAGGGGAAATTTTGGAGAGGTGCCACCTTAGGGGGGGTGGTGAATAATACAAATTGTTATAAATCAAAAATTGGTTAATTTTTATAGGAAGGGGGCGAGGTGTCACTCCACTCCATGCTTATAAATATGGAAGGATTTTTCCCCATGGGGAGAGACCAAAAAGAGTAGGGAAATGTTGCGAAACTGGATACCCAATTCCTAAATTAAAATCTCAAAAATTTATCCTGGTTGATCGAGATTAAGTGGTGTGAGAGGAAGATAGGATATCTTCCTTAGTTTGCCTGAAATTTCTCACTATTGTTGAAGTTGGTACTGTTTGTGAGCTCATAGAACTCGAGGGTTCCAAGGAAAAAGGTTTCCTTTAGATATGGTTGGGTAGTAAATCTGAGCTCCTAAAAAAAGTAAAATGACTGAGTATTACGTAAAATTTTCAGTTGTTATATTTTTCTTTAATTAACCTTTCTTGGATGAAGATGTAGCTAGTTTACCTTTAAAAATTTTCTTGTTGTTATAAAAGATCTTATCATAGTCAATGGTTTACTATTTATTTCTTTTGGTTATACATATGTTGAAATTACAGAACTACAAGTCTAATATGTTTTGTTTTAACTAATGGGTGAATAGCAGCTCCAATTAGTAATTCTTCATTTAAAAGGGCTGTGAACCAACAACATGGTAGTGTTAATTGTAGTCTCTATACCTTCTATTCATTATAAGTGTACTATTCTTATTTTTCAATTTGTGTCTCTCTATTATATTGTACATTTATATTTATGAAAGCATGTGTTGAAGAAGAGTTACTATTATGTTATTTTTTCTTGGGGAGGAAAAAAAATTACAATTTAAACTTGTAATTCACCCGAGTGAAGAAAAAAAAAACAAACAAACAAACCATGTCATGTAAAATATAATTGGAAAAGATGATGTTCATATTCCTATTCTTTGACATCCTACTTGGCTTAGTTGATTTCCTTTAAGGTTATACATTTATCTTTCATCTAATAGCATTTTTCCACAAAATTCTTGTTTCAGAGTTTAGCAGTCATTGTTTTGAAGGCACCGAGCACATTGTTCCTATTTTATGTTTTCTTTGAAATATAACACTTATTATTTTTGTAGGAAAGAAGTTCTCTTGAAATATAGAATTTATTCTTTTTTGCATAAAAGAAATTATTCTTTGAAATATAATGCTTATTCATTTTGCAGAAAAGAAAAACATATATATTTGCTTAATTTTTTTGTTTACCAATGTCAGTGTGCTAATTTAGAGCGTCATATCATTAAACACAAAGGTGGATAATGCTTTTAGCTTGATGGGTGGTAATCTTTTGTAACTTTTACTATAAAACTTTACGAAATAAATTAGTGTGGTAATCCTCTATAACTTTTACTTTCTTTTTTTTTTTGGCATGTGGTTCACGAGAACCCTGGTCAGTGAGTGATCGCTACGTCCACGGAAAAATCTGGGCGATAGCTTGTCTAAATCGCCCCTCGGCCTACTGCAAGACCTGACCCCAAGGGCTTCGGGTGGATTCGACCCTATGACCTCCCGATGGCGAGGCACGGTTTTTGACCAACTGAGCTAACCCTTGGGGCTTCTATAACTTTTACTATATATACATTCTTGGAAAATATGAATTTATGATTCCTCCATTTGCAATATGTAGTTTGAAGTTTTCATTATTGCCAAAAGTATTGGTCTCGAATATTTTTTGAAAGAGGTCAACCTTGTGTTGACAAGGCGAATGTTCATTGTACCAACAAGGGAAACTAACCTGATCACAGACCCCAATTAGGCATGCTTTCATTTGGGATGGTTAGTTCCAACGGGTTTTAAGGGACCCCGTGAACTGCAATAGAGGTTGAAAGATTGCTTCTGGGCAGAAGACTTCAATTAAATCAACAGACTAAAACAACTAACCACTCTAAATTAAATCCTATCTATGCTTCCTTTAACTACTCCAGTCTATGTCCTAACTATCCTTATCTATAATGCAGGAGCATGACAAAGGGAGGTTGAACATCATATATGAATTCCAAGTCTAAATGAATCAATTACTAGTTCATATAAGAACAAGGCTACATTAATACTTAATTATAATCCAATCATTACTACAGGAATACACATTCCATTTATGGAAAAGGAGCTTGCAACTGATGTCCAACAGAGTTTTGAGCCAGCGAACTTTCATGTTTTAACCATGATATTGAATCACATTCAAGTAACCAGGCATAACCATGAACTGTAAGTCACCAATATGCACAATACAAATATACATTTGCATTTATACCAACGATAACATTCTGATCAAAACACATGATAAAAGAGGAAAAACCATCGAAAACACAGGCTCTTTATTGAGCTAAACAGTCTTTCTTTATTCACAATAATCAAGGTTGTCCTTCCCAAACCCAGAAGCCCCTTCTCATCTTCGGAGGTTATACTTATGCAAAAGCCCGTGACTCTCGATCTTCCCTGCCTCTTCATTTCCCCCTTTGTTTCCGATATACAAATTGAGTATACAGAGATAGGATCATCAGCGTAACCGCTAACACGTAGAAAGAATATTTGCTGGAGCGCTTCATTTCCTGAGGAAGTGAACTGTTGTTGATAAAAATGGTGACTGTGTGTCGCCTTCCCATGATGAAAACCGGGACAACTTTGCTTTCGAAATGCGAAGGCAAAGTGTGGGATACCGACCTGGAACACCTAAGGTCGGTTCTTTAAACATAACGCTTCTGCATACATGACTCTTCGAATCCACTCTTGCGTCCTTTACTTCTCGCCTGCAGAGATAGTTATCATTAGCTTCATGATATTGAAAAACATAACAAAAATGTTCAAACAAAACATAAATGCTTCCTTCATTAAATTTTATAAAACTACAAGGAACAATATGTGAAAGAAAAGGATTTACGCACAAAACACACGTAACACACAATTTTCCCGTTTAATCCATAGGCTTGGCACAGTTTTCAAAGGCTTCACTTAATCGCAATCGGGTATCGGCCCCTCCATGGGTCGGAGTACCCATGCCTTCCACTTCCCCAATGTGCGATTACACTATCGAGACTCCACAAGCGCGCCTTTTACACTAAAGACCCACTCCCTTTGTTATATCGGGAATTTTGGAAAACACGGGAATACAAAGCAAATCCCGCTCCGATCACTTAGGCCGGACCTCAAATTTTATATATCGAGGCCTATAAATATCATCGGGTCTGCCATATCGCCGCGCACATTATGTATAAGGCACAGGCTCCACCGATGTGATATGCGATATGGCCCCAGACCCGACAGATGTATGAAGTATGGTTAAAGGTGTTGTCGGGTCCGGAGCATAGTGGTGCACCTTATATATATAAGCCTTAGACCTAGGCCGATTGCGATACGCAACAGGGCTTCGGACCCGACATATATGTATATTGTGGTTTATAATGCCGTCGGATTCGGTGCCTTATGGTATGTGTTATGTGCCAAGGTTGAGTGTGATAAGCGAAAAAGGGATGATTTATGCATGTTTGTGAAGTCTTTCATTGCAAAGAGTTAAAATGGAAATGAGGTGCGATAGAAGGTTTTGTGTGTCAAGTACACAAATGACTATAGTGAGGGTGGGGGTGATTATTCATGCGGGCATAAATATATTATGGATTCTTATGAGGATTTGAAAATTCCTGATGAAGGAAATGAATGAAGGGCTAGGTTGGGTCATGAATGAACCATGCAGTAGAGATTTATTCAAGGGGCTCAACCATTAGGAATTGAAAAATTGACTCATCATAGAGTTAAAATCACTGGGATGAAATAGATCATTTGGAGAGATGAAAGATCAGACTTCTAGGGAACCCATTTAAAATTGCTACCAAGGGAAGTTTTATTAGGATGATGGTTGTGGCCACAACAAATGGCGAACCGTTGGGCAAACCAGTTACCTCTGTTTCCAAATAAACCTTTGATCAATAACACATTAGGGTGTTAAGATAAACTTGAAATGAAAATTGTACAGATGGACAGGCATGGGTTTCACTTCAACATTGATTGCTTCAAGTGGGATAAAGACAAATAGCTTCTACTAACTGATAGGGTTTTGACAGGCATTCTCCAATGGTAGTATTATGGGATTTATTGACCTTTATTTACCTGTTTCCAACTTTCAAAATCCTTTTAGGGCCATCACTAGTCTGCCAATACCTGTTTTAGGTGTGTACCTCAGCTCTTTATGTAGATATGTTTATCTGCACTTTGTATAATAATTTCAGTGCTATATTTTCATATGATTGAATGGGGCGCAGTCATGGATCATGCCATATTTTTAAACTGCTTAAGCAAGGTTGGGCTTACTATGTCAACCGGTACTCTGAGCCCAGCAACAGTCCCTACTCTAACCAGCTTCCCAAACAACCTGTCCTTCCAGATTGGCACAAGGACTTGACATTTCATTTTCTTTTAAATAAGTCCTTCCAGTTTCAGGCACAAGGACTAGAGCACAATTGGATTTGCCACAGGGCGTATGACAGTGAGATTAGCCCATGAAAGGAGGTATACTTGTAGATGACAGGTATTGGAGAATTTAGTGTGGTGGATGGGACCAATGGAGAATAACTGCAAACCTTACAGGCAAGTATAGGCTAGGTCTAAGTGGGATTTATTAAAAATGCAGCGTTCCTCCATACCAGTCCAGCTGTAGTTACACATTTTTGTTTTATAAAGATGCCCCGGCATGCTCCAGATATCCAGGTTATCAACGAATCTTACCCAGTTCTCACAAATGCCAATGAGTGGATTTGGTTTAAACTCCACAGCTGATTTTCAAGTTCTCGTGGACTGATTGAAAATTTGTTTGATTTGCAAGGTAGTAATGGGTTTAGAAACACCATAATTACCAGTAGGTTAATGAGGGAGGGAAAGGTTGAATGTGGTGAATGAGGGCGAATCTGAGAGGTAAAAAGAGGTTGGAGGACTGAAATCAGTTGTTTGAGAAAGGACTGTGATTCAAAACAGCGGGAAAATAAACTTTGCAGAAAACAAAAGGAAAAGACATAAATACAACTAAACTAATAGCAAAATGCAATGAACTCTAACCTACTCAGGAGGTAACCACCATGCAGGGCTACCGGAAGTATCTCTTCAGATGTTGGCCATTAACAGGGAGCTTTTCAGTCTCTCCCTGTAACGTTCTCAACATGTAAGTCCCTTGACCAATTTTTTCAACAACTTGGAATGGGCCCAGCCACAAGTGTTGGAATTTTGTGTGTTTGCCTTTTGGCTCACTCAGCTTGTCCCATTTTAGGATTAGCTCCCCAACTTGGAAATCTTTATCTCATGCCAGATGATGATCAAACCATATTTTTACAATCATTTGGTGATTTTTGAATTTAATTCTAGCTCTATCTCTTAATTCCTCCAACCTCATCAGTTGGTTGATCCTTTCTTGAAGCAAGGTTGAAGGGGTTCCTCTTGAAGCTTGGGAGAGCTGTAAGGAGGGAAGGGTAACGTTTGGAGGCAAGATGGCTTCCTATCCATAGACGAGGAAGTATGGGGAGTTTCCTAAGGCCACTTTAGGGGTGAACCTATCAGCCCAAAGGGCATTTGTTAAGGCGTTGTACTAGTTCCTTTGGTTGTCAGCAACAGTCTTATGGATTATGCGGATAAGGTTTTTATTTAAAGACTCTGCAACTCCATTTCCCTGGGGGTAATAGTTTGTTGCATACCTTATGTGGATTGTGTTGACCTAGGTTGTCATTGATGTCAATATGGCAATATTCTAGATACTAGATGATGATATGAAGCTAAGGGGAAGCAGAACAGATCCATAAAGAGATAGGAGCAAGGCCATCAAGGTAGCTAAGCCATAAGCTAGAGGAGTTAACAAAAGAGGCATATTGGAAAAGGCATAAACCATCAAGGTATGAAGGTATAAGAGGAGGTCTTTGAAAGACACTGCCATGCCAGAGGAGCCACATTGGAGCATCGCATGTAATACATGCCCAAGAAGAACCAAGAGAAGCTACAGGAGGAGCCAGATATATATATATATATATATATATATCTATATATATATATATATATATATATATATATATATATATATGCCAAAACAGAGTTATCGGAGCTACAAGAGCAAACAGAGCATATATATATGCCATATATATGCCAAAGAAGAACAGAGAAAATAGAGGACGCAAACAAAGCCATCGAAGGAAGAAAACAGAGCCATCGAAGAGCAGACATATATATGCATGCATTTGATAGCTGTCGGGAGCCATCGGAGCAATGTATGCCACAAAAGGGTCATATGCATGGAAATGATCTATCAGAGCCATATATGCCACATATAACACTATGGGAGCATATATCATATATATGGATGCATTTACACTATAGGGAACAATATATGTCACAAACTCATATATCGAAGGCCAAAACTCATAAAAACATATATAGACAGAGCTATATACACTATCAGCGGCATAAAACCCATTTATATATGCATTTAACACTATCGGGAGCTATCAAAGGAGCAAAGGATGTGTTTAACACTATCGGAGGCCAAAAACCAAATATATATGTATTTAACACTATTGGCGGTCAAAACCATACATATATGCAATACACTATCGAAGCGGAAAGGCAGAGTTTATATATGTGTGCGTGGAATACACTATCGAAGCAGGCATATACATAAATATTAGCGACGGTGGAAATCGGCGGTTCGGCTATGTGCCATCACCCCAAACCCCCCGATTGTGATACATATATGTGGCCCGACGACATATATGTCTGGGTATATAAAAATATGTAGTCCGAATAGTATTTCATTATGAAACATTGTATTATATATCGCGTCCACCTATCGAACCTTACAAAGCACCGATTGCGATAAAGCATGTGGACCCATTTAAACATTGTAACATGGCTTAATATAATATCGCGTCCAGTGGAGGATCGGTCGTTAGCCATCGGCGATGCCATGGTCCCAATGTATAAAAGACCCCCGGAAGTCTTGAGCACCGATTGCGATTATAATGCGGACCCGATACAGTATAAATGCGGGTGTATTGATGCTTGAAGTCCGCCCTTTAGCCTTTTTGCCTGTTTTTGCTCATATTTCCTGTGTAATTGAATATTTGGCTTGCGCGCGGTTTGAAGGAAAAAATACACTAAGGAGTGTTCCCGATAGTTCAGAAGGCAAGAATCAAGCTGATTGTGATTGCGATTGGGACGTGGCATTTACCTCTGTGAATGCTTATTATCATGAAAACAAAACGGGGCTCTATCACAGTTTTGACACACAGTGACCGAAAATCCAGGAAGCTGAATGGAAAGCCAACACAGAGGAAGCCACAGCAACCAAGGAGGGAAGCTAAAAGATCAAGCGAGTTAGAAGAAACGACAACGACTGAGGAGGAAGCCAAAGAGGCGGTGGAAAGCAGAACCGATAGACAGAGGCATGGGGAATGAATAAAACAGGAAAAACAGAGAACAGAAGGGTGGTTGAATTTTGTGGAAATAAGCTGGAGGAGACAGAGGCAGCTAGAGGGTCCAGCAGAACAGAAAAAGGGCCGAAGGACCAACAGGACAGAAGGCATTCGAAGGGTGAGCTTCTCAGCTAATCATGTTACCCTGTGAAAGAATTAATCAGGTAAACAATGCAGCCTGAAGAATAATTCTGTGATGTAATGAATAAAGTTTTATCTAACATTGTTTGAAGGGAGAAGTACCCAGCAGAGAAGCAGTTATGCTGAAGCATTTACTGTGACAGTAAGAACAGATGCTTGAACAGAAAGTTGGTTCTTATGCAGAGCTTAGTGTAGCTAATAGTAGACTCACTAAAGCTGTGTGGAGACTTTATCAGAGGTCATCTATTGGAGACTCTGTGTGGACTGTATGAAGATTTGTAAAGACTCCTTCATGATAAGATTGGTTGTCATTGATGTTGTAGCATGGAGACTACAATGAAGCTGTAAACAGACAGAACTCGGTAATGAAGAGTTCTGAGAGCAAAACATTACTATCAAACGTGCCTTGACAAGATTGGGTCGGAACCCTTGGGGCTGGTGCCTCGGAAGCAAGAATGATTGGAGTCCTTGGGGCTGGTGCCTCAGAAGTAAAAAGGATTGGAGTCCTTGGGGCTGGTGCCTCAGAAGTAAGAAGGATTGGAGTCCTTAGGGTTGATGCCTCAGAAATAGGAAGGATAGGCGTCTTTGGGGTTGGTGTCTCAGAAACTTGTAGGATTAAAGTCCTTGGGAGTCGGTGCTCCTAAGACCAAGATTGTTTCCTTGGTGAAATAGAGTTGGAGCTTTGGAGGTTGGAGCCTCACAAAAGTCCAAGTTGGTGCTTGGCAATTAATTACAACCACTTATACATTGTATCTATTTTACTGCAAGGATTATATTAATAAAAGCATGTATTCTTGTTGTTCATCTTTTGGTCTGAATATAAATGTTTTAACTAGCAAAAAAATAGTCGGAAAAATAAATATTGATTCACCCCCCCTCTTAGTATATTTCCAACAGATTGATTTATCAATAGCAAACTCAGTCAGTTTTAGTGATGAAAAGTAAGAAGCGTTATCAAATATGAGAGCATTAGGGATGCCATACCTATTGATAATGAATTTCTTAATGAATGATATTACCTCATCTTCATTCACCTTCCGAAGTGGGATGGCTTCGTTCCATCTGGTGAAGTAATCAGTCGATGTGAGTATATACTTATGTTGCTGTGAAGAGTTTGGAGTGATCTCGCCTATGACATCTAGGCCCCATTGCTGGAACGATCGATAAATCATAACAGGCCTGAGGGGAACAGCAGGCTTTCTTTCTCGTCCTGCGGTGGTTTGACACACCTTGCATTTGCGAGTGTGGGTATGTGAGTCTCTGAACATTGTGGGCCAATAATACCCAGCTCTTAATATTTTGTGAGCAGTGGTCTCTCCACCGTAGTGACCACCTGTTGGGCTGTCGTGCATTTCTTTCAATACATGGTCAGCATCATCCTTCTCCAAACACCTCAGCCAGATTCCATCATGATTTTTTCTGTATAAGACGTTGTTGGCCAAATGATACTGATTAGATTTCAATCTGAGTGCTCTCCTCTGTGATGCATCCATGTGTTCAGGACACGATCCCCACACTATATAGAAGCGTATGTTGTAGTACGACGACTCAGGGTCCAAGAAGGCTTTCAACGTTTCTTGCTCATACATCAGCGCTTCGTTACTCCATAAGGGATCCTCCTTGAGTTCCATTTGTGCAAATTGCGTGCTCAGCGTTTCTAGTTCTTCGAACGCCCCTTCTTTGTCCATCAAGGCTTCTGCCACCAGCGTGCAAAGTCCTTATCTATGTTGGCTTTATCTCGAGGTTGAACTCTTGAAGGGTGGTTATCCAATTCCCTCTTCGTTCACCCATTTCCTTCTGCACGAAGAGGGCTCTTACAGCAGGATGGGGAATGATTACTTTGGTCCTGGCCTTTAGTAAATAAGGGCGGAAATGCTTTACGGCCTTGAAAACTGCATAACCCTGTTTCTCCACGTCTGGGTAGTTGAGTTCTACCCCTTGGAGATTAGAGATCATATAAGAAATAGGGACTTCGTTGCCTTTGTTGTTTTTCTGAGTGAGTATTGCGGCATATGAAACATCAGAAGCAAAAGTGTACAAGAAGAACTCCTTGCCGAAATCGGGGCTGACCAATGCAAGGGCGTCAGCAATGGCTTCCTTAATTCGCCGAAATTCTTTCTTGGATTCATCGATCCATTTATACACAGCGTCTTTCTTCATCATCATCTGCATGGGGCGCGCTATTTCCGTGAAGCCTATGACAAATTTTCTAACGAAATTAATCCTCCTGAAGAAAGATTGCATGGCTTTCTTATTGGCAGGGGGTTGTATTCTCATGATGGTCTCTATTCTTTTAGGATCAATAACAATCCCTTTTTTAGAGAGGATATGACCAGTAGTTTCCCCTCTGTGACTGCAAAGATGCTCTTCTTGGGATTCAATGAAATTCCATACCTTCGGCATCTTTCGAAAATCTGTATTAGGTGACAGATATGATCCCTTCAGTGATATGAATACACAGTGATGTCATCCATGTAAACCACTACTAATTTGTTAATCAACCCTCGGAAAGCTATATCCATAACCCTCTAGAATGTAGCACCCGCATTAATGAGTCCAAAAGGCATTTTACGATATGCGTAGGTGCCCCATTTAGTGTTGAAGGTTGTCTTAAGCTGATCCCCATGAGATACCAATACTTTATTATAATCTGAGAACCCATCTAATAAGGACAACATTTCAGACTCAGAAATGCATTGAAGGATGTGTTCCATAGAAGGGACAGGATAGTTATCCTTTTGAGATGCTTTGTCTAGGTTTCTGAAATCAATGCACAGCCTGATGTCTCCATTTTTCTTTCTTACTGGCACAAGATTGGCTACCCAGCGGGTGTGTCTAACCGGGAAGATGATTTTGGCATCTAACATTTTGTTTAATTCTTTCTTCACCAACGGTTCTAGGCTTGGATGCATCTTATGCAACTTTTGTTGGTAGGGTCTGGCCTCCATTTCCAAAGGGATTACATGTTGCATAACACTGGTATCAAAGGTCTTTAGGTTCTCATATGTCCACGCAAAGACGTCCTTATAGGCTTTAAATAGCTCGACAAATGTGGCCTTTTCTTGTGGAGAGCACCCAAGGCCCAGATTGACATTTTTTGGATCTTCTTTGGTCCCGAGGTTGACAGTTTCATACTTCATGGACAAGCTATGCGTTTTGCAGTTGGTCAGTTTCTTGAATTTATCATGCAAGTCATACAAGTGCTCCATCTTAACAACTAATTTTGGAATCACATTAGGCTGATCCTTTTCCTCATCTTCCTTCTCGTTCATAAGCCTGTCGTGTTCTCTCTCGTCAATGACTGCATTCTTTAATGTCTCCTCGCAATGCAAGAACTCAAGGATTTGCTCATCATCTTCGAACACCTGCCAATTTGAGATGTTATCAAGCACAAATGGTCCGAAAATAAATTCAACATAACATTTATTCTTCTTTAATCTGAAATCAGGAAAAATTTTAGCAGTCATACTAGCCATCAAATCATCATCTTGGTTTTGCCTTCGAGGTATGTATGTGATATTAAAAGAATCAAAATTGTCAATCAAGTTCCATACCTCATGCTGGTACCTTACCAAGTGTGGTGAATTGCAATGTATCATTTTCCTTACCTGATCCACAATTATTTGTGAGTCACCAAAAACTTTAATATTTTTTACATTCATATCAATGGCTTTCTTCGGGCCTTGCAGCAAGCCTTCATATTCTGCTATGTTGTTGGTGCATGCAAACTCCAACCAGCTGGCCATCAAATGTTGGTTCCCTTGTGGGTCAATGAGAATACTCCCAGCACCTACACCTTCAAGGTAGTTAGAGCCATCAAAATAGAGTGTCCAGAATATAGAATCTAATGCTACATCAATTGAACTACTATCTAAGAAATTAGTCCTATCATCTACTATAATATAGGATAGTTCATTAGTTGGATTATGGGAGGGAATTTCCAACTATGTGTATGTCAAATTTTCTTCAACTGTTTCTGCATGGAATTCTCCAAAATAGGTTTCTGTGGCACAAACATTGAAACTATAATTCCCATGGATGGAGTTGGTAAACATTACAAACTCATTGGGACCATTTAGTTCCGTTACCACACACTTCATGTATATTTCTCGATCAACCCTCAACATATCACCTTTTCCCTTCTGAGGCAACAAGAGATGGGACCAATCAGCTAAGAAATATCCATTGAGTTTTGTTGACCAATCCCTACTAAGCAGCATTCCATAGGCCTCGGGTATATCGACTACCACTATATCAATGACTTGTGTGTATTGTGGTTTAGCAGCCATCCGGATCAACACATCTTTCAATTCTCCAATTGCTTTCACAATTGTTCTGTCCAATTGCATAATTCGAGTCCCGATTTTCTCAGGTATTGCATGTAGTCTTTTAGCAACAACATAAGGCATCATAGTGGATGAGGCACCGGAATCTACCAAGCAATTGTGTACGTTCATGTTGAGAATTTCAAATGTGATAAGGAAAGGTGGGGTCATGGATTTAGATTTTCTCCCTATCATGGCTGCACTGACATCTTGGGGTTTTTGATTCATTTTGGATAGAGTGGCTTCCATAGTTGATGGTGTTTGGGCTCCAATGGAGGTGTTGACAGGTTTGGATAATGACTTCTTGGTTTGGTTGCTTGGGATGGTGGACTTTTGGAATTTCTCTCATTCATAGCTTTCAAGAGCAAATCTCTTTGCTGCGTCAATTTCAGCAAATCAAAGTACGTGATATTAGCCCTAGATTTCTTAAGATCATCCACAATATTGTAATCAATGTTATAAACAGGATAGGGCAGAGTAAACATACCAGTTTTTCCATTCTTACGTGGGGGTTTACCATCTTGAGTAGCCTTCATTGCAGTGGGAGATGCATTTCCTTTCTCTGGAGGGTTTGCCACAAGGTTATTCTTGGATTGACCACTGGGTCTACTCTTCTCAACAGGAACTTTGGGAGCAAGTTCCTTCACAGGGCGAACATATTTCTTGGTCTGATCTGCAGGCTTCATCACACCTGTAAGTGGCCCTTTGCTTCGTGTGTGGATTTCATTGGTGTGGATTTCTGCCATACTGTCTCCTTGGTCATCATCATTCTCATTTGTATAGAAATCCCACAGTACTTTGATTTGGGATTCTTCTTACAAGGGCTCTTCTACTTGGTATTCTTCCTCATCTTCTTGTTCTGACTTTAGCTCCACTATAGGTTCTTCTTGGTTGAGGAGCGATCCGATAAGAGCCATCTCTTTTGTGTTCAAATTTCCTTTATCAGGTGGAGCAGGCCGTGCAAGTGGACAATGACTGCCTTTTGTCTTCTTACGATAGAAAGGTTTGAAGGGTTTTCTATTGTTATACTCTCCTCCAACTATCGCTCTTACTCTCTCCAGAATTCCTTTTCATATCGATGACTGTATTTGTCAGCTACTTAATGATCCGATGCAAACCTTCTACATCTATGGTATCATTTTCCTTGGCTCAGCCCCTTTGTTATCACTCCCATTATTCTTCTTGGAAACTTGAGAGGCTTTCTTTTCTCCGGTTGTAGGGTGGCATGTTGTGAGACTGAGCATTTCATTCTCGACTTTTACTGCTTCATCGATAGCACCTTGTAAGGTTTGTGCGTTACTCCTTTTGACCCACATCGCAGTAGGGACAGGGAGAGCAGTGATGTAGAATTCCATGAGCACCTCTTCTGTAGGTCTGGCGGTGGCCGGGATTCTGTTGAACAAGGTGTTGAACCGAATATTAAAATCCTTAACCTTTTCTTTGGTTTCCATTTTCAAACGGGATAGTTCTAGGACTAAGGCAGCAGGGGTTTTGTCATCGCCATACTTGTCTAAAAAGGCCTGTTGAAAGGTAGCCCACGAGGTGATCGATCCGGTTCTCAAGCTAAAGTACCATGTGGAAGTTGCACCAGTCAGGGTAAAAGGGAATAGGTGATAGACTATATCTTCATCAGCTACCCCCAGCATGCACACGGCCAGGAAGAACGAATTGATATGGTTTTCAGCGGTGTCTCCCTACTCAGGGTCGAATTTAGGCAGTACCTTTTCTACATTCTTGGGTAAGGGATGTTGCTGCCCAGGTATAGCCACGACATCCTGAGCGAGCCAGGGAGGCAGTGCTCCCGGAGGAGGTGGGATTTGGTTTCCACTCGGTGGAGGATTATTAGCCATATCGAGGATAGGGATGTTCTGGTTAAGGGCTTCTTCATTAGGATTTTCCAAATCAGGCAAGGGATTGCCTTCAGACGGGGAATCCTCAGGGATTTCTTCCCAAGGAGAGTTGATACTCTGCAAAGAATCAAGCACAATATCTTCAAGAGAAGGGGTTGCAGACATTTCTTCATTTATGTGATAGACCCTTGGCTTTCTTTTTGCTATCAGAGGTAATGACTGAAAGATAGGGAGTTGTGATAGGGAACGAGCGTAAGCCCGAGTAAGTCTTTTGACTGGTTGTTCCTGAGTGACAGGATATTCCCACAATGTCTCTTCTTCAAATGAGGCTTTTCTGAATTAGAGGAGGGCTCTTTTCAACCTTCTCAATCCATGTATTAATCTTCTTGAATCCATGCGTGGCACTTATAGATGAAATCTTGAAAAGTTGTGGACGGCTGTTTAGGCCCTCCTTCTAGTGCCAATTTGTTGACAAGGCAAATGTTCGATGTACCAACAAGGGGAATTAACCCGATCACAAACCCCAATTAGGCCTACTTTCATTTGGTATGGCTAGTTCCAACGGGTTTTAAGGGACCCCATGAACTGTAATAGAGGTTGAAAGATTTCTTATGGGCAGAAGGCTTCAATTAAATCAACAGACTAAAATAGCTAACCACTCTGAATTAAATCCTATCTATACTTCCTTTAACTACTCTAGTCTATGTCCTAACTATCCTAATCTATACTGCAGGAGCATGACAAAGGGAGGTTAAACATCATATATGAATTCCAAGTCTAAATGAATCAATTACTGGTTCATATAAGAACAAGGCTGCATTAATACTTAATTACAATCCAATCATTCCTACAGGAATACACATTCCATTTATGGAAGAGGAGCTTGCAACTGATGTCCAACAGAGTTTTGAGTCAGCAACCTTTCATGTTTTAACCATGATATTGAATCACATTCAAGTAACCAGGCATAACCATGAACTGTAAGTCATCAATATGCACAATACAAATATACATTTGCATTTATACCAGCGACAACATTCTGATCAAAACATATGATAAAAGAGGAAAATCCATCTAAAACACAGGCTCTTTATTGAGCTAAACAATCTTTCTTTATTCACAATAATCAAAGTTGTCCTTCCCAAACCCAAAAGTCCCTTCTTATCTTCGGAGGTAATACTTATGCAAAATCCCGTGACTCTCGGTCTTCCCTGCCTCTTCATTTCCTCCTCTGTTTCCGATATACAAATCAAGTATACAGAGATAGGATCGTCAGTGTAACCGCTGACACATAGAAAACATATATGCTGGAGTGCTTCATTTCCTGAGGAAGTGAATAGATGTTGATAAAAAGGGTGACTATGTGTTGCCTCCCCACGATGAAAACCGGGACAACTTTGCTTTCGGAATGTGCAACCAACGCGTGGGATACCGAACTAGAATGCCTAAGGCCAGTTCTTTAAACACAACACTTCTGCATACATGACTCTTCGAATCCACTCCTGGGTCCTTTACTTCTCGCCTGCAGAGATAGTTATCATTTAAGCTTCATGAATATGAACAATATCACAGAAATGTTCAAACAAAACATAAACTTTGTCTTCATTAAATTTTATAAAACTACAGGGAACAATATGTGAAAGAAAAGGATTTACGCACAAAACACACGTAACACAATTTTCTCATTTAATCCATAGGCTTGGCACGGTTTTCGAAGGTTTCACTTAATCACGATCGGGTATCAGCCCCTCCATGGGTTGTAGTACCCATGCCTTCCACTTCCCCGATGTGCGATTACACTATCGGGACTCCACAGGCGCGCCTTTTACACTAAAGACCCACTCCCTTTGTTATTGTTGGAGAGGTAAATCCCCTCTGCGGACAGAGGCGATCCCACTAGCCCAAAATGGGTCTAGCAACAATCAATTCACGCTACCATGCAAGTTCCTAGTTGCATACTGAAAGTGGATTACGAGAACCAACTTGGAGTCCAACGCTAATGTCGAAGAAGAGTTGATACTCCCGTTCCCTTGCTCCGGCAAGTCACAATCCTTGCGATCCCCACGTATGGATACCTGCACATGCAAAGAACGAAACGAATACAAGCATGAAATCCACTAAAATACAACTATATTTCAGTCAGAAAGGAAATAAATCAAACATTATCATGAAGAACAATGAGATTGGAACCATAACAGTAGTCGTTTATTAATGAATAATCAACAGAGAAAGATACAACCAAGGTTCTGACGTTGAACCTCTCCTCTGGCTGGGCGAGCAGCTATGTATGTCTTGCAATAGACCTTCTCTCTCTCAGACTTCCGGCAGCATAACCTCCCTATGCTTCAAGACTCTTACTATCACTCAAGACAAGCATAATCACAACTAGCATTACTCAAAAACTAGCTTGTCAAATGCATGAGGACAGACTTTTATAGATGGAGAAGGGAGGAAGATACAATGCATCAGGACACCCATTGTGGATTGACATTATCTCCGAAAAGCCGCTGTGGATAGATGTCAAGGATAGATGATGACTCTCGACCTCTATCAGATAAACTTTATCCTCAAAAGACTTCGTGATCTGAAGGGAAAAAACATCTGGGCGCGCATTTGTCAAAAATCATTACCAAACTTGGTTGGCGCGGGTGTTGTTCTAAGACAGAGCGCCAATGGTCGCACCCTCTTTTGAGGATCTCAGTGATTGGCGCGGGTAAGATATTGTGGACCTGCGCTAATGGGAAAAGGGCACTTTTCAGGGATATTTTGCAGAAGGTGTCTTCAGGGAACATGAAGTACATACTTAGGGGAACATAATGCAAGTGTTTTTAGGTTATGTCACTGTTCACAGGTCCCGGAATGCATCCTCCAACGTACGGAAACAGGGGTAATAGGGACGGTGACCAATGGTGACAAATTACTGTGTAACAGATGCCCCCTAAAGCATGAGGCCCGAGAGAGAGAGAGGGGTGAAATGCTTTACAAGAACACATGTAGCTGCTGCCGAGAATTTGCATTGAGAGATACAACTGATAGCTCAAGTACATGATGTATGTGGTATGGTCGCAGCCATCCATAAGAGAGTACATAATAATCTAGATCCATCGTATGGACGCAGCCATCTGGTTAGGATCAATGAATTGACTCAGGTATGGTCGCAGCCATCCAGTGAATGAGTCATGTATCAAGAATCACGCCTGGATTACAACAGACACAATCCAGGGTCTTGCGCTCCATCTCGACCCGAAGAAAAGTACAAGTTCAAGCATGCGAATATATGAGCTGAAGTCGAACATGCATGAACATCGTTTGATTACTAGTCAATATTGGAAACTGTTAACAGACGCGAGAGGTACCACCAATAATGACAATGGCCCTCAAGGTACTACAGGTACAATCTACGGTGTGCGGATTAGTGATCTGACGTCGAACACCCGTAGAATCATTTGATCGGAGGCCAATGATGAAAACCTCACATCGAACACGAAGAACCTGCCATTGAGGCATGCAGGCTCCAAGGCACCAGAAGGGAGTCTCTAGATCAGCTTCCTCGATAATGAGCTGAAGTCGACAGGAAGTGACCTTGATCGAAGGTGGGCCATAATGTTTCCCACATTATCGACACGAGACAGAGAGATAATGTTGTGAATCAAGATTGGGCGAGCTATCAGAGAGAGGTTGTTTCTTTGCAGAGGTCAACTTCTCTTGAACATATCGGCGGCACAACAGTGGAATTGGCAGTATTTGACATCAATGTATCAGAGGTCATGGTGACGAGGCAATGAGCAGATGAGAGGTCAAATAGGATTACCCAAATCCACGGAGGCAAGTGAAAAAATGAGATGAGATATCCCCACCCAGACACGAAAGCAGAGAAGTGCCATGTTCAAGAGCGACATACTGCCGACACGACGGTAATTATGGTTCCTTTTTCCCCCCGCCATTTCTGGCGAGTACCCCAATTATTTTTAACAAGCTTGATGGGGATAACATATGCTTGTGGTGCATCATTTTGACAAAATCCGATGTCATCAGGTTTTAACGAGTCTGACAAAGGAAGAACTCGGCGTCTTTTCATGTTTAGAGAGTTTGAAAAGACCGCAGAAAAGAAAACTCCAGGGGTGTCCTTTTTCGTAAAGTTGTGTCTCTCGAGCCCGAAAAAGTATAAAACAATGCTCGAAAGAACCGCTCAACCATTACGATCGAGGAGTACTTTTCATGAATAGTGATTTCGACCTGAAAAAGTAAAAAAGCGATCAAAATCACGTCGTTTCGTAACCATTAACGAGTCTGAAACGACAAAAACTCGGTAATCTTTTTATGTTTTAACGGTCGACAAAAAGAACTTAAAACGATCGCCCCTTATTAACGTTTAACGAGTCAAGAGGAGTAACTCGGCAATCTTTTCCTCTTTAAACGGTCAGAAAAGAGCTGAAAGCAGACCTTAAAATAACCTTTTCACATGTTTTACTGAGCCTGGAAAAGTAGAAAAAGGAGCTCATTTCGTTGCTTGAGTTACACCAACCCCTGTCATCATACAAAAACAGCGTAAAACCCACTTCGACATAAATATATTCTAAAAATACTCAAAAAATATCATTTTTAATGTATTTTTAGGTCAAAAAATGCTATAAATAGTGAAATGGTAAAAAATAAATTTACTTTTCACTTTTTACCTTGTGAGTTTACCATTGGAGGGTTTTGGGTGCAAACTTCAACTGCTGATTGCGATCAATCCAGGAGAGCATTCGAGCCGCCGTCTGAAACAGGTAAGAGGCCTCATCCTTAGCTTCATTTTCATTCCATTTTTTTAGTTTTTAATCCATAGATTAGTCCCTTGCCAGAGGAATTGCAAATTCTTAGGGTTGCGCAATTGGCGCGAGTTTTCCGCACGGGATTGCGCCAATGAGATTTTCTGCCCAAAGGGAGCACGACCTTGGCGCGACTGTTTTGAAAATAGTCGCGCCAACCGTGCGACCTAAATTTTCCATGAATTTAGGCGTTGTTTTTGCAAATTTCTTTCAATTTCGGTCTCACCAGTGATCTAATGATGAAAATTTCGGCTTTATGGGTGCAGGGATTCGTCAGAATGGCTGTTGAATGGAGAGAAAGAGAGCATGATGCCATAGATGCCATGGCAATGGAGGATGATGCATGCATGGATGCTTTGAGAGACTGTGGCTTGAAGAAATTCTTCCTCACCTCATATTTACGTGCACAACCTGAGTTGCTGCGATTCATCGTGGATGCTTGGGATACGGAGGATCAGGTATTCCGCCTGAAAGATCAGACATTGGAGTTAGATGTTTCCGATGTCTACTTCATCACTGGACTATCGCGGAGAGGTGCACGGCCCATCTTGACTGGTAGTAGGCCCTCCGGGGAGAAGATGGGGGAGGTGATGGAACGAGTTTGTCCTGGGGCACGGTTTGGATCAAACAGTGCCAAAGTAGATATTATCACGGTTCCTGACCTGGTGCTACGAGTGATATTATTCACTATCACACAGACGGCTGGGGTACAGGCACCCCACGAGGCCAGCAAGAATCATTTGCTGCTGGCAACTGAGTGTCTCCAACCTACACTGTTTGATTGGGCCACGGCAGTGACGACAAATATCAAGAGGCAGCTTACCAAATGTAAGCGTGGCAACAAACAGTTCGGGTATGGGTCCATCGTGGTATCTTTCTTCCTGGAGAGACTGTCGATATTCCGGATTCAGGGAGGTATAGTGGCAGATCCAGTGCCACGGGAGCCGAGGTTGGCTCGATGGGCAGCACTCATGCCGAGAGGAGGAGGGGGCCAGCAGATGGCCTGGAGGCCCGAGTTCTTCATTTGGCTCTGTCACCAGATGATCGTCATAGAGGACTGGCCCTATGCGGCCACGGATTTTACTGGAGATCCAGATCTCCCATTGCCTGCGGGAGAAGACTGGGACGAGGAGCTAGGTAAGAACTCTTTGTGTTTTTTGATGTTTTTATGTATTTAAGTTTTTTTGTAATACATGCCAGTCTCTGACAACAGCTATATATAAATGTATGCAGATGTTGGTGCAGAGCGACCAGCTGACTTGTCTCACATCGCACGAAGGGCACAACCTGCAGCCGACCCTCAGGTAGAGGGTGATGCGGATGACGATCTAGTACAGAACCTTAAGGCACTTACCCGAGGGATTCCAGATTATGGCAGATTGGCAGACGTGCGTAGAGCGTACCAGAGGCACACGGTGGGAGTATCGCCTCGCGTCCATCGTCTGTTGAGACGTTTGGTGCGAGCGGTGTCATGCTATCATGACCATCACCGTGATTAGACGCCTAGGTTTCATTTTTGCATGTTTTTGAGAGACATGTTGTCAGCGGCCGTATCAGTTTTGGACATGTATTATTTTTTGGATTATGTAATGCGCGTGGCGC